>BSBM01000596.1:9150000-9750000 GCA_027924585.1 Larix kaempferi
GATTTTGCTCAATAATTAGAGATAGGCATGCTGCTACTCATTGGAAATATTATCCATAGGAGAATAAGATAGAATGATATTATTCTTAAAACATGTTTCTAGTTGTTTCAGAAAGCAATCATGGTAAATTTTCTTGTTAGCTATAAATGTGAAAGAATCGAACCAAGTCTACTTGGATTCTTGGTAACAAGGCAATACCATTAATGAGCAGGGATACTCAATTGAGAGTATTATCATAATTTATGGTAACATGTGAGAAAACATGTTGAATGGATAAGAATACACTCTTGTAGATTGAATTTTATAAACATTCATGATGGAAGAAGGGAACTAAGAAGAAATGATGGTTCCTTATCCAGAATGCATGCAATGCATTCTCTATGTTCAAAATGTGTAATTTGAATTGCAATCAAGAAACATGGGAGCTCTTGATTATTGGAGATGGATATTGTATTCCATAAGAGAATGTTCAGCAAGGTATGGAATATACCAATAGGTAAAATACATGCAAATTGTAAAGGTGATAGGTGAATCATCATCGTGGGAAAGTGATTGCAAGCTAAGAGAATTTGTTGGATATGAACCAACAAATTATGAGTAAGTAATGAGAATGGGTAAGAAAATTTGTATTCATCCAGAATTTGTCACTGATCAAATAAAACATTCCAGTATGTGGACATGTCATATGGTTCATGATAGTGACTGAGTGGCCATGCAAAGGCTATCAATTAAGGAATGAGGCATTCTCATGTGTGAATCAAGTATGCGGTTCATAATTGTGGCAAATATTTCCTTGAGAAAGGAAAGAAGGTATCATAGTTGAATGAGGTGCAAGGGCATATAATGGACCTTGAAAAGACTCCTTATGGAGTTGGAATTGAATTAATTGTAGCAATGATAAGTGCTAGGAAATACAGGAAAGGTCAAGTTGGAATTGGCCATAATTTCTTAAAGCAATTGGAGCAGTAAGGCAATGTGAACATAGTGGAATAAGAACTGTTGTAATGACCAAGGAAAACTACATAGAGATGACAAGATGGTTGCAACATAAGTTGGAAAATAATCTCCATAAGGTATTGTTGATAAAGAGGGTAATTTCTCACCTTAAACTATTTATGTGTATAACATAAGAATTGCATGCTTGGAAAGTAGAAAGTAGGAATGTTATACATGAGTATATGTATTGAATTGCTGCTTGGTGAGAAAATGATAGCTAATGACCCCTAGTGTGTTTGGAAAATAGGCCATGAAATTGGATCATCTATGATGTGGAAGAGGAATTCCATGCTATGATGAGGGATTGGAAAGGGAGAATTCCTTAACTCCTCTCTTCCTATTGTAATTATATTTTATGAGCTTTATATACATACAATTATGGCATAGGAATGCTGAAAATGCAAGAGATTAGATAGATGAAATGAATACGCAATAGTAGGCATATTAATAGATATTGCATAATGCATGTGAATATGTTTGTGCATGTATATGATATTGCATGTTGGTAAAAATAGTGAGGTTTTACATATGAAATGGACCATTTAAGGCTAGCCTTGATCCAAATCGTAGGCTCTATCAAGCGCCGAGAGGGATCAAATCTCCCGAGGTGCAAACCTCTCATTGAATAGCTCCTTGAGTGCAATACCTGAGCCACCTAATCCTAAGCTCTAAAGTCTCTAGTTTAAGTCTCAGATTTACTTTTTACTTTGTATTATTCTTTTTTGTTTATGGCCCACATAATATATTACTTTTTACTTTGTATTATTTTGTTACTCAAACTCGACAAACACTCTAAAGTCTCATATTTACATTTTACTTTGTATTAAAAGTAAAAAGTAAAGTCTCTAGTTTAAGTCTCATATTTACTTTTTACTTTGTATTATTATTTTTTGTTTATGACCGACATAATATTTACCACATAATCCTAAGCTCTAAAGTCTCTAGTTTAAGTCTCATATTTACTTTTTACTTTGTATTATTCTTTTTTGTTTATGGCCGAAATAATATTTATTACTTTTTACTTTGTATTATTCTTTTTTGTTTACTTTGTATTATTTTGTTACTCGACAAACACTCGACTAACAAGATCTCCCTCATACTGGATTGTAGAGCGCCTCTCGGTGCAATAATTATTGTGGTTGATAATAATTATTGGTGTTGGTATTGGTTGTAGGACCAAAGACAATATAAGCATGGCTAAAGATGATGATGTTGTTGCATCTGTCCAACAACCTTAAGAATAAAGGTTGGGGAAACAAATATACGATCAAGAGGTTTGTGGAAGGATGGTGTAATCGTTTGTAGGAGACCAACTAATCAGGACCAAAGATAATATAAGCATGGATAAAGATGTTGATGATGTTGTTGCATGTGACCAACAACCTTATGAAGAAAGGTTGGGCCAACAAATCTATGATCAAGAGGTTGGTGAAAGGATGGTGTAATCCTTTGTAGGATACCAGTTGATTAGGTAAGATCAAAGATGATGATGGAAGCCATGTAGGTAATGGTTTATTTATGTTGATTACATAAGTACAAAAATGGGATTGGGTAAGAATCCCTTGAGCCATATTTAATAATTATAAATTGGTATGTATGTGATGTTGAATGCCTTTATGTGACTAATATCCCATTGGGTATGGTGAGGTATAGAGTAGTAAGGGAAAGGAGCCTTATGTTAATTTTTGAGAATTAATTCAACATACTCTAGGATCTTTACTGAGAGAATAACATGTACAACATATCAAGCATAGCAATGCATATCAATCACACCAAGCAATCACATGAGACAATAGACACACATAGTTTCACTGGGGAAAACCATAAAGGTGAAAAACCCCACAACTTCCTCAGAGATAGAAAGAGCAATGATACAACCAAAGTACACAGAGATAGTCCTCCTAGCAGCTGAACCTCCTCCTCCACTAGTGCGCCACTTTTCGAGTAGTGTAGAAGTGAATAATGAGATGATCAAATAGAGTGCCTCCCGCACTCTATTTATACATGACCTGACCTGCCTAATCACCTAGCAGGGCCCACTTGTCTAACTCAGTCTAATAACCCATGGTTATATTAATCTGGGCCGACCCCACACTTGGTGGTCTAATAACCCATCACTGCAAGTTACGACACTTGCGACACTTGTCAATACAAATGACGACACTTTTGTATAGAGGAATAATAACATCTCTATAGGAGTACAATATACATAGGTGAAATACATTCCAAAGTTACAATTACATCAACACTCCCTCTTAACTAGGAAGGTATTTCTCGACACAAATCTGCTAGCACAAGTCTTCTTCTCTGGATCATCGTCATCGAATCATCGTCATCGTCACTGTTGCTGCTATCTCAATCAATCTCCAATCTACTTGTCATAGGAAGTTCTACAGAGCCAATCCTTTTTCATACTGGATGTAGGCCCACCTCCTGTAGGTCTTCATCATCACTGGCCATACTGTGGAATCCTCAGGAATTATTACGTGTGTCAACAAAACCTCGAAAGAGCATCCCATGACTGATTACGAGCTTAGTGCTCAACCTATCGAATCTCCTAGGATATTTTACATGTTGACCTTCACAAAACCTACTCAAAGCATCCCAAGATGTTACGAGCACACCGCTCTACCTATCTGGATCTCGATAGAGCATCCTAGGCTGTTACGAGCACACCGCTCTACCTGTCCGAATTTTAAAGGATCTTTTCTATGTGAACTTTCGCAAAACCTACTCAAACCATACTATGATGTTACGAGCACACCGCTCTACCTATCTACATCTCGATAGAGCATCCCAGGATGTTATGAGCACACCGCTCTACCTATCCAGATTTTAAAGGATCTTTTCTATGTGAAACCATAGCAAAACGTACTCAGAGCATCCCAAGATGTTACGAGCACACCGCTCTACCTGTCTGGATCTCGATAGAGCATCCCAGGCTGTTACGAGCACACCGCTCTACCTGTCCAGATTTTAAAGGATATTTTCTATGCTACCTGCACAACCTGTCCATGGCCACATAGTATCAACCCAATACTCACCATACATCATCCTGATGTACATTATCACATGATCAACCTGATCATCGTCATAGCATCAACTTGATGCATATCATTGGAGCAACATCCTGAAGCTCATCATCTGTGATCATCCTAATCACCATCATAGCATCATCTTGATGCATATCATCTGGAGCAACATCCTGAAGCTCGTCATCTGTGATCATCCTCATCAAACAATGCATACAACGTATCTACCTGATACATATCATCATACATGATATACTTGATCATACAATGCATCCACCTGATACATACATCAGTACATGATCTACCTAATCATACATAAGTACATGATCTACCTGATCATACAATGCATCCACCTGATACATACATAAGTACATGATCTACCTGATCATACAATGCATCCACCTTATACATATACAAAAAATACATGATCCACCTGATCATACAATGTATCCACATGATACATAAATACATGATCCACCTGATCATATCAAGCATCCAACATGATGCATATACAAATATATCAAGCATCCAACATGATGCATATAGAAATACATGATCAAATTGATCAAAGCATCCAACTGATGCATATACAGAGCAGTAACTGGAGCATCATCCTAATGCTCATCATCCAACACTTACATCCGCAGCCATGGAAGGATCCTCCTCTCACCATGCTCAGAATGGCTCCTGCAAATGTGTCCATCACTTCTTCCTTGAAGTGTCATCAATATGAAGTACTCGAACTTCACTCTGGCTAGTGGATTTGTCAGCACATCTTCAACTTGCTCATCTGTCGCAACATACAGGAGCTTCACTGCTCCTCTCTACACCATATCCCTGATATAGTGATTTTTGATCTCTATGTGATTCGACCTATCGTGGAACACCGGGTTCTCAGATAGCTTCAAACAACTTTGGTTGTCACAAAAGATACCAGTAGCATCCAACAGGAGATCAAATAACTTAGACAGTAGCTTTCTAAGCCATACTTCCTCACAACTAGCCGAACAAGCTGCAACATACTCTGCCTCGGCTGTACTCAGTGCTACGCAGGACTGCTTCTTGCTAAACCAAGAGATTACACCTAATTCCATACTCAAGCAACACCCAGATGTGCTCTTCCTATTTGCAACACTTCCTGCCCAGTCTGAATCAACATAACCCTGCAGGTTAAACTTTTGATTCACATCATGCTTGAGCCCATAATCAATTGTACCCTTCAGGTACCTCAGAATATGCTTTACAACAACCAGGTGAACACCTTTAGGATTCGTCAGGAACTGGCTCAATGTGTTCACCGCAAAGCAAATATCTGGTCTAGTGTTCGTCAGGTACATCAAGGACCCAATCATCTGACGATACACAGTGACATCAACCGGATTAGATGAAGCATCACACAGAAGCTTCATGTTCGATGCCATAGGTGTGGTCATGGCCTTGCAGTCCATCATCCCAAATCTCTTCAGGATCTCTACTACATACTTCCCTTTTCCAAGGAAGATTCCATCTGCACTTTGCCACACCTCCATGCCTAGAAAATAGTGCATCATCCCCAAGTCCTTCATCTCGAACTCGGGAGCAAGCTTCCTCTTGGTATCGGCAATCAATCCATCCTCACTTGTTACAAACAGGTCATCTACATACAATAGTAGTATCATAGGATTGCCTTCCTCAACCTTGTAGTAAAGGTTGGAATCCGCTTTACTCTTGGTAAAGCCCAAACTGGATAGAAAGCTGTCTATCCTACCATACCAAGTCTTAGGAGCTTGCTTCAAGCCATACAAGGATTTCTTCAACCTGCACACATATGACTCCCTGTCATGTGTCTCAAAACCTAGTGGCTGCTCCACATTCACTTCCTCTTTGACTACACCATTCTAGAAAGTTCTCTTGACATCCATATGGTGTATCTTCCATTTCATCACTGCAGCTAGGGCAAGTACCGAACTGATGGAAGTTTACCTGGCTACAGGAGCAAAAGTCTCTTCATAGTCTATCCCCTCTTTCTAGGAGAAGCCACGAGCTACAAATCTCGCTTTGTATTTCTCTATGCTACCATCTGCAGCATGCTTGATCTTGTAGATCCATTTGGAAGTCACAACCGACTTCCCTTCAGGTCTTGGGACTACATCCTAAACATCATTCTTCATGATCGACTAGTATTCTTCGACCATGGCATCCTTCCATTCTTTCTTTTTCGCTGCTTCTTCATAACTGGAAGGTTCTTTGTTCATAATATCGCAGAGTAGGGAAACACAACTGGTATGTGATCTCGTCCTCTTCCTTTCTCTATGTTCTTCTTCTGGAATGCCATATATTTTTGCATCTTGAATGAGCTCTCTAGCCCATGCAGGCTTCCTCTTGTGAGAGTTCTTCTCACGAGGTGGATCTACAGGTATTTGCGGATCTTCAACTTCATGATCTGCTTCTGGAATTATTTCATTCATGGTGGTGTCTTGAAATCTGGTTTCCTTTGGTTCTTCATGATCTTCAACATGTGCCTTCTTTGATTTGATGTAAGCTGAGTCCTCATCAAATGTTACATCCCTGCTGACATCAATCTTATTGAACCCTGGAAAGTATATTCTGTAACCCTTCGAGCTTTCACTGTACCCCACAAATATACCCTTCTTTCCTGAAGGATCTAGCTTTGTCCTCTTTTCCTTTGGAACATGTGTATATACTGGACAACCAAATATTCTAAGATGGCTGACTTCAGGTTTCTTACCAGAGAAGACCTCTTTTGGTGACTTGTTGTCCAATATCTTGTGAGGTGTTCTGTTCTGCACATATACAACTGTCCTAGCTGCTTCTGCCCAAAGATGCATAGGTAGATCCTAGTCATGCAGCATTTCCCGTGCTGCTTCCATGATTGTTCTATTCTTCCTTTCTGCAACTCCATTCTGTTGTGGATTGTAGGGAGTAGTCAACTCCCTCTTAATCCCTGAATCACTGCATAACTTCTTGAAATCACCTTAAGTGAATTCTCCTCCAATGTCGGATCTGAATGTCTTGATCTTCTTATCAATTTGATTTTCCATCAAGGATTTGAATTCCTTGAACTTATCAAACACTTCATATTTGTTCTTCAAGAAATAAATCCAAGTCTTTCTAGAGAAATCATCAATGAAAGAGACATAGTATACATACCCACTCAGAGAACTGGATGACATCTGACCGCATACGTCAGAGTGGATAATCTCCAAGATTCCTTTTGCTTTGCTTTCACTGCTTGGAAATGCCTTCTTAATGTTCTTTCCTTTTGCACATCCTTTGCAAACACCTTCATGCTTTGTCTTGATTTCAGGAACCTCAGAACTTATGTAAGTGTCCAATTCATTTTCTTCCAGGATTAACCCAATCCTATACTTCCATGCTCGGAAGTTATCAGCCCCTTCAAGCTTATCCTCAAGCTTGGTGTGGTGATACATCTTAAAGAGTACTTCAAATGGAAATAGAAAATATTTAGGTCTTGCCACTTGATTTGCAGAAATCTGGATCTGGTGTCGGATTAGGGTTTGTTAGAGAAACCCTAAAAATTCAAAATGTGAATTTTAACTTTCTGAAAGGATAGAAAGATGCGCCTTGATGAGCTGATCATCCTGGTATATTCAGAAATTGAAAACTTCAAAGTTTCACCCTTCAGAAATGATTTTCAATCTCCCAGATTCACTAGGGAGGACCCTGAATTAGGGTTTGAGTTTCCCAAAGCTTCACCCAACCAAAAATCTCGATCCAAAGCTCTAAAATTTGATTTTTCTAAGGAGCTTCCAGCTATGTCCTCAGATTTCAGAAATTCCTATTTTTGTGGAAACCCTAATTTTTAGGGCCAAAAATGAAAGTTCCTAGAATTGAATTATGATTGGATAGAAAGATTCTCCTTGATGAGTAGAGTCAATCTACCTTGCTGCCTTTCCAAAATCTATGGAGAGAAACCCAATAAACAAGAAACCCTAGTTTTCGCCACTACACAATGTTTTCTTCTCAGGTTAGCTCTGATACCATGTTAATTTTTTAGCATTAATTCAACATACTCTAGGATCTTTACTGAGAGAATAACATGTACAACATATCAAGCATAGCAATGCATATCAATCACACCAAGCAATCACGTGATACAATAGACACACAGAGTTTCACTGGGGAAAACCATAAAGGTGAAAAACCCCACAACTTCCTCATAGATAGAAAGAGCAATGATACAACCAAAGTACACAGAGATAGTCCTCCTAGCAGTTGAACCTCCTCCTCCACTAGTGCACCACTTTCCAAGTAGTGTAGAAGTGAATAATGAGATGATCAAATAGAGTGCCTCCCACACTCTATTTATACATGACCTGACCTGCCTAATAACCTAGCAAGGTCGACTTGTCTAATTCAGTCTAATAACCCATGGTTATATTAATCCGGGCCGACCCCACACTTGGTGGTCTAATAACCCATCACTGCAAGTTACGAAACTTGCGACACTTGTCAATACAAATGACGACACTTCCGTATAGAGGAATAATAACATCTCTATAGGAGTACAATATACATAGGTGAAATACATTCCAAAGTTACAATTACATCAACACCTTATACTAACTATCTAACTATTTATAATTTAGAATTTATTTATATGAAAATATATGATGACATGTGTGTATGTTGGTTATGAGTTTAATAACCAAAGCAAGTGAGAACTTATGGTCCTGTTGTGGTAGTGCATGCCATATGAGATAATCATGGTTAAGGCCAAAATGTGGTTGGAATGGTAACGCTATAGTGCTACACAGGTACCCCATGAACTCCCTATTGGTGTTAATATGGGATTAAACCTCGTTGCCAACAGGAAGGAAGTGAGTGAACTCCTAATGTGTTGTTCGGGTGAAGAAGGAAGGTAGCCAGATAGTTAACCAAGTGATTGGGGAGATGGTTGGGTGGGTTGTCGAGGCATTAGCTAGATCTTCCAATACATCATGGTGGAATGCATGACATGACATTATGGTATTCATAAATCAACACAAGGATGCATTGAGTGAATGTACATTAAAATATTATGTAAATATTATGATTGTGCATGCATATGTGTGGGTACATATGTTAAGATGCATTGTGTGAATGCATGGTTGTGATACATATTTCATTGTAATTCACTAATAGCTGGAATTATTGACAATTTTGAGATCATTTCATGAGCTACAATGGATGCAAGGGAAATAATTGCATGAAGAAGGTAGTCATGTTTGATTGGCTGCCGGAATACTCTATTGGGAGGATAGATTTGCATGAATGAATATGGTTGTGTAATCATGAGAATTGGAGGTTTTGTTTAATTGTATACATAATGTGACTGTATCTTGAAATTTTATTGTGATAATGATGCACATAAAGTAAATGTATTTCATTATCTTTGAGATATTAACAAATGATAGTGTTTGAATTATTGAGTATTATAATTATGAGATCACTTTAGTGACTGTTGTAACACTTACAATGAAAATATTATATGCATGGATACTCACAAATTATTGGTTGATTGGAAATTTCAGATTGTAGGTAGAATTGTCTTGGGTAAGGCAATGTATGTAAGTCCATAATAAAGACTTGAAGCTACCATGTTCAAAATACAAAAACTATGAGAAGGATCTCATGGTTGTGAAATTTAATTTATGTAGGGAACATCTTATAAATTTCAGATTTGAAATTTTGCTAATAATTACTAATGATTGTTCGGCTTATCTAGAATTGTGTCAAGAGGAAATGATGTAGGTGGATGTATATGTTATGGTGTTGATGTATATGTAACTTCGGAATGTATTTCATATATGTATATTGTATTCCTATAGAGATGTTATTATTCCTCTATACGGAAGTGTCGTCATTTATATTGTAAGTGTCGTAACTTATACTTGATGGGTTATTAGACCATCTTATTAGGGTCGGCCCTGTATAAGTCATGTGGGTCGAACGGTTATTAGACCACCCTATTGGGGGTCAGCCATGTGGGTTAAAGGGTTATTAGACCACCCTATTGGGTGTCGGCCTAGTCAGCATTATGTTATGTGGTTAAGTTAAGGCTGACCTAGTAAAGGTTATTAGGCAAGTCAAGTCAAGTATAAATAGAGTGCGGGAGGCACTCTATTTCATCATTCTATTCTCTCTCACACTCTCGGGAGAGTGGCACACTTGTGGAGGAGGAGAAGCTGCTGCTAGGAGATGTCTATCTCTTATGTTTGGGTTGTATCATTGCTCTATCTATCTCTGAGGAAGTTATTGGGGTTTTTCACCTTTATGGTTTTCCCCAAGTAAACTCTGTGTCTCTTGTGTGCTTGCATTATTGTGTTCATGATTGATATGATGTACATGTTGTTCTCTGTAACGTCCCCTCCTATCATACCAGCATGATAGAGAGGATGTGATGCTAGAACTGGGCAGTTAGCCCCATAAACCTTTAACTAAGCATTCACACAGTATAAAAATTCATATGGAAATGTATAATTATAAGAAAACACAACGGAAGTAAATTCATTAACACATCCATCATACATTCAAGATATTCATCAAATAATAATTGCAAGGTTAACACAAGAGAACACTTATCTTAACAAAGTAGCCCCAAGCAACTGGCTATGCAACTACAACGTTCCACCCAACCATAGGCCAGTTGTGCTTATCAACCTCTTGATACAACTGCCACCCCCGAGCTGGGCATGACCTCTACAAGGAACCAGGGAACAGCAGACTCACACATAGAGAAGCATACACCAAGATGAGCCAAGCCAATCTACAATTGGGTTTATAAGGATGCTAGGAAATGGAAAGGAAGAATTGCTAAGCTAGTGAGCTCAACCACAGAGCTATGGATACCTCTACAAGATCTATTCAGCTTGGCACTCACAATGCCTACACACCCAACACAAGGAAGTATTCTCTTCACTGCCACATAGTCCCTCAAGCCATACCTTTTTTTCTAGTGCTCTCAGGGTGTGCATAGAAAAGTAGCCAAAGTCCTCTTAATCTTCTTGAGAGGTTACTCCCTCCACTAGGTTTATCAAGCCAATTCTATCCACTACCAGTCCAAGTTTCTTGTTCACAGGTTCAAATCAAAACCGGGATGCACATAACAGCAAAACCACAATGGCTGGGCATGAGGAAAAACGTTTGTACAGTGATAAGCATGAAAATGATTCCCTAAGCTTCGGAAAAACATAGGAAGGCTAAAAATGAACAATGGAGGTTTGGGAAAACCCCAGGAAGCAGAAATCGTTTTTAGAAAAACGTCCATGGGAATTTTGGGGCAAAAACGACCTCCATAACAGTCCCAAATCGTGGCCCTTCTGTCCTAGCTGCTGTACCATGCAAAACGAGCTCCCAGGCATGGGAAAAATGCAGAAAATGGATGAAAAACGTGTAGGGAAAGACCCAATAGTTCAGACTGCATGAGAGAGGAAAGACTCCCTGTTCAGAATGGCTTTGGGCACCATTTCGTGGGTGTTTTCTTGCCCAAGGAGACAAAACACGATTTCCCAGGTTGATGGCTTTCCCATACACGAAATTGGCTGCCATACCTCCTCATTCCCAAGGCATTAACTGCCTCAACCAACTCTTGGAAGAATTAAATGATTGGGTCCATAACCCAAAATGGGCAGTTGAGGGTTTATGGGTTTTCTCATTAACACATGGATTAACACCATTGGCTCAAGGGTTTGAATAATTTCCCTCCCTATTCCTTGTAGGATCATGCCCCCATCTCTTTGTTGCATTGCATAGCTAGTTGTGGGTATTTTCAATTAAAATTCGTATTTACATGATGTCTTATTTACATTGTGCCTATCTAGCACAAGAACCATAGGCATCTAATTTTAATTGCCGATACATAAAATGCTAAATCAATGGTGGGGCCTTGGCCTTGATCTCCTCACCATGATCAAATTACAATATTTACATCATTTACGATTTAATACAAAGGGGGTCAAAATGGGGACATTACATTCTCTCAGTTAAGATCCTAGATCAGATTGAAGTAAATTCTGAAAAATTAAGATGGTATCAGAGCTAGCCTGAAAGAAGGCATGGTATGGCATGTATGACACTTGTTGCACTTACAATGCTAGGGCTTGATATAGAAAAAACCAGTCATCATAGAAATTTCGTTATAAATACATTTCGGAAAGGTTTCAGGATCTAAAAATTGTATAGGGCGAAGCTAAGATCCCCATGTACCTTGTGTCCAAAGGACAACCTCTAATTCGTTTTACTTTCTAATTTATGATCTGTACAATATAGGGTTTCTGCCTCTTCTAGATCTGAGTCATAAACAAGTGACCTAGGAAACAAGGCCATAACTTGGGCTAGGAAGATCCAAATGACATTTCATAAAAAGTGACAAGTAGTGCACGGACTGTAATTTTTCAGGTAACTTTTTTAGAGGCCTAAACGGAACCAGTGACATGTGGCACACCGTACAAGTTCGCTCTCCTGTTTTATCCCATAAAACGGTCACGTTGCGACACTTGGCATAACTCTCTCTCAGAGAATCCAATTGAGGTTAGACCTGTGGATTTGGAAAGATGACAGGTCGGGATACAATAGGTAGAAGTTTCAGACCCTGGGGATTGAAAAGTTTGGAATTACACCAGAAACAATCAGGTAGATATTTATGTCAAAACAGAATTATTTTTTAAGCACCTTCATTCATGGCTTCCGGAATTTAGGGTTTCGGAGAAAGTTGGAATTTTTGTAATCGGAGACTACGGCTGAATGTTACTCATCAAAATAAAAATTTTGAGACCAAGATCATAATTTTTTGGTTGGGCAGAAGGCCGGGCTTGATCAGACCCTAGTTTGGGACTTTGATCAGAAAAGTGGAAAATTAGGGCTTCTGCAAAAATGGAAAATTTTGAAATCTGTAACCATGGCTGGAAGCTCCTCAGAAAAATAGAAGCTTAAAGATTTGGATCGAACCTTTTGATTGGGAATAAGAGTGGGATTTATCAAACCCTAGTTCGGGGTCATGTCCAGTGAATCCGGAAGTGTCAAAGGCAAATTTGAGGGGTGAAACTTTGCAGTTTTCAAATTCTGAGTATACTAGCTTGATCAGCTCATTAAGGCGCATATTTCTATCCTTTCGGAAGTTTGAAATTCAGAGTTTGAATTTTTAGGGTTTCTCTGATAAACCCTAATCCAGCTCTAGATCCAAATCCTACAAATCAAGTGGATTGGGTTAATCCTAGAAGAGAATGGATTGGTCACCTGCATAAGTGAAGAAGTTCCTGTTTCAGAGGGAGATGAGGCTAAGGCCTTACATAAGAAGATTACAAGCAATCTCGGCAGGTATGACTCATCCAGGTATGACTCATCCAGGTATGTTTTGAGATTTGTTCATGATTAAGTTTATGGTATGTTTGTCTTCACGTTATTACGGTTAGTACAATCTTGATTAAATTTAGACTTGTCGTATCACCTTAGTAAAATTATGAATGCATGATAGAAGATATTCATTGATTAGGGTGTTGAAACTTATGATTGTACTAATGCATTATGGTGTTGTATGAGGTTTATGTTGTCCTCTAACATGAAAGGTACACCAAGAAAGACAAATCATGTTCTAGTTTAAGAACATATGATCATGGTGACATGAAGACAAAGATTCATCCATTGTCATGGATCACATAGAAGATCCAGTTATGAGATATGTATAACTTGGTTCTATAATGGTTAACCTATGAGGTATGTAGGTTACTAGCACAAGTCATTGAAGAGAACAAGAAGACATCATGTGAGTATGTTAGACATAACTACCTAACATACTAATCCAGGTATGTTTTTCCTATATCAAGTTAGAATCATACCGTGTGATAGGATCTCTTATATAAGTATACATGGCATGATTGATAATGATTATTCATGGGTTTGAGTAATCATGGGTGTATGCATATTATGTTTCTTACCTTAATTGATGATATGACTAACCAGAAGAGTCATGAAAGTATAGGTTTGAGTAATCACGGGTTTAGGCATATTATGTTTCTTACTTTAATTTATGATATGACTAACCATAAGAGCCCTTGAACACTAACGCTTATTATTTCTGTTTGAAATGATCATGACTATACATGTCTAAGATTATTGTGTTTTGATAGTATTAATATTATACTAATGAATGTGTGATTATGTATGAGACCTCGAGGATAACACAATGATGATACTAATAAGCATGCATAGTGATTAAGGATGGATATAAGTTCAAGGATAGGGAATCCAGGAAGCAAAGATCAAGAGGGAGCACACTCCAGTTGTTCCTGCAAGGAAGCAAAGATCAAGAGGGAGCACACTCCAATTGTTCCTGCAAGGAAGCAAAGATCAAGAAGGAGCACACTCCAGTTGTTCCTGCAAGGAAGCAAAGATCAAGAAGGAGCACACTTCAGTAGTTTCTGCAAGGATGCAGATATTCAGAGGGAGTTGACCACTTCTCACAATCCACATCAGAATGGAGTTAAAGAAAAGAAGCAAAGACTGAGAGGGAGTCAACCAAACAAACAAACAAAGATAAGTATTTGAATTGTCATTCCTTGCATATCTTATTGTTTAAATAATACTGTTCAATAATGTATATACTGATGTTCCTAGAATTAGGTTGTGTATTATGCATATTAGAATAGTTGCATTGATGAACAATATACTACTAATATACATGGGTAAGTGGCCTATGGCACTATACAACATTCCATTGCTACTTATCTAGAATGAAACCTCTTTGCTGACATGTTGGGAGTTGTGCATTCTGGTAGGTATTGGAAGGCATCTAGAAAGTTACGGGATATGGATAAATGTTGTATTGAAGCATTGGCTAAGATAATTGCATGACTGTATGACATATTTCTTTATATGTAGGAATTTGTTCTGAAAACTATGAGATGTTTTCTAATCATGCAATTTAACTTGTTGTGTAGGAAAGATCATATACCATCACCTACAAAAGAAGGACTACAACATTTGTTCAACAACAAAGTTAAACATTGAATATATTGAAGTTCCCGGGATCTGGGAAGAACTTCATGATCGAGCAGTACCAGTCGATCATGAAGATGTTTGGGATGCAATCCCAAGACCTGAAGGGGAGTCTGTAGTGACTTCCAAGAGGATCTACAAGATCAAGCATGCTGCAAGTGGTAGCATAGATACTTTTGCTCCTATGGCCAGATACACTTCCATCATATCAGTACTTGCTCTGGCTGCAGTGATGAAAGGGAAGATACACCAGATGTATTTCAAGACAGATTTCTTGAATGGTGTAGTTGAAGAAGAAGTGTATGTGGAGCAGCCACTTGGTTCTGAGACACATGACAGGGAGTCATATATGTGCAGAACTTAAGATAGACAGCTTTCTATCCAGTTTGGGATTTACCAAGAGTAAAGCAGATTCCAACCTTTACTACAAGGTTGAGGAAGGCAATCCAGTGATACTACTTTTGTATATGGATGACCTATTTATTACAGGTGAAGATAGATTGATTGCCGACACGCAGTGGAAGCTTGCTACCAAGTTCGAGATGAAGAACTTGGGGATGATGCACTATTTGTTTTTGGCATGGAGGTGTGGTAGGGTGCAGATGGAATCTTCCTTGGACAAGGGAAGTATGCAGTAGAGATCCTGAAGAGGTTCGGGATGATGGACTACAAGGCTGTGGCCACACCCATGGCATTGAACCTGAAGCTTCTGTGTGATGCTTCATCTGAGTTGGTTGATATCACTATGTATCGTCAGATGATTGGGTCCTTGATGTACCTGATGAACATGAGACCAGATATTTGCTTTGCGGTGAACACATTGAGCCAGTTCCTGACAGATCCGAGGAGTGTTCACTTGGTTGCTGTAAAGCATATTCTGAGGTGCCTGAAGGGTACAGTTGATTATGGTCTCAAGTATGATGCGAATCAAAAGTTTAATATGCAGGGTTATGTTGATTCAGATTGGGCAGGCAGTGCTGCAGATAGGAAGAGCACATCTAGGTGCTGCTTCAGTGTGGGATCAGGTGTGATCTCTTAGTTTAGCAGGAAGCAGTCCTGCGTAGCACTGAGTACAGCTGAGGCAGAGTATGTTGCATCCTGTTCGGCTAGTTGTGAGGCAGTATGGCTTCGGAAGCTATTGTCAGAATTATTTGATCTCCCACTGGAGACTACTAGTATCTTTTGTGACAACTAGAGTTGTGTGAAGCTGTCTCAGAACTCGGTGTTCCACGATATGTCGAAACACATAGAGATCAAATATCACTATATCAGGGATATGGTGCAAAAAGGAGCAGTGAAGCTCCTGTATGTTGCAACAGTTGAGTAGGTAGCAAATGTACTGACGAAACCACTAGCCAGAGTGAAGTTTGAGTACTTCTGAGAGAGGCTTGGTGTTCTTTAGATTGACGACACTTCGAGGAAGAAGTGATGGACACATCTGTTGGATCCATTCCAAGCATGGTGAGAAGAGGATCCTTCCCATGGCTGTGGATGTAGTGCTGGATGATGAGCATCAGGATGATTCTCTAGTTACTGCTTTGTATATGCATCAGTTGGATGCTCTGATCAGTTGGATCATGTATTTGTATATGTATCAGGTGGATACTTGTATGATCAGTGTGATCATGTACTTATGTATGTATCAGGTGGATACTTGTATGATCAGCATGATCATGTACTTAGGTATATCAGATGGATGCATTGTATGGTCAGGTGGATCATGTATGATATGTATTAGGTAGATACTATGTATGCATTAGATGGATATATTGTTTGATCAGGGTGATCACAGATGACGAGCTTCAGGATGTTGCTCCAGATGCTATGCATCAAGTTGATGCTATGATGATCAAGATGATCACAAATGATGAGCTTTAGGATGTTGCTCCAGATGATATGCTTGAGGTTGATGCTATGATGATCGGTATGATCACAGATGACGAGCTTCAGGATGTCACTCCAGATGATATGCATCAGGTTGATGCTATGATGATGATCAGGTTGATCATGTGATGATGTACATCAGGATGATGTATGGTGAGTATCGGTTTGATACTCTGTGGCCGTGGATAGGTTGTGCAGGTAGCATAGAAAAGATCCTGGGAGATCCTATAGTCTACGCTAGGATGCTCTTTCGAGGTTTTGCTACAGGTAGCATAGAAAAGATCCTTTAAAAACCGGACAGGTAGAGCAGTGTGCTCGTAACATCCTGGGTTGCTCTATCGAGATCCTATAGTCTGCGCTAGGATGCTCTAAGTAGGTTTTGCTACAGTTTTGCATAGAAAAGATCCTTTAAAAATCGGACAGGTAGAGCAATGTGCTCATAACATCCTGGGTTGCTCTATCTATTGAGATCCTATAGTCTGCGCTAGGATGCTCTGAGTAGGTTTTGCGAAAGTTCACATAGAAAAGATCCTTTAAAATCCGGACAGGTAGAGCGATGTGCTCGTAACATCCTGGGATGCTCTATCGAGATCCAGACAGGTTGAGCTGTGTGCTCGTAACATCCTGGGATGCTCTGAGTAGGTTTTGTGAAGGTCAACATGTAAAAGAACCTATAGTATGTGCTAGGTTTTGTTGACGCACATAATCAGTCCTAAGATCCATAGTATGGCCATTGATGATGAAGACCTGTAGGTGGTGGGCCTACATCCAGTATGAAAAAGGACTGGCTCTGTAGAAATTCCTATGACGAGTAGATTCAGAGATTGATTGAGATAGTAGCAGTAGTGACGATGTCAATGACTCGATGATGATTATCCAGTGACGATGATCCAGAGAATATGACTTGTGCTAGAAGACTTGTGTCGAGAAATACCTTCCTAGTTAAGAGGGAGTGTTGATGTATATGTAACTTTGGAATGTATTTCATATATGTATATTGTATTCCTATAGAGATGTTATTATTCCTCTATACGGAAGTGTCTTCATTTATATTGTAAGTGTTGTAACTTATACTTGATGGGTTATTAGACCACCTTATTGGGGTCGGCCCTGTATAAGTCATGTGGGTCGAAGGGTTATTAGACCACCCTATTGGGGGTCGGCCATGTGGGTCAAAGGGTTATTAGACAACCCTATTGGGCATCGGCCCAGTCAGCATTATGTTATGTGGTTAAGTTAAGGCTGACCTAGTAAAGGTTATTAGGAAAGTCAAGTCAAGTATAAATAGAGTGCGGGAGGCACTCTATTTCATCATTCTATTCTCTCTCACACTCTCGGGAGAGTGGCGCACTTGTGGAGGAGGAGAAGCTGCTGCTAGGAGATGTCTATCTCTTATGTTTGGGTTGTATCATTGCTCTATCTATCTCTGAGGAAGTTATTGGGGTTTTTCACCTTTATGGTTTTCCCCAAGTAAACTCTGTGTCTCTTGTGTGCTTGCATTATTGTGTTCATGATTGATATGCTGTAGATATGCTGTACATGTTGTTCTCTCAGTTAAGATCCTAGATCATATTGAAGTAAATTCTGAAAAATTAACATATGGAAGCAAGTGTAAAACCATAATGGATAGAGTGCTCCCACTTATAAGAGCTAAGCAATATGAGGGTGGCCTCATGGTTAAAAAAATCTAATTTATGTAAGAGACATAATTGTAAATTCAGATTTGAATTTAATTATTGATGTTATTGATTGGTTGGCTATTTGTGAATTGTTTCAAGATGACACAATGCAGGAAGACCATGTGTTATGGCTTGTAAGAGCTTAACATAATGAGAAGGACATCATGTTTTGGAAATATAGTTTCCATATAAACATATTTGAGAAATTCTAATTGAAATTATTATGATGACATCTCATGTGAACTGCATGCTTGTGTGTAATGTAGGTGAGATGGTGAAAATATGCCATTGGGGAAAATGTTGGATATTGGAGCTGAAAACACAAACGAAATGCCAAGAGCAGCTTGGATTTGAGAAACCCTGTAAAAATTCTATGCATGTGCTTGTCTCTCCGTAGTGTCGTTAAACCCAGTAAGAGCATGGGTACTCAGGAGGCTTGCATGGGCATTGGTAACCTTTCTACACTCACACTAAAGAGCATTGGAGGGATGGGAATGCCTGAGGGACTGTGTAGCAGAGAAGGGGTACCATCCTTGTGTTGTCTGAGCGGGTATTGGGGGTCCATGCTATCCTGTAGTCAAGTGTGTTACCTATGGAGTTCCTGGATGGAACCATTGGTTTGCATAGGAGAAGGATCCATGCAGTTGTATTCTTTTTTTTTTAATTTTCTGATAAACCCAGTAGAGGTGTTGGCTTGGCAATGGTTGTTGTATGCTTGATAAAACTAGTCAAAGAGATAGCTTAGCATACTGGTTAATGAAATTCCTGATAAACCCACTCGACATATTGACTTGGCATTGGTTATTAGAATGTTGTGGCATAGCCAGCGTGCTGGCCTAACATTTGATTTATATGTATACACAAGTGATTTCAGGCTTGTAGAAACTTGGTCACCTTTCAATGCACACCCTGAAGTGCAATGGAAGGGGTGGGTACGCTCGAGGGACTGTATAGCAAATAAGAGGTACCATCCTTGTGTTGGGTGGGGCAGGTCTTGTGGGTGCCATAGTTGTCTGAAGTCCAAATGGGATACCTATGGAGCTGAAGGAAGATGCTTAAGCATATAAGTATTTGGTTTACTTTGCATCTTCTTGTTGATTTAATTTGAATATAGATGTGTATATGCTTCAGCTATGGTTTTGAAAATCCTGTTAAGGGATGAATCCTATGAGAATGAATTTGATATGTGAGTTGACTCATTGTTAATTGAGCATAGGTATTGTTGGAGGCCAAAGACCTTGGAGGTGTTCCAAGGTAAAGCAAAGGAATGGTTAACCATTGTCATCCAAGATAGATAGAAGCAAGATAAAGTGGTCTTGAAGAGGAAGGCATTGCAGTTGTAGCTGAAAAGAAGGACATGTAACCTTGCTAAAAATAAAGAGACAGCCGAGGACGGTGTTATTCCAAGGGGAAGGGTATTGTAATATCCCAATTTTTTACTTGGAATGTAATTAACAAAAAACATGTAAATGATGTAATATTGTTATAAAATCATGGCGAGGAGCTCAATGCCAAGGCCCCGCCATCGATTTGTCATTCTTGTATTGATGATTAAAAATCAATGCATGTGGATCATGTGCTAACCTGGCATGATGGAAATCGTAAATATGATGTAAATGTATTTCAATAAAAATACCCACAACTCGATATGCCTGGCAACAATAGTATCGACGCATTATTTTTACAAGGAATAGGGGGGGAATATTCAAACCCATGAAGCCAATAATGTCAATCCAAGTGTCAATGAGAGAACCCATGAACCATCAACTACCCATGTTGACTTCTGCACCTAATCATTTAATTCTTCTAAGAGGTGGTTGATGTAGTTATTGTTTTGGGGAATGGAGAGTACGGTTGTCCAAATTTCATGTATGGCCAGCCACCATTTTGGAAAATCATGTTCTTCCTTCCTGGGCAAGAAAAGACCCACAAAATTTCTCCCAATCCATCATTCATCCATCAGTTTTGTTCCCTCACTACCTCTTGTTGGCTGGGCATTTTCATCCACGAGTTTACTATGTTTTCCTTCATTTTTTTAGTTGGGAAATCCGTTTTTGTGTTGTAGAATGACTGGGAGGAAGGGAATTTCAAGTTGGGGTTCATAAAGGTCATTTTTTCCATTTGAATGCTTGTATACCTACTGGAAAAATCATTTTGTTCCCTAGTGGTTGATTTCCCCTCTCAAATTTCATTTTGTTATGCCTAATGATTGTATGACTATGTAATTGTTGAATTGAGTTCCAGTTGTTAGGAAATTACCTTGAGACTATGCTAGCTCATCCAACTTGTTGATTTCCCCTTTACCCCCATATGTCGTGCTATGTGTGAAGTTGGATGAGAATTGGGATATGTGCATCCCTTGTTTTGGCTTGAACTTGTGTGTAAGAAACTAGGAGTAGACAAGGATTTGGAATTGGCTTGATAAACCTAGTGAAGGGTGTAATCTCATTGAAGATGATAGGGATTTGGATACTTTTCTATGCACGCCCTGAATAAAACTAGAAGGGAAGGTGTGGTGTAAGGAACTGTGGAGAAGTGAATGTGTACCTTATTGGTGTTGGGTTTATAGGTATTGTGGGTTCCAATCTAGCTAAATATTGTAGAGGTACCAATAGATCTGTGGTTGAGTTCACTACCTTAGCAATTCCTTTCCCTCTACTGCCTTGATAGCCTGATAAACCGACACATGGATTGGATTGGATAAGATATTGTATATACTTGACTATGTGTGAGTTTGTTGTTCCATTTTCCTTGTGGAAATAATTCCCATCTTAGGGGTGGCATCTATGTTGAGAGATTGATGAGCACAATTGGCTTATGGTTGGGTGGAACGTTGTAGTTGCATAGCCAGTTGCTTGGGAAAATTTCATTTCAAGATAAGTATTCTCTCGTATTTATTTATGCAATGTATTTAATTTGATGCCTACGAGAATTAAGCTTGTGTATCAATGTTGTGTGTGTGTGGATGGATCTTACTTCCGCTGTTTATTTGTATTATGCATCTACACACGTAATTTATTTGTTATGAATCTCGTAAAATGATGATGGGGATAATTTTGGAAGCCCAAATTTAGTTAATGTTCCCTCCCTTATGTCATATTGATGGAAGGGGACATGACAGTGGTACATCTTGTGTTCATTGTGTGGATGGTGCATTATTTTCTAATCTTCTTTCATTTTAGTTTTAGTTTATTTATTGTTTCATGAATTAAGCTAGTAACAATTTAATCTAAAGACACAAAGTAATCCATTTCATATTACGAGATTTTAAAAATAGTGTAAGATGTGCGATGAACTATTCTAGTGGGATATCTGTGGAATTTTACAAATCATATTGGATTGAGCAATTTTTATTTTTTTTTGGAAGTTATAGGATCCAAGAACTGGTGTAAGAAATAAGTTTAAAAAACCTTGCTATGACATATGAGTATAGTAATAACAATCCATGGGATGCATTAGAAGAATGATTTTCAAAGTTGGAAGCACAAGTCACTAACATCTCTCACAACATAGTCATTCTCATAACAAATCTAGAGAAGAAGTTTGGACTTTTCACAGAGTTTGGTAGCTATAACTTAGAAGCTGGATGAGATGAGAAATATAGAGATAATAAAGACTCAGAAAAGGAGTCAAAAAAAGAGCTTGAGAAAGAGAAACCAAGTTCTAATGCCATCACTTCTTCTCAATCTCCATTTAGCATGGAAGAAAAAGAGGACATCAAATCCTACCAAGGTAGCATTGATGTTGTTAAGTTGAATTAATGGTTGAAACAATTTGAATTTTATTTTAGTCTTCATAATATAGGAGAAGAGAAAAATATTTCATTTTCTTGACTAAAGTTAAATGGCCATGCACAAACTTGCTGGGAAAGTCACATAGATATTCTTAGGCTAGAGGGTGATCTCGTAGTAACTAAGTGGGATGTTTTTAAAACATTCATTAAGTCTAATTTCTACCCTATTGGGAGTGAATAGTACTAGTGGATCCATTCGAATTACCTCTGGTAGAAGTAAGGGAAGAGTGTGCATGACTACACCAATGAGTTAAAAAATGGCCATTGTGTTGGGTATATCTTCCAAGCATCTGAATGTACTCTTCAAGTATTTAGGTGGTCTACATAGTCATTTATAAAGGTAAGTGATGATAATTATACCTAGGACATTTAATGAAGCCTACGTGCAAGCATAATATTTGGAAAATGTGGGTAAGAATAAAGGACATCCAAGTGGTTCCAAGTAGAAAGACCACTAAGATGCTTCTAAGGAGGGAAAAAATAAGTGGAAATGAAAGGATAATAAGACAAAAACCATTGAACATTAGCTAAATGATCCAAAAAACCATTGTAAACATTGTAATATTGAAGGGCACACTAAAGATAAGTGTTAGAAGCTACATACATAGGTGTATCCAAAGAATCACAAGAAAGATGCCAAGAGCAAGAACATTCTAACAATGGATTCAAGCAACTAGGTAGAGCAACTCACATGTATATGGAAATATTGTTTGTACCATAATTTAGGAGGAGGTGAATCTGAGTATCCTCCCTGTCACATGAAGAGAAGGAGATGAATAAATTCTTCCATATTGGTATCCAGGTCAAGAAAATATTGGATGCTGTAGTTGATTTTGGTTCATAGGAAAACCTCATAGATGAAAATATGGTTAGCAAGCTTGGGTTGGAATTTCATGACCATCCTTACCCATATCCATTATGATGGGTAATAATGATGTAGAAATTAGGGCCACTAAGTAGCGTAAGCTCAAGTTTTCTATAAGTGCAAGATATATTGATGAAGTAGACACATATGTAGTACCACTTTGTGCGTGTAATGTAGTTTTTGGAAGCGCCTAAATGTACTTGAGGGATGAAATATTCATGAGGAGAGAAAACCAATATTGTCTAATCAAGGATGGGAGTTCCTAAATAAAAAATGCACAAAAATATAAAACCAATATCTCTCAATTAAGTGCTAACCAAGGAATTAAATTGATTAGTTCTAGTAGGAACTTTGTATTACTCTTCATAAGAGAAAATAATCCAAGTGATGAATTAGTAAAAGTAAAGTCATCTCTAAAGGGATTTACCAAAGAGAAGAAATGATAGTGGAATGAGTTGTTATGGGTATACATAGAAGTGTTTGAGTATATTAAAGGGTTACCACCAAAGAGGGATGTGGAGCACTTGATACATGTTCTTCCTAGATCCCAATTTCCAAACATTGGGTTATATAGACTATTGATCTTGGAATTAGATGAACTTAAGAAAAAATTGTAGTATCCATTGGAGAATGAAGTAATTAGGCTAAGAACCTCACCTTATGGGTCACCTATCATCATAGTACTAAATAAGAATGGGACTTGGAGAATGTGCATTGAATACAAAAATTTGAATAATATCACCCTTAAGAATCAATCCCCTTTTCCCAATATTAGTGACTTTCTAGTTCAATTGTAGCATGCAAAGTACTTCACCAAGTTAGATATTGAATCAGGATACCACTAGGTACAAGTTAAAGAAGGAGAAAATTGGAAGACCACCTTCAAGGAAAGGTAAGGTCTATATGAATGGTTGGAAATCCTTTTCAATTTATGTAATGAACCCACCACATTTGTGCATTTGATGGATGATGTAATGTGTCCCTTCTAGATTCATTTGTAGAGTGTACTTAGAAGACATATTGGTTTATTTGGGGTAATCAATTGCTAGCAAACCTTAATAAATTTGAATTTCCTTAGTAATCAATGGTGTATTTGGGGTATGTGATTTGTGAAGGGAAACTCAAGATAGAACCCACCAAGATTGAGCCCATCTTCAAGTGCCCAACTCCTACAAATTTCACTAAATTCAAGAGCATTCTTGGGGCAAGATAATAACTACATAATTTTATGGAATCCTTTTCAATTGTGGCTATGCAACGTCTCCATACCATAGTAGATAGTGGAAATAATTTCCATTGGGGGGATAAATAGTAAAAATATTTTGAAGAGTTGAAACAAAATATTGGTTAAGAATCAATTTTTGCATTGCCTAATTTGTAGAATCCTTTCGAAGTGGAGACAGATACAAGTGGATATGCTATGGGAGAAATATTGATGCAAGGAGGTAAGATAGTATGTTGTCATTCTAAAATGTTCCATCGTAGAGTCCTGGACTATCATACATATGAAAATGCAATGGACCTACTCTAATATAAGGTACATTAACTAAAAGCTTGCAAAATTTAAAACACCACAGTAGATAGTAAAGAACAAAGACTAGCTAGTTGACTACGATTTCTGGAAGAAAATTTCAAACAACATTAGACTCTTCCTAAACTCTCCCAAGATGAAGTGTAGGACCTGCTAAGGCTGAAAAAATGATGACAAACATGCCAAAACTTCGAAAAAAACAATTTTATGGGTACTTCACGCCAGGGTAGACCCCTTGGGATAAACCCAAGGTTATAAGGCAATTGTCCATGGGACTTCTATGGAAACCCAAGGATTTTGGTGCTTAATGGAAGTAATCAGACTTGGGGTAGACTAAATGGGTTATCCCCCAACTTGATGCAATAATAATGCATAGGTTTAGAAGCACTTTGAAAAGGTTTGGAGGTCAAACAAGTAAGTGTGCTACCTAGAACAGGTTGACTAGTCTTCATCCATAATTTTCCAAACACCTCCAGAGGGTCACGAATTTCAGATTTAAGGAAATGGGTGGCTAAATCAAAGTCTTATGCACCTTCAGAAACTTACAAAATGAAAATTGAGCTCACATAAAACATTCTACTGCAACTACTGAAAAACTAGTCAAAATAAACATTACAATGAGCATAGGTATAGCAGTACCTCAAATTCATGCAAAAGATAAATGTCAGATCTATAGATAATATAAAATATTGTTTATTAGAAAATTTCCATCATATTATAGAGCCTCAGAATCATTTAAATTACTCATAGATTCACTAGCAACCTCAAGATAAGAAGTAGAGAATAATTACTGAAGAGAATTCTCCATTAATGGAGTTTGCAACATTGGATGAAGAAGATCATGGAGGGCACTGGAATTAGATATGATAATTCACTCAGTGAGAAAGGATGGATTCCATCCTAAAGAAATGGCTGTCATAGAACTCGAAACTCGGGAATATTTAGAAAAGCAAGGGCGCATTCTTTACAACTGGAACCCTTAGATATAGTAAAATGGCCATAACTTGCTCATCCAAACACATTTCTTAACTAGAAAAAAGGTGTTTCTTACTAAAAATGGAAATCCTAATGCAATGGAGTAGGTATCACAATCCATAAATGCTCATAAATGTAGAAAAATAGAACCTCCATTTCGGCCCATCAACATTGTTTCCACTGAATGAAAGGATTGAACTGCACAACAAGAACACCAACCACTGGATCAGATGTGCAATTCAGACTCTAATGGCTGCACTAACATTGTGAATATGTCTAAAACAAGGATTTCGATGGATCACATTACCCATATACGGATAGGGACACATCTCCCAAGCCTTTGAGATGCAGAGCTCTCAAGATAATTATTAAAATGACCAAAAGATGTGAGAGTGGTGCACTTCTCTTCTTTTATAAGCATGATTTGACATCTATATTCGTTGAATGTGGTCACCTCTATCATTAATGCACCCTTCTTGACTGTTTTTAGTATCTAAGATTTGTTTGCTTTTATACCTACTTTGTTTCCTTTCCGCTTTGGGTTTCTTTTATGCTTTTGGCAACATCCTACTTTTCCTGGATTTTCTCTGCTTTTCTGCTTCTTTTTTATTTATGGTCTTTCCTTCCTTTCCTATCGGCTTTCTTCTTTTCTGAGTCTGTTTCTTTTGTGCTACTTTCCATCTTTTTGTGGCTTTGTGGATTTTTCTTGATTTTCTTCTAGTTTCCATTTTGAATGACAACTCATTTGGTCCACTAGACCTCATGCACACTCCTTGGCCACCTAGCACATCCACTTAATTACAAAATTTAAATATTATAAAAAATATTCATATTTTAACATAGCATTCTAATCCTAAGTCTAAAAAAATTAAACAATTGGGTAATTAATACATCAAAATTGACCCCTTCACTTGTTAGGATTTGGCCAAAACTTTAGGGGTTGTCTAAGTAGCAGAATAGTCATGGATTCCTCTTGATTTTAATGCAGTTTTCTCTATCCCGCATACATTATGGTGGTATTATTTAACCTTTTGTATCTTAGGATCAACAAATTATCAACCTAAATCACCACCTAGGTGCATAGTCATGAATCGGTCTAGGTGACTTAGGCAATTGTGATTCAGGGTTGATTTGGGGACATTACATAAAAGGATTTTTTTTCTCTAGTTCAGGCTATTAAGAAATGGAAGCACTATATGATGGGAAAGGAGACCATTATCCACACTAGTCACCATCCAATGTAGTATTTTCAAGTCTAGAGTAAGCTTTAACAAACTACACACTACAAGTGAATGGGGTTTTTACTAGAATTTCATCTTGTCATCAATTATAAGAAGGGAAACGCTAATAATTCGGTATACATTCTCTCAAGGTCACCCACATCCAAGGTGATGGATTTGGGAAGATGAGGAATTTAAAGAGGTGTTCAACAATCATAAGGCCAAGTTCATGTATGCAAAATCGAAAGTAAGGATGACTATCATCTCCAAGATGTAAAGTTGATCTACAAGCAAGTAAAGAACTGCATCCGCAAAAGTGAAATATTGAACCTTATTGGAGAGGTTTATACCTCCTAAGTTATAGGATATTTGTGTTCAGAAGGAATTTTTCAACTTGTAGAGCCATGTGGATTCACCTAGAATGCAATATGATATAGCTCAATTTATTAGAGGTTGCATACATTGTTGTACTAGAAATACTAGTAACATAAATTAAGATTTATACCATCACTTACATGTACCTACCAGAACATGGAAGAGCATCTCCATGGATTTCATGGGTGGTTTACCAATAAAAAGGGACATGACTATATGTTTGTGGCAGTTGCTAGGTTTAGAAATATGTGCATTCCCATGCCTTCTAATAAAACCATCAAGGGACAAGATACAAAAAACATGTTGTTTGAAAATTCTTGGGTGCACTTTGGCACACTAAGGAGCATGCTCTTAAATATATATACTTGATTTATCAATGTCTTTTGGACTACACTTTGGGAGAATATGGACACTAAGTTGAAGCGATATACAATTTTCCATTCATATACATATGAGTAGATAATAATGAATAGGTCTAGGTGCATTTTGACATAGTAATGAGCATGAACTTAGATAGAGACTCAATTTCTTAATGTCTTTCGGACTACACTTTGGGAGAAGATGGAAATTAAGTTGAAGAGATATACAACTTTCCATCCATAGACATATGGGTAGACAAAAGTAGTGAATAGGATATTGGTTCTAATTTTGATGGGTTATAATCAAAATCATCCAAGGAATTGGGATGAGAACTTGATTTATATTCAACACTTTTATAATAGAGGAGTCCACACTTCTACTGGTAAGTTCCCTTTTGAAGCTTGCTTTGGGTATTTTCCACCTTCACCCTTATATGTTGTATATGAACATCAAGGAGTGAGGAAGACACCAAAAGAGAAGCATTGAAGGATAAATTTTTTGTTGATAAGATCAAGTAGATCCATTTCTAAGTACATGAGACATTGAAAATGTCAAATGAAAAGTGCAAGGTTAGACATGATTAGCAAAAAATTGAGAAAAAAATCAAGGTGGGAGATTGATTTTGGTTGCATCTAAACAAAGAAAAGCTACAATGTCCTGGTAAGAAGATCAAGGTTGTATGCTATAGTATTTTTGAATTGTTGGATATTGTGGGTGATAATTCCTATAGACTCAATTTATACCCATATATATACATTTACTCATTAGGGAAAGCATAAAATTTGAAATTATAGGAGCCTTGCATGTTGGACCAGGAAACTAATGAACAAGTCTTACCTATCATAGAGGATTAGCACTAGAAGTTTAATCAGAGTTAGAAAAATATACAATTTTAAAAACGAAGTCTAGGACAACCAAATGGTGGTAGTATTAACTTTGGTAGGTTGGGTTGAAAGGGAAACTTCTAGGTAACGCCAAATGGTATTCTGTATAGATGGTAGAGGAAAATTTTCCTAACCTCATTCAATAACAATATTTTGGGGTCCAAAATCCTTTCTAAATGAGAAGGTGTAATACGGAATGGATCATTCTATGATTTTTCATCTATTTTTGTACTACTTGGGTAGAAAGTTGGAGTTATGTCTTGTAGGGTCCATTCTAGGGGCATGTCCCACTTTGATAATTTGGAATCTAGATCCCTTTGGAGCCCATTTTAGACCTTAGATGATTATTTTCGGGCTCAATACTTTGTGAGCTTAGTTCTTAATCTTCCAATGTTTTTCTACACGTCGATACCTTTCCAGTGATGATAAAATTACCTCAATCAGATTTCACCAAATATCTCTCGCAAGTTGACTTATCCTATCGACCACCATGCTATTGAGTGGATACACATTATTGACATGTTTGGAGCTACTCACGTGTGGACTTTCGATAAGATTCTATAGAATTCAAATATCACTACAACAAGACCCTTGATTAGCATCCTTTTTAGCATCCTTTTTTTTCTTACAATTACCATTTTAGTTATTTCTTTTGTAGCTTTTAATGAAAAATCAATGTTGTTTCATGGGAAGCATTAAAGTTGATACTAATAGCATCAAGAATAACATCAGGTCTAGTGCCAACTTTATCATCAGGAATAACATCTAATTTAGTGTCAACTTTGGAATTAGGTTTCCTGAGTAACCAAGTGAAGACATGGGAATATCAAGGGATAAAAATAAAACAATTGTCCCTATACTCATGAGTGTGAGGGGATTTATATAATTTTAATTAAAATGTATTATTTACTCTCATAAAAACCCTCAAAACCAACTCTTTCATTCCTTTCTAGTCATTTCCTCTCTTTATCTCTCCTCTTTTCATCCCTTATCTTTTCTCTCTTATATTTTCATCCTCATGGAGGATCAAGTTCTAATTTCAAGGAAGAACCTCCATAAGGTAATGGATTATCCCTTCCATCCCCCCCCTTCACTCTTGTTTTATTTTTATTTTTCTTTACTGATTTGTTATTTTTTATTGTGTTTTGTAGTTACAAGTTTAGGGTTTCATGTATAGAGGCTAAGGTTTCATGGAAGAACCTCCACAATGAAGGAAATGACTTCTCCATTCCATTCTCCTCCTTCCTTCCTCCCTCTTTACTTTCCTTTTACTTTATTGATTTGATAATGCTTCTTGTTATTTTGTTGTTATAGGTTTAGAGTTTCATGCATGGATGATAGAGTTTGATGGAGGAACATCCATGAGGAAGGTAATGACTTTTCCCTTCCCTTATTCTCCTTCCTTCCTCTTTTAATTTTCTTTTCCTTAGTTGATTTGTTGATGTTTATTTTTGTATTTTAGTTGTAGATTTAATGGAGAAAGAATTAAAAAATGACATTTTGGGGGTTTTGTTTAATGCACATATCTAGTTCATGGGTGTGGCATAAGGAAGGCCCTTTCATTCCTATAAGGAGATACAACTTCATATTCTGACACCTAAAGGTTTCCTATTAATTACTTTTCCCTTTGTGTTAAGTGTTGATATTTACCTACTATCTACATTTTTTAGTTGTTCCCACTCATAGGTTAGGGTAGTTTCGATTCAAATTTTCACTTTTAGGAAAATTCCCATGGAAGTGTAGCTCAACTAGAGTTCTTTCTTTTTGACAATAGATATGGATTCAAATTCCAACATTCCCTTACCATTTTTCATTTATGTTTTTTGCACTAGCCTTTAGTCTAGTATTAGTTCAAATCCACACTTTTAATGGGATTGTAGTTCGAGTAGAGGTCATGCCTTTTTCTAAGTGATTTGGGTTCAAACCCTATCATTGCTTTAACATTTTGTTTACCATTTCCCACTTGTATTTCCATGAATTTTAATTTATAGTCAATCAATGCTAAAATTGATTCTAAACTTGGTGCTAAATCCAACGCTATTTTGAAATGCACTTTAGTGCCAAGAAACCATGCCAAATTTAAAAAATAATAGAACTCAAATACAATGCTAAAATATACGCTAACATGTTTTTATTTAATGATTCTTACACTAATTAGGGGTTGAGGCATGCAAAAACTCTAACCCTAGATAACTATCAAACTATGTTAAACACTCTATCACTCTGAAAGGATGAGATTACATTCTTATTGTGTATTGTTTATTATACTGTATTTGAGCAAAGAATATGGGAGTGGGCTATTGAAGTAGAACAAAGGAACTAGTCCAAGATCTTGTAGTAGCCATACTAGCCACAAAGTCCATGAAAAATCCATAGTGAGTACCCCTTTCTTTGTATTTGCAATTCATAATTGAGAAGAAAAGAGCAGAGCATTGGCCTCACCTTCTAGCTAGGTTTTTTTCGTATTTCGTTTTCTCAAGGTACATATTGTGCTCATTCTATGGATGGGTTGTTATTTCCTTCGCTTCTTTCATTTTAGTTTCAATTTATTCAATATTTCATGCATTAAGCTAGTAACAATTATATCTAAAGATTTGAAGGAATGCACTATATATAAAGGATTTTCAACATATTGTAAGATCTATTGTGATGAAGTGTTCACGTGGAATATACAGAACACTTTATACATAAACTTATTTTCACAATTAGGATGATTGTAAACAATTTAGATGAAATTTTGTGCTAACTTGACCCAAAAAGTACTCTATTTATTCTTTGCTTTTCCTGACCTCATTGATGTTCATCTTTCAGGACCAATCATCATGTTACATTCTCTCATGTCTATCCACAATGAATTAAGGGTTGGTTTATTCACATTATTAGGTGGAATTTTTTTATTCATATTATAGTGTTTAGTTGTACTTGTTTGTTGAAATTATTTTTCTATATGTGATTCAATTCTACTTCCAAGTTTAATACTAGTTTTTAAAATAAATTTACGCAACGATTACGTACTAGAGTTCTTTTCATGATATTGTGACCCATTAATTGGAATAACTCCACCGCACGAAACAATAAACGCCTTATTTGTGCAATTAAGATTCTTATTGACATTTTAGATCAATGAATTTCTTGCTAACTTATTCGAAAAAGTACTCCATTTGTTCTGTCTTTTTCCTAAGTTACCCAAAAAGGTACTCAATTTGTTCTTTCCTTTTCGTAAATTGCCCAAAAAAATCCTTCATTTGTTCTTTCCTTTTCCTAAGTTACCCAAAATAAAGTCCTTCATTTGTTCTTTCTTTTTCCTAAGCTACCCAAAAAAGTCATCCATTTGTTCTTTCCTTTTCGTAACTTTTTGAAAAATGTCCTCCATTTAAGTTTTATTCTTCATTATTAAGGACCAATCATCATGTACATTCTCTCATGTGTATCCACAATGAATGAAGGGTTGATTTATTGATATTTTCTTCATATTATAATGTTTGATATAACTTGTTTATTGATATTATCTTTTATTTCTAATGGAATTTTACTTTCAAGGTTTCATTAAAAAATAAAAGAAATTTATGCATATATTGATTACATATAAGAATGTTCAACATTATCTCACTTATTATTTGGACTAATTCCATTGTAGAAAATAATAAACACCTTATTTGTGCAATTAAGATTCATCTTATTAATTTAGATTAATTTTATTTGTTAAATTACCCCTGAAAAAAAGTCTTAAATGTATTTTTTCTAACTTTATTATTTTTCATTTTTAACATCAAACATCATGTTACATTCTTTCATGTCTATCCACAATGAATGAATTAAGGATTGGTCTATTTATACTATATATATTATAGTGTTTTATTGACCTAATTATGAATTATTATTTTCTATTTTTAATCAAAACTTACTTCAAAGTTTCATAATTTTTTTAAAGGAATTTAAGTAATGATTATATACTAGAGTGATGGCATAATATCCTTTACCATGAATTAAGGATTGGTTTATTTATACTACATACATATTATAATGTTTTATTGACCTAATTATGAATTATTATTTTCTATTTTTAATAAAACTTACTTCCAAGTTTCATAAAATTTTTTAAAGCAATTTACTTAATGGTTATATACTAAAGTGCTTGGCATAATATCCTTTACCAACTCTACTTTAGGAAGAAACATAGACCTTCTTTGTGGAATTAGGATTCTTATTAACAATTTAGATGGAATTTCTTGGAATCATATCCAAACAAATAGCTCTATTTATTCTTTCTTTTTTAATTTTGTTATTTTTCATCCTTCAACATCAATCTTCATATTGCATTCTTTAATTTTATCCACGAGATCTATCTACAATTAATTAACAATTAGGTTATTCATTATATTAAAAATTTACTTATACATATTATTTTCATCCTTAACACAAATCATCATATTACATTATCTCATGTCTATCTACATTTAATTAAGGTCTATCTACAATTAATTGAGGATTGATTTATTCATAATATTAAAGACTTGTTTATACATATTATAATGTAATAATGTTTGGTTAAACATATTTATAGATTATTACTTTTTATTTGATGAAAAAGAATAAACACCTTATTTTATAATTAAAATAGAATTTTTTATTAACTTATTTAAAAATTAAAAAAAAAATCTAAAAAATTATCTTTTTCCTAACTTCATTATTATGCATCCTTCAACACCAATCATATATAATATTCTCTCCTATCCACCCATCATAATATTATATTCTCTCATATCCACCAACATTGTGATATTCTCTAATATCCACCAACATTGAATAAGAGTTGAATTAACCTTATTATTAATCACATTTCAATACCAATCATCATTTCATATCCACAATTATTTAAATATTTAATTAAGGTTGAGTTATTCAAGTGTGGTTAACTGGATGAAAAGTTGATTTATTTATATTATTTAGTAAATTTGACTCGTTATTCCTATTATAATATCACTTTATTCGTAGGGTGGAAAATATCACTTTATTCATACTATTTGGTAGACTTGACTTGTTAACATTATTTGGTGGGATATTTTAATTCATATTGTAATGGTACATTGGACTTCTGTATTCATATAATGAGATTAAGGTCGTATCATTAATTAAGAGTAAAGTTGAAATTGATTTTGATTTATGAAGTCAATCTGCTCTCAACTTTTAGCGAATAAGATGGTAAAGTTTTTTAAGAAGAAAAGAAAAATGGTTAAAGGCATTAGGAGTGGAGCCTTTACTCGTCTATGTTGAAAGGAATAATCTCGAGAATGACTATTTAAAGTTTGGTAAGAAGGAAAGTATACACGGAAAAGAAAACCAACAATGAAAATGATTGATATCTGAATGAGATAACAAAAGTTTGATGTCTTCTAGGTGCTTGTCAATTCTACTTAAATGGAATAAGATTCTTCTAAGTACACATTCACATTTCATCACAAGGAATCAGATTATGTTGAGAAGGTTGCATCATCGTCTTATTGTCGTGTACGTCACGGAGTTTCTAATGAGATATCAATGGAGCCATCGCGACTTTTGTTGTCATTTTATTTGTAGAGTGAAAACCATGCTAAGAAAATATTATTATGAGTTGTTAGTTTTTTTTTAATTCATATTTTAAATATATGATAAAAATTAGGTAGATATTACAATGGTAATCAAAATAGAATGTTGTTGTTGGGATGTAGATTATTGGATCTGAAGTTACCTAATAACAATGCATTTAATGTCAAAGCTAGCCGTGAAAAGACAAGCACCATCATGATGTGGAGTTGGTTCAACATTCCAAGTGGCCGCAAGCATGTGCTAAAGGGACTGGACAAAATCTCCCTCGAGGCTGCTAAATGGCAGAATGACAAGGCTCCCGCCCAACATATCAACATCATGATAGGTGGGAGTGGGCCCAAGCACAAGGTGTTTATGGTAGAAGGTGTGAATAGTTCTAGTCTTAGAGGAGACAGGAGAAGGATGATGGAAATGGATGTCCTCAGCTCTCCCCGTCATCAACGAGTTGCGTGGAATTGGTGTGAAGGGAAGGGTGTCCGCAGCAATGGAAGGATGGTTATCATTAGGATGCGAGAGACAAACGACCTGCATGCATCACAAGATTTGGATAGGACCCCCCTCGATGATGTCTAGATGCATAATGATGGTGGATCAACATACATGAATTATGTCAAGGATAAGGTCATTATTGTTGATGGCTCATCTAGGCCTGAACCAAAAGGAAAATGGGATTGGGAGGCTAAACCTAACTGCCTCAACTCAATATGTTAACAACAGATGATGTGGGAACTGCATGATAACATGTATGCTGCAATTATGGATATTCGTGGGCATGCAAATGGGAATTTCACAACAAATTTGTAGTGCATTGACAAAAGGTAGCGAAAGATGGTCATAAAAAAATAAAAATAAGGAAAGGGAGGACTGATGCAAACGATGATGAAGTGTGGGATGATAGATGCGGTATAAATAGGACCGGTTGGACCATGCATCATAATTCTCTTTCTATTTTGTTAGCTTCGTCATGGGATAACCCCCTTCTTGTTGATTATTGTCTCCCTGCTCCATATTGCTGCTGGGGGGAGTTTGTCTAGTATGTGGAAGCTTTGAGATGGTTCGTGGTAATAGTCATAAGCACCCCCCTGGAAATGACTTCCCATGAGCACGTGCATATAAGAGAAGGTCGATCCAAAAGAAGAAATTTAGAGACTAACCATGGTGAGGAGCCTCCTGGAAACAATCTGGATGTGCCCCCCCACATTGAACAAACTGTTGAGAAAATGGAAGAGTGAGCAATGGAGGAACACTGTCCTTGACTTCCGGCCTAAACCTTACTGAGAAGTCAAAACGGTTATGGATTGAGTCCTGTTGGAGCAAGAATTCTAGAAAGTGGAAGTTATGAAATTCATCGACCGAATACAAGAAAACTTAGAATTTGTTTACCATCAGTTGGACGATGTTGCAGTTGTGCAAGGGATGGCTTTTCGACTCAATCCAAGGACGAAGGAGCAAGATAAAAAGAATGAAGCGGGAAGATCCTCCAAGGCATAAGGTCTTCACTTTGTTAATCTAGGAAATAGCACCTTCATTCATGGGATATTAAAGAATACCCCTAATTTCACTAGATATTGATAAATACCTACCAAAATCCTTTTGTTGATCCCCCCTCCCAATAAATATTTCCATTAAAAAACCATATTTTTATGAGATATTCCCTATTATTACTAGATACCCCTTTCTATACCCCCCAAACATATAAACCCTCCATGCCCTACTCCCCTCCCCCCTAATACCTACAATATATTGACCTTATTTTTCACAATTAAAAACCCCCCCTTTATGAATGAACGTGATAAGATATTGGTCAACAAGGTTAATCCCCTATGCTCCAAGGATGGTCTGTCGACGAAAGTTGGTACTATCTTTTTCTCTAAGACTTGAGTCTCTCTTTTGTATATCTCTAAGTAGTTTTCTAGCTTATAATAAAGTTGCTAGGGGATTCTAGCTAATTTTGATAGAACATGACTTGCTTTAGCAGATTTATCTTTCTCATGACAACTTGGTTTCCCATCTAAGGGAAGGCCTCTTAGTAGTTTGTTGTAAGGTTTTAAGAATAGTCGTGGACACAATTTATGATACTATGCTAATAGCCTTAGTGACCTCCTCCTCCTCAAGGGAATGCCACCTAGTAATTTTGTACTTTTGTGACTATATTTTTAATATAAGGTTTTGCAATAGATTATAAAAAAACAATGCATCTAATGTTACTGCTACTGAAATTTAGATTGTTGGATCTAAAGTGAAGGATCGAATTAAGTCCACAATCACAATTGAAAAATATTATTGAGAGATCATGAATAAGTATAAATGATGTACTGATTGTGACAGTTAAACTACCAGACAACCGTCAACAACTAAATATTTACATAGTATAACCCCGTAGGATTATATGACTTAACATAAAGACCCAACGAAATTGCATTTAATGTTTTTTTTTTGGGATGTAAATAGTTGGCTCTAAATTTACTTCAGATCCAATGGTTTACATCCCAATAACATTATTAAATGCTTTTTTGTTGGGTGCATAATATGTACCTATTGTAATCCCCAGGGTGTAGACCAGTTGGTGATAGGGTGGTTAAGGAACTCCTTGCGATGTTGTGGATTCAAACCCGAATATTTTGTGCACCTATGTAGGGGTAGTACAGGTGTACTTGGAGGTTATAGTGGCAGTGGACTAAAATCGACACCATGTCACGTGAGTATGTGCCGGATCCAGTTAGTGATTCCTATGGATAAAAATAAAAATAAAAATGTGTTCCTTTTGCAACTAGTAACCAATATGTGTGGTTTGAGCCTAACTCTCAACCTTATTTGAATTCAAAAGTAGACTAATCATTAGGATTACAATTTATGAGGCATATTGAGGGGATATTGAGGAGAGTATGTGATTTAGGGAGTCATGGGACAATACAAAGGATTTTAAGTCTAATATCCCGATTTTGACCCCATTGCATTAAAAATGTAAATGATGTAAATATGCAGTGTGAATTCCTAGTGCAGAGCTCAAGGCCAAGGCCTGACTAGTGAATGGATAGGCATGTATGATGCTATATTTTATTTAGACTATTTGCTTGGATTTTATGCCGATTTAGAATATATGTAAATATTATGTGCATAAATAATAAAATGGTCCAACAATGGCTGTGGAAAGAGCACCAAAGGGGCTATGATTCCACGAGAGGGGAAGAGTAAGGGGGGCTATGGGAAACCAAATCCTATGCTTCCATGTGCCAACCTTAGAACTCACCCAAAAATTCTGTCATGTGATGAGAATAAGCCAATTATATCCTTTGTTGACCATTTTCCAATCATTTATTGCACATGTGAGGTTGGTGGGAAAAGTCACTTCATGTAGTTATTGAAGCGTGGGGGTTGTGACAGTTCTGTCAATTGTCAACAGTCCTATTTATTCTATGGTCAGAAGCCATGTCAGTTGTCTTTTCACCCTTACCTCATATCCTTAGAGTCAACACTCTTTTGATCATTAGTTATTCCATTCTCATTCTCTCATGCAAGCTGCTGAACTACGTAGAGTTATTCCATTCTCATTCTCTCATACAAGCTGCTGCACTACGTAGAGTTATTCCATTGTTGCTCATGTCAATTAGCAAACTGTGTGTTAAACCAAAGAATTCGAATTAGAAGAGAGAGGTCATTTTTGGAAGGAAAAACAGTTGGTTGTAGGTGAGCAGAGAGGTTGGGCAGCTAGGAACCTTACCCATGGAGTTCTGCTACTTGTAGGTGCTTGCGAAGTCACAAATCAAGGCTACAGGTGGTTCTATTGAAGCCATATCGGATTGGACTTCTTCTATGCAAACACTGGAAGCACCCAACAAGATGGATTGCCCAAGAGAACCGTGGATCGGTGAAGGGGATGCCTGAGCTAGAAGGGTGTTGTGTGGGGCAGGTATTGTGGAACCCAAGGCTGTGAGGGATGAGTGAGACCCCTGTAGAGCTCTGTATGAGCATTTGGCTAAGCACAAAGAGTAGAATGGGTTGTGGGATGAGAGTTAGAAGCATGCAGGTGTTTCCTTCGCCCTGGTGGCCTCATATCCCAGCTTGGGGGTGGCCTCCCAACAAAAAGAGTATATGCTGGATGGAGTTCCTATTGTTGGGTGGAAAAGCGCTCTTACACAGCTAGTTGCTTGGATCCGCGTTGGATAAAGATAAGTATTCTTATGCGTTTGATTCTGAAGTGTTTTTATTTCATGCATGTAATGTTATGCTGATGTATTTTCATATTAGATGTGTGCGGATTGATTTGCATTTCGCTGTGCATGTTTAATTACATTTATGCACACACTCTGTTTGTTGAAAAACGTATTATGAGCTTGGGGCAAATTTTTAGAGCCTTGGTTTGGTCAACGTCCCCTCTCGATGGTCGGATTGGGTGAGGGGGACATTACATTAAGTTAATTTAGGGGTTATATAGATATGCATTGTATATTGCATATACCTAGTATATATTATGTTTTTGATATGTGTGTCTAGGGAAATTTTAAGGATCCATGATTTTCTTAAAGTGTAAAAATCTTGGCAAATCTAGTATTCTTAAATTTCCAACCATAAAATGTTTTGCAATATTTTTGTAAAAATGTTCAAATTTAAAAGGATTTTATTTACTTTTGGGCAATTTTGGTGATGTTTATCTAGTATAATAGTTTTACCCTATAGAATTTGGGCTAATCATTTAGAAAAAAAATGGAAATTGTCGATTTTTTATTGAAAAGAACATTGAAAAAGAGCCCATAGGCTAAATTTCACCCCTAAAATTTTCCCGAATATGTGTGTCTGACATTTGACATTTGTTGAGTGTATAATGTTTTGGAAAACATCCACACATGTATGATGATGGAGGTGGGTAACCTACAATAGTATGATCAAGTGGTTGAATCCTAGTGAGGGAAATCAAGGTCATTCGTTAAGGAGAGTGGTGTGATCCAAGAAAAGCCTTTTTGACCCACCTGAATGAAGCTAATGTGATTCTATCTTAATTGATGTCAAACCAATCTAAGCAGACCAAGCTCTACATTGAAAAGTGTGGACTTTATGCTGACTAACGTGTGGTTGAGAGTACTGTTAGAAAAATAGGATCGTAGAACAATAGTGCTAAAACAAGATGCAGAAATAAAACACATAAACACAATACAAGAGAGACACCAATATACGTGGTTCACCCAATATGGGCTATGCCCATGGAGAAATTGCCAATCATTTTATTATACCATCCAGCACAATGAAGGGATACAACTCGCAACACATCCGCTGCAACTTCCTCTTCACTCTCTCACAGTCTCCCTTAGACACACTTGTCTTTTACAATACAATACTACAATACACATCCATATTATAGTGCCTTACTTTTAAAGAGGGATTACCATGGGAAAATACCACAGGCTACCCAATACCATGGGCCCGCAAACTTCCAATTATTAACCAAGTCATGACTATGAAATTACAACATTTTACAAGGCATTTTTTTCAAATTTTCGTTACAGGGGCGTTGTCCCCCATGGCCACTATAGTAGGGGGCAAGCTCCCCCACACCGCCCCCCCCATCATGGGATGGGATCTAGACACTACTGAAACACGACCTTTGAATAAGCAAGATCATGCTCCACAACCAACAAGTGCCAAGCTCTAGGCTAACAAAGATCCAAGCCAATAAAATGGGTTTTAGACTCATTAGCATGTGACAAATCTAATTAAGTTTCAAGCTGACATCTCTCTCTCTCTCTCTCTCTCTCTCTCTCTATATATATATATATATAAACATTGATCAAGTGTATAATGTTTTAGAAAATATCCACATAGGAACGATGATGGAGGCAAGTGACTTCCAATAGTAGGATCAAGCGATTGAATCCCAATAAGGGAAATCAAGGTCATTGATCGAAGAGAGTCGGGTGATCTAGAAAAAGCTTTTTTACCCACTTGAACCAAGCTAACATGGTTCTACATTGACCAACCAATCTATGCAAACTAGTGAAACCAAAATGACCAACACAATTCCAACCCAACAAATTGGACTTTGGACTAATTTGCATGTGGCAAGGCTAATCGAGCTTAAGCTCACCTCCCTCGCATGCCTCCAATATCTAAAACTAAAGTAATGAGACCACGGTAATAAGACTCTAAGTGGATCAATATGTATGTGACTATGTTGATCAACCTGAATATTCACTAATCAACGTGTACCTTGACTAATTAAACTCTAACTCACGATCATAACATGCCTCATATGTCTAAACTTAAACGTACACACATATCGTATACGTTACCTTGGAAATTCAAACCTAACCACACATGGTAGCTGTTACACTCCCATGTATACGACATGGGAAGGTGGGAAGGTCCCAATGGATACCATTAATTATTTATTATAAGTGTTTAGTGGTTGATCCCTAAGCAACAATTATAGTTGGCCTCTCTCTTCAATCAATTTTGGTTGGCCTCCATCTAGAATGCTTCAATCTTTGTATGAGTATTAGGATTAGTTCTAGAGACTTCGAATGGAGTTAGCTTAAAGCAACGATATAATACGAGTTGTATTAGATTGGGAACATTCCATTTTCATCATTTTAACAAAAGTATAGCGAAACTATTAATATTTATTTTTCATTTTTATTTAAATATTTTATTTTTTAATATTAACCTTTATTTGTTCAATTTAAATATTTTAACATATATTATAATTTAAATTTCTATCCAAAAATAAAAATTAAATAGTAACATATTTTTTCGTTCAATTATTATAATATAGAAATTATTAATTAAAATAAATATGTTTTTGGAGTAGATGTATAAATGACTTGAAACACCAATTTTCCATCCGCATGAGATGTGGTTGAACATAAATAATCTTAATTCGTGTAACAAAAAAAGATAAATAACTGTAATGTTAATTCGTGTAAAAAAAACATAAATAACTATAATGTTAATTCGTGTAAAAAAAAACACATCAATAACTATAACGTTAATTCGTGTAAAAATATGATTAGCTTAAAAATAAGAACCAATAAATGTGTTTTTTAATGCAAATCTTAGTTTGAAAAATATTAATAATTAATTATTAAAAATAAATGTGTTTTTATGTAAATTTTAACTCCAAAAATATTAATAATTAGTTATTAAAAATATTTTTAAGGGCCAATAAATATTTCTTTATGCAAATCTTAGTTTAAAAAATATTAATAATTAATTATTAAAAATAAATGTTTTTTTAATGCAAAACTTAGCTCCAAAAATATTAATAATTAGTTGTTAAAAATAATTTTAAGGGCAAAAGCATTGTTTCAAGTGCTTGTGAAGAGAAAATAATTGGTTCAATATGGTCGTGAATTAACCACAATATTATTTTGTGAAGAGAAATTATTTGGTTCAATATGCTCGTGGATTAACCACAATATTATTTTGTGAGAGAAAATAATTGGTTTGAGTCAATATGCTCGTGAATGAATCATACTATTATTATTTTGTTTTTTGGAATGAGTTAAGAAGTCTAAACCTATTATTATTTTTACAACCAATTTTCATTTAATTTTATTTAAATTAAGTAAAAAATATTGGTATGTTTTTATAAAAATAAAGTTGACTTTTTTTTCCATGACTTAAAATTGATTTGTTTCCTTTATCTAATATGGAGAATATAGAAAATCTATACTATAATTTTAGGAGTGCCTTCTCATTGTCCATTAACAAGTTCTCTATTGAATTCTTGGCTACCAACCTTTGGTATCATGAAGAGTGGAAAGATGCGAGAAAAGAAACTAAGCAAGCTACTGCAAAATCAATAAAAATGGACAAGATAAATCACTACAAAGCCCTAATTAAAAGAAGAAAAAAATGTACTATCTAATTAAATAGCACGAAAATCTCTTACGCCTCTCCAAGATGGCTCCTAAGAAATTATGGAGGCAAATTCTAACTCGCAAAACAGAAGAAGATAGTAATATTGTCTTAAAAGATTGGAATTCATATCTTAAAAATATTTACGAATCCCCGGATATCAAAGATAACATTCAAACCCTTCTTACAACGAAATAATTTTTCTCGTTAGAACACATAAATTTCTGGGGTAAGCGCTTAGCAAATGGAAAAATCAAAGACATTGAAGAGTACCAAGAAGAAATCTTAAAAATTGGGGGGTTGGTCCTCATCTCGCACATCCACAAACTCTTTAATCTAGCAGTCAAGCAAGGGTTCCTTACACCTTGGACTCAGAACTTAATTATTCTTATTTTCAAAAGTGGCAATAAAAACAACCCCTCTAATTATCATACCATTATGATTAGCCATCTCTTAGCTAAGTTATGGTATTATCTTAGAAAAGAAGATCAACGAATGGCCAGAAATGGAAGGTAAGCGGGCTAAAGGCCAAGAAGGCTATAGAAGGCATCATTCAAACATGGACCACCTCGTTACGCTCAGGATCATTGCAGAGGAATGGCGTAATAATAAGTTTGACCTTTTTTGTTACTTTGTGGATTTTAGAAAAGCTTTTGATACGATGGCTGAAATTACCCGTGGAATACGCTAGAGGAGCTTAAGGTTCCTTTTGAGTTGAGAGCTTCCACGATAAGGTTATATGAAAAGGTCATTGCCAATTTTAAGAATAATGAGGGGTGATCAACGGATATAAATTGTAATATTTGAGTTAAGCAAGGATCCCCCATCTCCCCTACCCTTTTTGGCTTTTACATCAACAAACTAGACTGGTGTTTAAAACAAACAGGTTGTGCTGGGACGATCTTGGTTGGGAAGTTATCGTCCTCCTGCTTTATGCTAATGATATTGTTCTTATGGCAAGGTGTCCCTCTGATCTCAATAAGCAATTAAGGATTCACAAATATTATTGCTCTAACATGGGAATGATTGTTAACACTGACAAGAAAAAACTTATATGATTATAAAACCTAGGAAAGACACCTACGCCAATTTCATTTATGATAATAGAAAACCGATGGAAGTGACTTCTTACAAATATCTCAGAATCGATATTCATCACAAGCTCAATTGGAACTACAGTATTGAGAAAATGATTAACAGAGGGTGGAAAGCTTATTTTGGTCTTGAAAATAATTGTAAATCAACCAACTTGGTCATGTGGGATAAAAATAAGCTCATCTTTGAAACTCTTGTCATCCCTGTTATCCTGTACGGTTGTGAAGTATGGGGGTTCAACATTTCTATAGAACCTTGGAGAAAGATTGAGCAAATTTGGAAGTGGTTTATAACTTATAACCTCAAAATTTAAAGCAATACGCCTTATCCTATTCTCCTTATAGAAATGAGTCTTTCCCCCATCGTGAGCATGGCTATGACTAGGTACTTGACGTACAAGCACAAGATAAATAACATGGGAAATGAGAGAATTCCTAAAATTCATTTAAACTCAAGTCAAAACCAACTACGCCTTTAGCGGGGTTGGTGTAAAGATACCATGGCTTGGTTAAATCATTGGGGTATTGATGAAAATAACACTTTGCAAAAAATCAATATTGTCAAAAATATTATCACTTCTAAGTTTAAAGAGAAACTGTGATGTGAAGAAAATTTAGCGGTTAACAGAAAATTAAGATACTATAAGGAGGTCATTAACCCTAGTTTGGAAGATTAGAAGTATCTCTCAGTAGTAACTAGTTCAAAGAAGAAAATTAATATAGCTAAGATTAGAACGAACTCTCATGAGGTCCATAGAGAAATAGGTCTTTGGTCTATTCCTAAAACTCCATGGGCAGAAAGGGTTTTTCATCTTTGCGAGTCTATGAGCGTTGAGGATGAAAATCTCTTTCTCTTAGAGTGCCCTGCTTACACCCACATCAGTTTTGAGTTTCATAGTATTTGCTACAATACAAACTTTTCTAACCTCCTAATTTGCCAAAACTATAGTGAGCTTGGAAAGCTTCTCGTCAATCTTTTTGAGCATAGGAACAAAATTTTAAAGCAAACCAAGTAAAACCCTACTTAAGGTCCGATAGAACAAAGTTGGTCTCAGTGGACGTTAATCATCATCCATTAAATTGAAATTTTTTTATTTTTGAATTGTATTTTTTATGGTATAAATAGATTCAATACACTCTAAATTACAATGGGAAATTACAATTAATCTCATAATTGTCTAGCTAAATTCCATTGAAACGCCACCTGTATAATACTAGCACAACCACTTAACTTGTGGTCGGTGAACACTGATAGGATGCATCAACTATGAGTTATTCATGCATTAGCTATGTATCCATGCATCAACTACGAGTTATTTTTGATATTATTTTTTTCTCTTATAATTGTTTATTTCAAATTTTGAATAACTACCATAAAAACAATCTAGATATACTAGGTCATAAAATCAATTTGGAAAGTACACTCATCTCATCCTCGGTGCAATCTAGGAAAACACAGATGCTAGTCCACCCCAAATTCTAAGATATAAACACCTATCGGTGTAACAAAGAAAACAACTAATAACTAGCACAAGTACTTAACTTCTGGCCTGTGAAGAATGATAGGCCACAAGTTAAGTACCACAAAATGTGCATTATCCATGCATACCGGTTATTCTTTATATATTTTTTTATATACTAGCACAACCACTTAACTTGTGGCTAGTGAACAATGATATGCCACAAGTTAAGTGCCACAAATAACTCATCTCTTACTTGTTCTTCGATTATCCATGCATCAACTAATAGTTATCTATGTATCAACTAACAATTATCCATGCATGAGCTAGTAGTTATTTTTTATATTCTTATTCTTTTTTCTTTTATAATTGTTTATTTTGAATTTGGCCATAAAATCAAATTGGACAGTACACTTGTCTCATCCTTGTGCAATCTAGAAAAAGCATAGATACTAGTCCACCCCAAATTCTAAGATATAAACACCTGTTGGTGTAGCTAACTACTTAGTTTTGTGGAGATGGGTGGTTGTTAAACAAAGAGTAAACATTAAACTAATTAATATAAACATAAAACAAATACTATTTAATAAATATACCCATTTTCTTAACCAAAGCTTATTTAAATCTTAATGGAGATGCATTTGAGCATAACAATATACGGCGACCATGAAATAAATCCCCACTATATACTTGTTATTAAGTAACTGTGCTTCTACAAATAGTTAAGTGATCATACATGTATTAACTTGAATACATGAATTTATCTTTCTTGTATAAAAAATATTCTACATTTTATTTCTTAAATTAAAAAGTACAACAAGATTAGGGGACGTGGTCAATTCACTGAAAGGTGTTGCTCCACCTACAAGAAAATCAAACCTGAACCGGACGGTGTAAACTTCGACCCGTCTACGGCGTTCGACCGGAGAATACAATGCTAGGAAAATACTAGGAAATTAACTAGGTCATCAAACCTAACTAATATCTATTTTCTCATAAATATATTTATAGAGGACACGTATTTTATATTTCCTGAGCGACAAGTGTTTGCCAATGTTAAAAAAGCCATGCCGATTTTTTCTCAACGTGGAGAAGGAATCTTGGTTTTTCATTCTTCTAATAATCCTCCTCCACTGTCGAGTATGGAAGCAGCTTTCAGTTTCCTGTTCAGTACTGGCCCGCGATTCCTTTTCAAAAGTTGTAGTTACCAAGTAACAACTTCCCCACAGCCGGCTGCCCCAACTACGCGTTTAGGTGACAAAATTGACTTTTCTACGCAAGGTGAGCTACCATGTAACCTTCCTTTTCAGAATTTTCTCAACAAACTTCATGCATTTACTATAAAAAAGGAATGATCTCTCCGTTATTTCGCACTCTTCCAACGATTTCTCCCCCGTCATGTTTAACTTACAGATTCAAACAGATCTCTCCTCCGATTCTCACGCCTCCAACGACTCCACCCTCGTCATAAATCAATTACTTCAAGACTCAAACAGGAAACCAGCGTAGCCATTTAGTATTCACTGCTTGCTCCAGATTGCAGCCTGAAATTACAAAGGATGAGATCAGATCAAACAGTTTGTGTGACTGGTGCAGGGGGATTCATAGCCTCATGGCTTGTCAAGAAACTCCTCACCGAAGGCTATACTGTCAGAGGAGCAATTCGTGGCGACCCTGGTAGGTGCTAATTACCTGTTTTGAGAAATTTTTACTCTTATGGTTGCGTGTGTTTTTGAATCTATGATAATGGAAAAACTAAATCAGCATATTCAGTTAATTAACAAAATTAAGTTAACTAGGTTTATCTAAAATTGTTGTACATTGGTTAGTTGGTGAGGATAGATGGATTTTATTTCATTTAACCGTTTCATTTCGTTTAGATATCTTCTGATTGGCTGAGCAAAACATTTTCTGGCTTGCTCAACTTACCATCCAGGATATGTGGAAATTGTTAGGTAGTTATTTATTTAGTTTAGATGGAAAGGATTTTAACAATTTCAAGATGGAAATATGAAAATACAGAGGATGGCAAGTATGCGCATCTCAGGGAATTAGAAGGAGCGAAAGAAAGACTTGAGATTGTGAAAGCTGATATTCTCGATTACCAGAGCTTAGTCGCAGCTATCCAAGGATGCCACGGTGTCTTTCACATGGCTTGCCTTCTCAACGATGACCCTGTAATTATTTTTCAGCTCATTCAAATTATCTCTTATATTCAAATTCCTTGCTTGGGTTTTTAGATTTATGCATGCAGAGATTGAATATTGCCTGTATTTTTGATGCAGGATCAGGTGATAGAACCGGCGGTGAAAGGAACGAGGAATGTTATGGAGGCCTGCGCAGAAATGGGTGTGAAGCGTGTAGTCTTTACCTCTTCTATCGGTGCAATTTACATGGATCCTAACAGAGATCCTTGCGCTATTGTCGATGATGATTGTTGGAGCGATTTAGAATATTGCATACATACTAAAGTATTTATGTTTAACCTTGATATATAGATTTGCTAGATTCGATTCATTTATAATGGATTTAGGTTGGTGTGATTTATGAGACAGATAAATAGGATACTGCAATTTGTTCAATATATTGTGTTGTAGAATACAGCTTCAATAGTAGTGGAATCCTATATAAGCTAATTATGTTTGTTGGTGTGGCACATTACAGAACTGGTATTGTTATGCAAAGACCTTGGCAGAGAAAGCTGCATGGGAGATTGTGGAGAGAAGGAATTTAGAGATGGCAGTGATCAATCCGTCTCTGGTTTTAGGTCCATTGTTGCAATCCACCATGAACGCCAGCACCGCTCATATTATGAAATATTTGACAGGTAGGTAATGTAATGTTATATATTATAGTTGGTTGGTTTGTTGGTTACATATTTAATGGAATGTGAGTGATTTAAGAGGAGAATGGTATGATGATAAGCAGGGTCAGCGAAGACGTATGCAAACTTAACGCAGGCATATGTGGACGTGAGGGACGTTGCTGACGCTCACATTTTAGTTTATGAAACGCCTTCAGCCAATGGCCACAGATATCTCTGCGCAGAATGCAGCCTCCACCGAGGTGAACTCGTTGACATGCTGGCAAAACTATGCCCGCGCTGTCCTCTGCCTACCAAGTACGTGCTTTCAAAGAAATTTTTGTGGTGCTTTCAAAATAATTTTTTTTGTGGGATTTTGAATATTTAGATGGAAGGTGGTTTAACTGTCCATGATCACAACAGCAATGATTTATACATTAAGGGATTCAATTTATTAAGTAAATACTTTGAAATAAATCAAATTAAATCATATAATAAGGGAGTAATTTTGTTTACCTCTCTGCAACTTCATGCATGCAGATGTTCAGACGAGAAAAATCCGCGGAAACAGCCATACAAGTTCTCGAATCGGAAAATCAGAGATTTGGGGTTCTCATTCATCCCAATAAACAAATCCCTGGCTGATACTGTGACCAGTTTACAAGACAAGGGTTTTCTTCAATAGCTTTGACGACCTTCCAACGCCGAGGAGAATAAATTTATTGACCTTGGAAATGGAAATCCAGTTGTGGACTGACCTGCTTATGCAATTGACTTAAATAACTTAGACCCATTATACTTCTCAAGTTATATATATGGAAAATATATAATTTTATTTTATAATATGAAATCATTATATTTCTATTTCTAGCATTTATCTATTTGGATGTAATTTTTAAAAATATTTAATAATTTTTATTCATATTTTTATTACAAAATATACAAAACGTTAATATCTATGAAAGAAATAAACAAATGATATAGAAATCCATAACACTAAAGCTTTTACCGGTTTTCTTGGAATACACACCTAGAGAAATTTAAAACGTATTTATCATGACAAAACAATGTGATTAAAAAACTAACCAAACCCAATAGATCGTGATAATGTGTAAATATGGATATGTTAAAAAATTCAAAATATAAATTTAATGTGTATTTATCTCTTATTTGATTAATTTTAACATAATAAATATACAACTTTAATATAAAAATATGTAACGATAACAAATACACAATTCTAAGATAACAATATGTAATTTACCAAAAAGATATGCACATTGATTTTATATATATATATATATTTACTTTTGTTGACTAACATGTTGAATATCACACTAACAATCTGAATATACAGAAATGAAACTTTGTTAATGTTTCATATTAATATATTAATGTAACATGTTGAAGAACACATTAAAAACTGTGTTAATGTTCCACAATGTAATGTGAGATGTTGAAGACCAAACCAACTATTTGACTATATAGAAATAAAACTTTGTTAATATTCCAAATTAATGTAACATGTTGAAGACTACACGAGAAACTATGTTAATGTTTCACATTAATATGACATGTTGAAGACCAAACCAACTATCTCAACATATGGAAATGAAACTTTGTTGATGTTTCACAAACTATCTCAACATATAGAAATAAAACTTTGTTAATGTTCCCTGCATTAATGTTATGATTGTTGTAAATGGTTAATATATTTTCCATGGTTTTTCTTAATATTAAACTAAAATGTGGTATAGCACTCATAGGGAGTTTAGAGACTACAATTTGGAAAATACTAGTTAGAGGAGATTTAATATATTTAATTTTATTTATATAAAAGAAAATAAGAAATTTGATAAAATTGGTCGTTTAAAGAGAATGCAAATACAACTAAAGAAAAAATCAATATAATTATTTTCAACCAGAGGACAAAATTATATAAAATTGGATAATAAGACTTTTAGTGGATGATGATGATGTTAAAAAGGTGGAAAATTTATATGCACAACTAGAATCTATGGAGGTGGATTGAAAACCAAAAAAGATGGGTTATGAGAGTGGATATGAGAGGGATGGGTTATGAGAATGAAGATAGGAGGGAGGGGCATTTTTTTTAAGGAATACATAAGCTTTCTTTAATTGAGTTTAAGTTGAATGAAAGATAACAAAGTGTGAAGGAGAAGGAATTTAAAGATAAAGAGTAATAATGTGAAATATAAACGATACCTCTAGAAATAAAATTATTTAATGAAGAGGTAAGATGATGTGGAGAGTGAGAATCAAGCAAACAACATGTTCACTAGGAGGAATTATTAAATATACATGAACAACCTATTACAATATCATGTAAAATGATGAAATGTTGAAAATAAAAGAAACTTCAAGAATATATCATTTTTATTTATCAAAAGTGGGTATATCTTAGTGAAATTCACATTCTTCTAACAATGCTATGCTATTTTCCCTCTAAAATATAATGCACATGTTCATGTTAAGATGTTGGTTTAGTACTAAAATGATGAAAATTAATTTCTTGAAAAAAAGTGTACAATTGTAGATAATAGCTAGTTCTTGTGTGCCACTATTTTGTAGGTCTCTATTTGTACTTTTGCACTATGCAATTTGTTTTCCAAATGCATAGGAAAATAAAATGTCACACCCTAAAAGACTTATAAAACTTATGTATTTTAGAAATATGATATATATATAAATATAAATCAATAGAAAATAACAAGTGATATCATTTTTCTTTAAAAAATATATATTTAAAATTCACATACAAAACTTTATAAGTGTCTCGAGCTTCATGAACAATAAATAGATGGTAGGTATGTAAAAGCATGATTGAAAAAAACCTATGTATTTTAGAAATATGATATATATACAAATTTAAATCTATAAAAAGTGATATCGTTTTTCTTTAAAAAACATATATTTAAAATTCACATACAAAACTTTATAAGTGTCTCGAGCTTCATCAACAATAAATAGATGGTAGGTATGTAAAAGCATGATTGAAAAGGACCTATATATTTTAGAAATATGATATATATACAAATATAAATCAATAAAAAAATAAAAAGTGATATCATTTTTCTTTAAAAAATATATATTTAAAATTCACATACAAAACTTTATAAGTGTCTTGAGCTTCATCAACAATGAATAGATGGTAGGTATGTAAAAGCATGATTGAAAAAGATCTTAAATAAATATAAAAGCATGATTGAAAAAAATCTTAAATAAATGGTAGGTATTTAAAAGCATGATTGAAAAAGATCTTAAAGATTGGAAGTTTGAAAAATGATTTTATTTTAGTTTATGCAACTTGATCTACCATGTTTGTCATTTTAAAGCTAAAGCCAAAGTAGCAAACTCAACTCATCTAACACAGAGAGGGAAAAAATCCATCCCACCATTTTTTGTCCTCAATTTATAAAATCACACGTGTTATTAACATGCATATGCTAACAACGCACACACATTTTTATTTAAATAAAAGAAGGAGGCTCTTGCTTCGTGGCTCTCTCGTTGCACTCCATAAGTTTTGCTTTGCAGATGAGTGTCCATAGTTCGTGATGGCAGCAATGGTGATGTTCGCCATCCGAGTCCATTGGAGAATTCGCCCAACACGACAAAAGAACCCTACCAAACTTACTATTTGCAAACCGATGCACCCGTTGGTGCATGCTTTACCAATCTTCCATCGTTCCCACCTTTGGAAATGATGTAGAAGAGCAGGGTTGTGAACCCTACAACGATGGTGGATGTGGGATGTCGTTACGTGCCGAGGGTCGACTCTTCCTACCGATCCGTCAACCAATTTTCCGGAAAATCTTTCAAATAACGATTTTTCTATGGATTAGATAAAAAAATTTGGTAAAATCCCAATTTGGAAGTGTTTAAATTGTGTTTTTGAATCCACAAAAGTTGAAAACCCAAAGAACATGGAAGAACTGAGATGAATTTTATGTTTTGGATTTTTTCCAAGTATATTTTGTTTGTTTGTTTTGTTCGATTGGAAATCTTAAAAAAAATTAGAGTCACATATATTAGATGTGGAAATTGGGTAATTTGAGAGTCATATGGTTATTTGAGGGTGTTGAATCCATTTATTAGAGTCACATATATTATATGTGGAAATTGGATAATCTCAGAGTCATATGGGTATTTGAGGGTGTTGAATCCATTTATGCATTCAAAGACATAATTTAAGCACTTCCAAATTTGGATTTTACCAAAAAAAATTAGCCAATTCCAACTAAAAACCATCGGAAAGTCCAAAACGTAGAATAAATAGACTAATATGAGGAAAAGTGGTTGTCGGCCTTCTTGGCTCGGAGAAGGTGTTGGTTGAGAGAGTGATTATTGGAGAGGGCACCATTGTTCATTATCCCTAGTAGAATTTGCGAATCTCCTACTATTGTCACCTCACTGGATGTGAGTTCTAGTAGTAACTTGAGCCCTGTGCATAGCAAGATCACCTCTGCTTTGTTGTTTGTTTTTGTTTTGATTTCCAAGGCATATCAAGGCTAATATTCCCCCTAGGGTCCCAAATGACCCCTCCCGCAGCCATCACTCCTATTTTATTTCATATTCTTATTGGAGTCTCCTATTATCAATAATATTCAATAAAATCCTTAGGCACTAGTTTTAAGAAGTCTTTGGTGATGGCCAAAGCCCCACAGACCATCCACTCCCTTGTGTGGTGGTATTCTAACATGTTCAGGGTTCTTTAGCCTAAGGGGCTCTATTTAGGGCTTGATGATGTTGTTTTATTTCCTCAAGCATGTTCAAGGCCTCACAACCCATACTTGGTGTGAAACATCTCTTAATGGAATCCATATCCAACCTTGATGCCAATGATCCCTAAAAGAGGGTTCTTGTTGTGGTTTGCATGTGTTGTTCATGGTGATTGAGCGTGGGGAGTGGCATTTAGGGCAGAAGGCCTATTAGTCTCCTCTTATGACATTGGTTATATCTTTTAACACATTCTTGGTGCGCAAATAACCTATTGATGGAATGCATAGCACCCTTTTAGGTGATTGTTAACTAGCATAAGTTAAATATGGAGGTTTGAAGACCCTTCAATGGTACTCAAACTTGAGAAGCCCTATTTAGGTTTATAGGATAATGTTTCCCCCACCCAACCGATGTTAAGGGGACTATGGTCATGTCCTTGAGACCCATCCATACTGCATTAAACATCTTAATGGAACCCATATCCAACTCATAGGGAAAATACTCCCTATTGAGGGATTTTGTTGTTGTGTCTAGGGTTTGTTCATGGAACTTGATCTCAAGAAGGTTAATTAGGGCTTAAAGCCCTTTTTCACCCGCTTGTCCATATAACATAGGCTAGACCTATTTCTAGTGCACAAGACCTACCCATGACACTTATATTCCACTCAAAGGTCTACATAGAACTCCTACAAAGGACTAATGTGTGGGTACGAGGAATCATTCAAGGATCTTAAGCCCAAGAAGATTCAAACATATCTCGAGGCACATGTTTTCTTTTATCGACCATGTTCATGGCATTGCGATCCATCTATATCCAACCTTGATGCCAAAAATCCTTAAGAGAGGATCTTCATTGTGGTTTTGTAGATGTTATTCATGGTGATTGTGCACAAGAAGTGGCATTTAGGGAACAAAGACCAATAGTCTCCTCTTATGATATTGGATAGAACTTTAGACACATTCCTAGTGCACAACTAACCTATTTATAGCATGTATAACACTCTTGGAGGCAATTGTTAACTAGCATTAACTAGCATAGGTTAAATGTGGAGGTTTCAGGACTCATCAATGGCCTTTAATTTTGAGAAGCTATGTTTAGGGCTTCAAGCTAATGCTTCCCTCCCAAATCAATGCTAAGCGTGATGATGTTGTTTAACTATCACGACTACGATGAAGGCCTTGAGACCCATCCATAGTGTACGAAACCTCTTAATGTAACCCACATCCGAATCATAGGGGAAATCCCCTTATTGAGGGCTTGTGTTGCTATGTCTAGGGTTTTTTCATGGTGCTTGATCTTGATAAGGTTAAATTAGTGCTTAAAGCCCTTGTTTATGCCCTTGATCATGTACCATAGTACAAACCTATTTATAATGCACAAAACCTTCCCATGATACTTATATCCCACTTAAGGATTACATAGAACCCCTAGAAAGGACTAATGTGTTAGTACACAGATTCATTCATGGCTCTTAAGTCCAGGAAGATTAAAAAATATCATGAGGTGCTTGTTTTCCTTCCTCAGCCATGTTCAAGGCCCTATGACCTATCCTCAATGTAGTGTTTCTTACCCCTATAACTTGAGAATCACATAACATATAGCAATATTAGCATGCAATAAACCAAAAATGCACAACATAGAACCAGAAATATGAGACAATAATAGTAGAATATGGTATAAAAAGATATTTGTTATTATGGTAATAATGTTCATAGGCCTCTTATGGTAGGGAGACCATTCACTTGAGTAGATATCCATTACAATAATCTTCACAAAACTCTTCAATTAGCTTTGAATCTTCTTTAAATAAGATTCAAATTTCCAAAACCCTAACTACTTGACATGGTCTAAATACAATTTCCTAATGGGTCTTAATTAACAAAGAGACCCTTTTCAAATTGATTTTTGAACACTAACTTATTCATCCTTATTACAAATTTATGGTCTTATACTATGTATGATTAAATTATTAGAGTAAGGCGAGTTAGAGTAGGACCCTAACATGGCCCCCCTTCAAAATTAGCATTGTCGTCAATGCTGAAGGTGCCAAAATTGTTGTAAAATGTTGGTTGGTTCCCAAGTGGCATCTTTTGGCAGCATGTCTTGCCACTAGATCAAAACTTCGTTGATGGTGCACCCTCGCAATTGTCTTTCCTTGGAATCCAATAATACTATTGGTGAAGCCAAATGGATCCTTCCTCATCCAATTTTGGTACACTGGTCTATACTTTCCAATTTGATCCCACCACTTTTTTGAGGCAAGAGATATGGAAGACATGGTGAATCCTGGAGTGGTATGGCGGGAAATCTTATAGGCGACCTTTCCAATGCCTTTTAGAATGGCATAGGGTCCATATCAATTCATAGAGAGCTTATAATGGAGATGGGTATTAATATGTGTCTATTTATATGGTTGTAGTCAAAGAAACACCTGATTCCCAACTTCAAAGATGTGTTTCCTATATTGCAAAATATTTTTGTTCCATGTATACCTGGGTGGAGGATTTGGGTCTTCTTGAAGCTGTTTGATGAGGTGGTGAATTGTGTCTTGGACCAATCATTCATGTTGCACTTCATCTAGCCATCCTAGGACTGATAAGGATAAGGTGAAGAATGAACCTTCCTCTTCAAATTTCCTAGACAAGGCATCAACCACCACATTATTGTGGCCCTTCTTATAAATGATTTCATAATCATAGCCCAACATCTTAGTGACCCATTTCTATTGATCGAGAGAGGAAATACGATGCTATAGGAAATACTTGAGACTATGTCCGTGTTTTTCGATTTAGATAGGGGTGCCATGTCTCAACTGTATGAAGGACAAAAATCATTTCTTTTTCAGAGATGGATTTGCCCAAGTTTCTATCACAAAGTTTCTTACTAGTGAAGGACAAGGGACATAATTCCTGGGATAATATGTCTCCTAGTCCACGGCTAGAGGAATTGCATTCTAAGTTGAATTTATTAGCGAAATCTGACATGGATAGTGTCATGTTCCCATTTCGTCAACACCATGAAGAAGATCGAACCCCATGGATTCTAGTGACAGATGGAATTAATTAATTAATCAGGGGTTAAGATGAGGCAATTAATTAATTAGGAGTGTGCATTTAATTTTATCCATAGTTTGCTATACACTTGGAATAAATATTTATGGTGTATTTAATATTTTATTATTATGCCGAATAAATGGAGAAAATGCTCCACTAGGGTGCATTAGTGGATAAGGTTGGAGGAGTGACTTGAGGAAGAAGTCAAGTAAAGCACATGAGTTCAAAAATGATGCCAAAAATGAGAAAAGAGGAATATTTCAGGAAAAGCAACATAAATCCATAAAGCAGGAAAAAACAGGAAAAGCAGGAAAGTCTAAAAAGCAGGAAAGTTCAGAAAAGAAGGAAATTCATAAAAAGAGGAAAAAGAAGGAAATCCAAAGCAAAGCAAAGCAAGGAAATTATGTCCACTCATGGGTGACCTATTCTCGCAGGTCACCAAGCCAAGTAACTTGCTCAACAGGTCAACATGAATTCTATAAAAGAAGGATTCCAACTCCATTTCAGAACTTTTGTCATTGTGAGTTTATGAGTGAAGCATTTTAGCTTCTCAAGGTTTGGTGATTTGCCCAAGCCAATAAATGGGTGGTGTTCCCCATTATTCTATTCTACTTCTCTTCTATAATATTCTCTCAGCATTTGCAGCCATGGAGATCTGATTTGCAGGTCCATATACTACAATACTAAGAAGAACCCGAGCTTACAAGCAGTTATCATCATATAGGGTACATTTGACGGAAACACTGTTGAAGGGCCGAAATTGAGGTTTTGGGTTCTGCACTTCTGATAATTTTTGGGTTGTGAGACCTATTTCATTGCTTCCGGAGGGTCGTTTCTAGTAGGAAACACTTTTTGTCTCATCGAAAAAGGTGTTCAGATGACCAAGATACATTCATTCTCACCGGAGCTAAGGTTTCATGTGTTAAGGAGCGCACGTGTGAAGGTTTCATATCAGAGATACATTCACTTCTCTACTTCTTACACTCATTCAGTACCATTGGAGCTAGTTTTGGAGGAGATCACCCAATAGAAAGAAGATAGCTCAGTGAATGCATCCAAGGCACTACAGGAAGATCAATCCAGCCTTCATATCAGTTATCAGACTTGTTGACAGTCAGATACCAGATTCAGATCAGAGTTACAGTCACTTCTCCACTTCTTACATTCATTCTCTCTCAGTGTGTAAGATTTTCCTAGCTTGTGAGGCTCTTGTAATTCTGAATGTAACGAAATAGAAAATATGTATTCTGGAGTTAATATATCGACCTGTTGCTGTCAATTAATATATATCAGAACCATTTAATGTCTCAGAATATATTCTGGTGATCCCTTGAGGCATATTGGGATTAAAGAATGCAAGACTAGCTCAATGAGCCATTTTTAATAACTAGTTTTACTATATTTACTGCTATAATTTATCTGAGCATCATTTTCAGTTCTGTAAGTTGTGTGAGTCTTCTAATACATTAAATAAGTCAATCCAACCCACTCCTTGATTTTTTGGAATGATTTGTAATCCTCCTGGTTGAGCAATCCCCAGTAGCACCCTTAGCTAGTTTTTCCTCCAAATCTATCTGTAACATTCCAAACTCCTTTGATAGCTGCAAAAATATATTTTGATAAGTATACTGAATGATATAAACCATACTTCCATCCAGAACCCACTCCCAATCTAGTATGCATATGATGGAAGCCCAATAAGCTTCAAAGTAGGCAACATATTTGTTTGTTGTTAAAAAGTGAATGGCTCTAGTACCTTGTGCATAGGACTCACTATTCAGACCTTCCTTTACTTGCTGATGCACTTTATCCATACAAATTCTAGAATCAAAAGTCATCCCTACCATCCTTGATAAGTGCATCTGTACACCTCACTTACATCCTGCTCACCATAAAGAAATTGTCTAAAATTTACTAGTGAAAATCTTGATAAGTTTGAGAGTTGGAGTTAGTATTCTAGGAAATTCTTGGCTGGGATATTACAGTGGTATCAGAGCTCTTTCCTCTACTCTCATGGAAAGAAGACTCTCAATTCAATGAAATTGTATCCATGTCCATGTTCAGTGAAGAAGACTCTTACTCAGATGATGAATTTTATGAACAATATGATGATGACTATGATGAGCAGTATGAAGAATATTGCAGACAGTATGAGGAAGAGAATTTCCAAGATGTACTTTCCACAAGCGTCTCCCATAAGATCATGATTGGTAGAAGAGACTATGGTTATTCTGATAGCCATATTCAAGGAAAGGTTGCATGTTCCATAGTCAAAGATCAACTTTCTGAGGAAGAGAGAATGAAGAAATTTGAAGCTTCATTGGATTCAGTGGTTTCACACTTCATGAGAATTATTGGATCCTCTTCAAGAAGAGACTCCAATAATATTGACCCTAAAACAACCAAGGAGGAAGCTTCATCATTTTGGAAGAAGTAAGACCCAAGAACCAATCATGAGGTTGTTGACAGAAGGGAAGAAGGATCCACAGTGGGGGGATCAACCTTCAGAGGAGCATGAAGAATGCATAAGTTAGAATGATTGTGGTAGCCATGAAGTTGAAGAAGCCACAATCCTCTTGGAGGAGGATGACAGAGAAGAAGAAGCATCTAAGGACCAATCCAAAGGTGCCAAAGTTATGAACAGTGTGGAAAGAGATTCCACTTCAAGACATTCAGATTTCTTTGTTGGTGATTTCAATATCATTGCAAAGGAGGGTGATATGGTTAAGGGTGGTGAGATAGCTTTTAGATCAGATCCAAAAGAAGGACATGAATCAAAATCATAATCACCACTTGAAATCCATAATGAATCAGAAGACAAGCTCGTATTAGTTGGGTGTGATCCATGGAAGTTGCAGAAGGAGTATGCTGCCATAAACACACTACCTGATGAGGAGAATTGGGCTCAAAGGTATGATTCAAAATCTGATTTATGTATGCCTTTTTTGCAGCCCCAAATGGAAGCCACTTCTAGTGATAATATTGGCTTAGTTGATCCCTTAGGTGTTGGGGTTCATGACTTTGAGAAGGTTGAATTGCAAGAACAAGAAGAAGAAGTTCATTTACAAGAACTTCTTTCTTTAATTGGACCATTAAAGATGAACACAATGGGGATCAAGGAGAACATAACACATGAGAATTTTGTAAGTTTTGATTTTTATATGCCTATGTGTTAGTATGATGGGGCAACCACTTCAGAGGAGAATATGGGCTTGGTTGAACCCCCAGGGGTTGAGATTCCTGAATTGGGGAGGGATGAAAATTGGAGAGAAATCCTTACTAGTGCACTAGAGATGAATGAGCACCCAAGTTGCAGCCAAAGATCTGGTATTCATGATCTGAAATATGAATATTTTGCAGCCCCAAAGTATGGATCAATTTTCATAACTTCAATAGAATCGACTAAAGTTTATCCTAGGAAGCTAGAAGAAGAGAAGGTTCATCTGCCAGAACCTCATTTCCTTGAAGAGACACTGAAGATGAATGAATACAAGATCCAAGAATCCCTTCAAACCCTCAATGACATCCATGCCTTGTTGAATAAACTCTGTTGGAAATTGGTGGAGCAGTCTTCCATGAGAAACATGGAAGAATTTCAAAAATCCATGACAAGCATAAAGGTAAATTCTTGAACCTACTTTCTGATAGAGATAGTTTGTTGGAGCTTGTAGAATTGTTTCATGGTGCATCCTTGAGGGATGATGAAGAGATCAGAAATCTCAATGATGAATTGATAGCCACCCAATATTCTTTGAGAAGCACTCAAAGTTCCCTCCAAGAATCCAAGACAGAGATATTGCAGCTTCATGAAAAGTTGCAAAGACCCCCATACCCTCCTACACACCATTCAGTCAAATTCAATTGGTTGAAAGCATTCTTGATCATATGGATGTACCTCATGATTTGGTGGATCATGAGGATCATTCATTTTTACATGTGCTTGAAGAGTGTGCAGAACAATTTGATGAGAACCAAGCACTTGATTTCTTTCCAAGGCAACTTGAGCTATTCCTTGAAGACAGTCACTCTCCCATGGAAGAGTGGGATGAGAGCACCCAATTTGGGCCAGCCAATAATGAAGAAGTTTCATCCATAAGTCTGATTACTGAAGGTTGCAGACATGCAAAGAAGGTTCACAGTTCTTTCCCACATGTCCTAGATTCAACAACACCAATGGGGAATGAACAATGGGTAAGAAATTTTTCTGGTTTGTGTCCAATGTACAATAGGGGGACCATGATCTGTCCCCATGGGAGATAGATCCTATTGTAGAAGAGATGCCTAATTATAGCTCATATAAATCAGCAAGCAAGATCTCCGATTCATCCACTGGATGGTTGGATAGAGGCATCACTGAAAAGGAAAATCTAGAAGGTAAAATTTTTATGTCTTGTTGCAAGAAAATTGTTTTTAATATTGTTGATTTTTCTATGATTTGCAAGCAGCAAAAAAGACATAATTTGCAGCAATTAGACACTTCCAGTACACATTCACAGAAGGCTTAGGTGTACAAGTGCATAACATAAATTTTCACGAGCATGGAAAGTGGAGTGATTCCCACTTGGTATTGGAATTTGCATGTGTTTGAGAAGATCCATGCTTGGTGGGGAAGTCTCATAGATATTTAGTTTTGCATTGGAAGTTACCAACTTTCAATGGTGTGGAGTGATTTCATTAGAGGAAATTTGGGGTCTAAAATGGGCCTTATAAGAAAACGAGCCAACCATAATTTCTTGATAAGTTGGAATTCAAGAACCAATAGAATTTCAATAAAATGAGTCACCATAATGGTTGACTTGAGATATTTGTTATAAAAAAACTACTTTTTTTGTTCTTAGTTCGACATATCTTGCTGTGTTTTTACTCAAATTTCGAGTGGGAGCTCTCGTTGGATGAGGTATTAAATTCCGCATCCAACGAGAGCTCCCACTCAAAATTTGAGTAAAAACATAGGGAGATATGTTGAAACTACGAACAAAAAAAGTAGTTCTTTTCTTTCTTCCTCCAAAATTAATAAATATTATTTTATCATTTTAACTATTATTTTATTATTTTTCTTAGGAAGCCCATTTTAGACCTCAAATTTCCTCTAATGTGGACATCCTACCTATTGATAGATTCCCCAAATGGACTTTATGTTTGGGAGAATGCAGTTGAGACATTGGGATCCTGGCATCCTTCAGAGTGCCAAAATTTTTGGAAAGATGTTGCATAGTCCACGGGATTCTGGCATCCTTCAGAATGCCAAATTTTTTGGAAAGATACTGCACAATCCATGGGATCCTGGAATTCCTTGGGTTGAAAGTTTGTTCCGGATGTTATTTGGGCTTGGGAGAGAGCACCATAGGTAGTGGGATACAGGAGGGAAATCCAGCTTGATTTTCTTTAAGATCTACATTATTGATTAGTGGACTAGTTCCTTTCATGGGGAAGTGCATGATGGACCAGACTCTTGGGAAAGACATGAGTAGCTTATGATCAGAGTTGAGCAGCAATAGCATGATGTACCTCTTGGGATATTTTGCTTGAGGACAAGCAATCTTGGGAGGGGAGGACTGTCATGTTCCCATTTCGCCAGTACCATGAAGAAGATCGAACCCCATGGATTCTAGTGACATATGGAGTTAATTAATTAATGCGGGGTTAATATGAGGAAATTAATTAATTCAAAGTGTGCATTTAATTTTATCCATAGTTTGCTATCCACTTGGAATAAATATTTATGGTGCATTTAATATTTTATTATTATGCTGAATAAATGGAGAAAATGCTCCACTAGGGTGCATTAGTGGATAAGGTTGGAGGAGTGACTTGAGGAAGAAGTCAAGTAAAGCACATGAGTCCAAAAATGATGCCAAAAATGAGAAAAGAGGAATATTTCAGGAAAAGTAGCATAAATCCAGAAAGCAGGATAAAATAGGAAAAGAAGGAAAGTTTCAAAAGCAGGAAAGTTCAGAAAAGAAGGGAAGTCAGAAAAAGAGGAAAAAGAAGGAAAGCCAAAGCAAAGCGAAGCAAGGAAAGTATGTCCACTCATGGATGACCTATTCTCACAGGTCACCAAGCCAAGCAACTTGCTCAATAGGTCAACATGAATTCTATAAAAGAAGGATTCCAACTCCATTTCAGAACTTTTGTCATTGTGAGTTTATGAGTGAAGCATTTTAGCTTCTCAAGGTTTGGTGATGTGCCCAAGCCAATCAATGGGTGATGTGCTGATCCATTCTTCTATTCTACTTCTCTTCTCTAATATTCTCTCAGCATTTGTAGCCATGGAGATCTGATTTTTAGGTCCATATACTACAATACTAAGAAGAACCCAAGCTTACAATGAGTTATCATCATACATGGTACATTCGGCGGAAACAACGTTGAAGGGTCGAAATGGAGGTTTCGGGTTCTGCACTTCTGATCATTTATGGGTTGTGATACCTATTCCATTACGTCTGGAGGGTCTTTTCTAGTAGGAAGCACTTTTTGTCTCATCGAAAAGGTGTCTAGATGACCAAGATACATTCATTCTCACCGGAGCCAAGGTTTCATGTGTTAAGGAGCACACGTGTGAAGTTCCAGTTCAGTGAATGCACCCATGACACTCCAGGAAGATCAGTGCAGCATTCATATCAGTCATCAGACCTGTTTACAGTCAGGTATTAGTTTCATATCAGATATACATTCACTTCTCTACTTCTTACACTCATTCGGTACCATTGGAGCTAGTTTTGGAGGAGATCACCCAATAGAAAGAAGATAGCTCAGTGAATGCGCCCAAGGAACTACAGGAAGATAATTCCAGCCTTCATACCAGTTACCAGACCTTTTTAAAGTTAGATACCAGCTTCAGATCATAGTTATAGTCACTTCTCCACTTCTTACATTCATTCTCTCTCAGTGTGTAAGATTTTCCTATCCTGTGAGGCTCTTGTAAGTCTGAATGTAATGAAGTATAAAATATGTATTCTAGATTTAATATTTCGACCTATTTATGTCAATAAATATATATCAGAACCATTTAATGTCTCAGAATATATTTTAGTGATCCCTTGAGGCATTTTGGGATTAAAGAATGCAAGACTAGCTCAATGAGACATTTTTAATAACTAGTTTTGCTATATTTACTGCTATACTTTATCTAAGCATCAATTTTCAGTTTTGTAAGTTGTGTGAGTCTTCTAATACAGTAAATAAGTCAATCCAACCCACTCCCTGAGTTTTTGGAAGCATTTGAAATTTTTTGGAATGATTTGTAATCCTCCTGGTTGAGCAATCCCCAGTAGCGCCCTTAGCTAGTTTTGACTCCAAATCGACATGTAACCTTCCAAAATCCTTTGAGACCTGCAACAATATATTTTTCTGAGTATACTGAGTAATATAACCCATACTTCCATCCATAACCCACTCCCATTCTCGTATGCATATGTTGGAAGCCCAGGAAGCCTCGAAGTAGGCAACGGATTTGTCTGTTGTTGAAAAGTGATTGGCTTCAGTACCTCGTGCATAGGACTCACTATTCAAACCTTCCTTTACTTGCTGATGCACTTTATCCATACAAATTCCATAATCAAAATTCATCCCTACCATCCTTGATCAGTGCATTTGTACACCTCACTTACATCCTGCTCACCATAAAGAAATTGTCTAAAATTTACTAGTGAAAATCCTGATAAGTTTGACAGTTGGAGTTAGTATTCTGGCCAATTCTTGGCTAGGATATTACATATAGAGATATCCCAATTTTGGCCAATTGTGGTGAGATGTTCATTAATGACCAAGTTTTTTTATTCAATTTACCCAAACATGCTGATCAATGTTGAATTGTTCAATTAACTGAGATATGATCTTTTATTTGCAGAGCACAACTATAGAGAGGCCTTCCATGAGCACACCGCTCACATATATACCCCATGAGGATTTGGTGAGTGTTTTTCATAAATAATTTGGCCATAAGTTAATTTTTTATGTTTGTTAATGGTAGGGTATTAGTGCAGTTATTTGATAAAAATAATGATTTTTTCTTGCAGACCTCTGCTTCGTTGTTTGTTTTTGTTTTGATTTCCAAGGCATATCAAGGATAATATTCCCCCTAGGGTCCCAAATGACCCCTCCCACACCTATCACTCCTATTTTATTCCATATTCTTATTGGAGTCTCCTATTATCAATAATCTTCAATAAAATCCTTAGGCACTAGTTTTAAGTCAGGGTGCTTGAGCCTAAGGGGCTCTATTTAGGGCTTGAGGATGTTTTCTTTCCTCAAGAATGTTCAAGGCCTCGCAACTCATACTTGGTGTGAAACATATCTTAATGGAATCCATATCCAAGCTTGATGCCAATGATCCCAAAAAGAGGGTTTTTGTTGTGGCCCTTGCAGGTATTGTTCACGGTGATTGAGCGTGGGAAGTGGTATTTAGGGCACAAGGCCTATTAGTCTCATCTTATGACATTGTATATACCTTTTAACACATTCTTAGTGCACAAAAAACCTATTGAGGGAATGAATAGCACCCTTTTAGGTGATTGTTAACCAACATAAGTTAAATATGGAGCTTTGAAGATTCGTCAATGGCACTTAAACCTGAGAAGCCCTATTTAGGGTTCGAGGATAATGTTTCCACCACCCAATTGATGTTAAGGGGAATATGGTTAAGTCCTTGAGACCCATCCATACTGCACTAAACATCTTAATGGAACCCATATCCAACTCATAGGGAAAATACTCCCTATTGAGGGATTTTGTTGTCGTGTCTAGGATTTGTTCATGGCACTTGAGCTCAAGAAGGTTCAATTAGGGCTTAAAGCCCTTTTTTACCCCGTTGTCCATATAACATAGGATAGACCTATTTCTAGTGCACAAGACCTGCCCATGACACTTATATCCCACTCAAAGGTCTACATAGAACCCTACAAAGGACTAATGTGCGGGTACGAGGACTCATTCAAGGATCTTGAGCCCAAGAAGATTCAAACATATCTTGAGGCACATGTTTTCTTTTCTCGACCATGTTCATGGCCTTGTGATCCATCCATATCCAACCTTGATTCCAAAGATCCTTAAGAGAGGGTCTTCATTGTGGTTTTGTAGATGTTATTCATGGTGATTGTGCACAAGAAGTGGCATCTAGGGAACAAAGACCAATAGTCTCCTCTTATGATAATGGATAGACCTTTAGACACATTCCTAGTGCACAAATAACCTATTGATAGCATGCATAACACTCTTGGAGGTGATTTTTAACTAGCATAGGTTAAATGTGGAGGTTTCATGACTCATCAATGGCTTTTAATTTTGAGAAGCTATGTTTAGGGATTCGGGATAATGCTTCCCTCCCCAACCAAGTATAAGGGTGATGGTGTTGTTTAACTATCACCACTATGGTGAAGGCTTTGAGACCCATCCATAGTGTACGAAACATCTTAATGTAACCCACATCCGACTCATAGGGAAAATCCCCTTATTGAGGGCTTGTGTTGCTATGTATAGGGTTTTTTCATGGTGCTTGATCTCGAGAAGGTTAAATTAGGGCTTAAAGAACTTGTTTATGGCCTTGACCATGTAACATAGTCCAAACCTATTTATAATGTACAAAACCTTCCCATGATACTTATATCCCACTTAAAGGCTTACATAGAACCCCTACAAAGGACTAATGTGCCAGTACAAGGATTCATTCAAGGCTCTTAAGTCTAGGAAGATTCAAAAATATCATGAGGTGCTTGTTTTCCTTCCTTAGCCATGTTCAAGGCCCTATGAACTATCCTTAATGTGGTGTTTCTTACCCTTGTAACTTGAGAATCACATAACATATATCAATATTAGCATGTAATAAACCAAAAATACAAAACATAGAACCAAGAATATGAGACAATAATAGTAGAATATGGTATAAAAAGAGATTTGTTATTATGGTAACAATGTTCATAGGACTCTTATGGTAGGGAGACCATTCACTTGAGTAGAGATCCATTACAATATTATTCACACAACTCTTCAATTAGCCTTGAATCTTCTTTAAATAGGATTCAAATTTACAAAACCTAACTACTTGACATGGTCAAAATACAATTTCCTAATGGGTCTTAATTAACAAAGAGACCCTCTTCAAATTGATTGTTTTTTTTTTAATAAGAAAAAAAGAAGAGTCTTACTATTAAACTATATCAAAAGAGATTACATACAATAGATCATCAATCAAAGTCTTACTAGTAGCTAATAGAAACCAAAGCTGATGAAAAATCCCCCAAAAGGACCATTTTACAGACCCAAAAAACTTGCATACTAGTATTTTTAGCTAAGTAAGAAATATTACACTAATACTGAGAGACCATATAGAAACTGAGAAACAAGGCCATAGTATAGGCAAAAGGAAAACTTAAAGACTTTGAATATAAAAGAGGGACTTGTCTTGTCGTTCTTAGAAGGAACATCATCAGTGATGATAATTGGTTGATCGAGGGTGCTTCCATGAGAAGCCGTAGAGACTTCCTCTTGAGATACTGAAACATGAATGACTTTGGGGACCGCACAAGGAGATACTGAATAAAGTTTGGCTCTCCTGTCTTCCAACTGGTTGTCTCCCAACGAACAACATTTGTCGGCTATGGAAACAGTGCCATGTTTGTCCTGGAGCATAGCAGCCATGAGACCGCACATGATGGAGTACAGGGCTACTGATCTCTCATAATGTTCCACCAAGTTTTTTATATTACCTGGATTCTGAATCCAAGGAGCTAGGGGGTTGAAAGGAGCATCTTGCTACCTTTCCACAGCATGGATACTGTCATGAGTCTGATCAAGAGAATGAACAAGGAGCTTTCTTTTCCCTTAATGAAGATAGAGTAATCGTGCAAACCAAAAGAGGAGCCTTTACTAATAGATGAATTTCCCAATTCTATACGCTAGAGGAATTGGATACCAATCCTTCTAGCTAGTTTGGAAAGATTACCATCTAAAATTTGAGCCTCGTTCTGAAGTTGTTGAAGAACTCTCTTGGCATGGGTAAGCGACAGCTGTTCCAGATCCTTGGCCATAATAATTTTCCCCACCATGATCTTATTGGTCCATAAGGAAACTGGAGTGCAATCAAAGAGAGCCCTTCGCTAGTGCGTTGAACCCAGGTTTGGTTCCAAAAAAGTGAGCTTGACCTAGGAGGTATTTTTGTCGGGATCATTGTACTCCAACTAGATTGCAACCTCGGTATTTTCGATAAGCCGTCTAATGCCAGGTGGAATAGTTGAGGCATAAGCTCTGGATGCATCTGCAACTTTAAGCTGGTTCATGGTAATAGGGCGGTTCTCCGGACCAGTCTCAACGTACTTTCTGGGCCTCACTATTTCCCAATCTCTGCTGTTGCTATAGATGCCTAGATAGTAAATAGAATTCCTTTGCACCTAGTAACCAAGAGCGGAATATAAGGCATGGATCTTGGGATAGATAAAACCCTCGACCATTATAGCTATGAGGTAAGAAATTGTCATAATTCTGTACTTTAGGAGAATACTGTACTTCCTGTGGATCATATAAGGTCTGCAAAATACAACAACATCCGTTCCCGTAGGATATTTGAGGAGCAAAGTACCTTGCAATGAATTCACAACTTGGTGGCAAGGGAAATGTAATAAAATTCACATGAGTCTGTTACAATGAAGATAAGGACATGTACCATGCGAGTACCCTAAATGGTTTCTGAAGAGACTTGGCTCGTGCATATATCTTGATTAGCCTTGTGGTAGCCCTCCAAAGCCTCGATCTGTAGACCGGCTTGATGTGTGTCAAGGGTTAATTTGTCCTTCACCACAAGGCGATAACAAGTATGGAGACATATGCCATCCTTAATACTAGTGCCATGCAAATTAATGATCTTTGCACTGAGCTGGGTCCCCAGGTTGGCAAGATTGTCAACTGCTTTGTTGGTAGTGCATCGAACATGGAGGGGAATTAACATGGAAAAATTCGTGGCCATCCTGGCCAAAATTTTTAGATCGTCGTCCAACCTCCAACAGTTTCCGAGGTTACAGGTGTCGGATCCATGAATGATTTTCTACAGAATGTTGATTAAGATCTGCGAGTCTCCTTCAACCGTAAGCCAATGTATATTATGAGTTTCCAGACCGCATATGAGAGCGGCCAATTCCGCCGCATTATTACTGTTTATACCAATATACCCTGCAAACATTCTGATGTCAACACCCCTGCTATTCCTAAAGATGCCTCCATAACTTGAGTGACCGGGGTTTCCCTTAGAGGCCCCATCAAAATTAAGCTTGATAAAATTGTGCATAGGAGGGTGCCAAATAATAGGACTCTGCATGACAACTCCTGAAGGTTTTGGAGTAAGAATTTGGATGGACATATTTAAACCCCAGGCTTGCAAAATATGACCTTCGGTACCTTCAAGTTGCATATCCTGTTCTGACCAATGTTGGAGGTAACAGTTTTTGTAATACTAGTTCTTATGCGATTCCAGATATCTTCCATATTCTTATAGGTATCTTGAAAGACTCGCCTATTTCGTTCTTTCCAGGTTTCCCAAAGCAAGAAGCTAGGAAAGAGAATCCAGATTTGATCGAGTAAGAGAATTTTTAAATGAAACGACTTCCAATTCAGGATTGTATTATTGACAAGCTGCCTATATCTCTCGAGGAAGTTCGAAAGATTGAAGCTCCCCTATCCCACATATTTTTTTATGAATGGAGATGTATTGAAAAGATGTTCAATGGTTTCCTCTTCTTGCTTGTAGAGATGACAAAAAGAGGGACCAATATATCCATTTTTGAGCAAGTTATCCCAGGTAAGGGTTTTCTTTTTGAGCAGGATCCAGAGAAAAGTAGCAACCTTTGGCCAAAGCCGGTCTTTCCAAATAGCCTTCCATATGGTTTCATCCGGAAGAAGATGAAATTTGGCTTGGATGTGGTAGCATTTCTTAACTGTAAATCGCCCTTTCGAGGTGTTTCCCCAACGAAATTTGTCATCTTCATTTTTAACTTTGATTCTTATGCCACTGAGTTTGTCATAGATGAGAGTTCCAATGTTACTTGGAGGAGGAACCGACTCATTAAGAGGATGCTTCCAGTTTCTCTAATGAAAATTGTCTTCTTTTTCCTCCCAGTAATGGTAAACATGTATCAACCCACAATTTTCCAAATTGATTTTGATATCCTGGTTAGGTAAAATGCCTAGGAGTTTACCGACCTGTTTCCAGGAGTCTTCCAAGAAGAGTGCATGCTTGCCATTTTTGATTTCCTAGAAGCTATGATTTTGGATTAGCAAGTGATTAGTCCAAGCCAATTTCCAGACAATGGAGCCATTCATTTCAGTATTGAAATGAATAAGATCCTACATGTCCCAAGTAGGGTTGTATTTGGTCTACCAGAGAAGCGCCCAAGGTTCGTTTTTGTGAGTAAGCCAATTCCACCAGATTTTAGCACCCAAAACTTGATTGAGTATGTCAGGATCCCGAAGATCGAGACCTCCTTTGAGCTTAGGTAAATAGGCCTCCTCCCATTTGACTAGAGCCCATTTCCTGTGTTGCAGGTTGCTACCCTAGAGAAAATTCCTTTGGAGGTTACATATACGTTTGATAATGCTTTTACGAGCCTCCAGAACAGAAAAAAATACAAGGTCATGGCTTGAAGGATAGATTTGACTAGCATGAGGCAGCCTTCCAGATTTAGAGATATGAAAGTCCAACTAGCTAAACGGTTACTGAGGAGGGTGAGAAGGTATTCCCAATTTGCTTGTCTGAGCGGCTTACCCATAAGTGGGGCACCAAGATATTTTGAAGGGATATTATGAATGGAAATCCCAAGACAAAGAGAGATTCAGTGTTGTATAAGATGGTTAGTATTGAAGAAGAAAATATGGGATTTGTCAAGATTGATACAAGCACCAGAGGCTTTTTGAAAGGTTCTTAAGATAATTTGAAAGCCTTTGGATTATTTGAAGGAGGGATAACCCATAAGCAAGGTATCTTCAACAAACTGTTGATGTGAGAAAAGAGGGGCTTCATTGTGGAGCTTGAGGCCCTTCAAAGTTCATGAATGAATTTTAGTGTTGATGGTTCTTCCAAGGCCCTCTGCCATAAGAATGTAGAGGAAGGGGGAGAGGGGGTCTCCCTGTCTAATTCCCCGAGAGGGAGTGAATGGCGCTGAGGGTTCCCCATTGACCAATATTGAAAATAAAGCTGAAGAAAGCAGAGAGAGAATCCAATCTATAAGATCTTGACAAAATCCATAGGCTTGAAGTATTTTGGTAATGTAGGACCAATTCAGTCTATGAAAATCTTTAGACATGTCAAGCTTAATAAGCATACCAGGTTTTTTAGTGGTTTTGAGAGAATGTATAACTTCATGGACCATAATGATGCCATCAAGAATTTTTCTACTTTCCACATAACCCGATTGTTCTAGGGAAATAGGAAGGGGTAGAAGAGGTTTGAGGCGATTGGCTATAACTTTGGTTATAATATTATAGATGACATTGCAAAGAGAAATAGGATAGAAATTAGTAGGGTTGCTCAGGTTGGTACCTTTGGGGATGAGGGTAAGAAAAGTGGCATTGAAGGCAGAAATAATTCCTTTTGTTCTTCGGGAATCTTCCACAATTTCAAGAACCTCATCTTTGATAATATCCCAACATTCATGAAAGAAGTCTGTAGTGAAGCCATCCGGTCCTGGGGATTTTCCTTTTTTCATCACAGAGACTGTTGTTTCCACCTCTTTCATACTGATAGGTCTCATTAGGCCCTCATTCTACTCTTGATTTAGTAGACAAGGGATATTTATTGTAATATCATTGATGGCCTGGCTTCTGTCAATTTGGGGTTCAGAGAGGAGATCTGTTAACACCCAAAAAATGCTCACTAGCTCATCTCCCTAGTCATATGACCCATTTGTCCACTTTTCCCACCATTTAGCCTCCAAAACCTCAAAACACCTTCAATGGTCACCAAAAAGGCCAAAATCAATCTTTTTCTCCTCAAAATAATTAAATTTCCTCCAAAATACCCAAAACCCTCCAAAACGACCCAAAATTCCCAAAAAACAAATAAAAGGGAATAAAATTCAAAAATTAATTCAAAAAAGGAAAAAAGAGGGAAAAAGAAGGAAATAAACCCTAAACCAATAACCTAAACCATGTGGTACCAAATACCATGGGTCAATACTCCACCACTCTAAAACCTATAAATAGGTGATGGAGGCTCCCTATTATTCATCCACAATCCAATCTACCCTTATGCTTCCCAAATCAATCCTGAAACCCTAGCCATCCATTTGAGCTAGCTTTCACTAGTTGAGTGCCCCTTTGACCAATCATCTTATCATTTGGATAAGAGAAGGAGACCTTGGAGCACTGGAGCATCTTGTCCCTACGGCTGCACAAGCTCCATCAACCTCACCATTGAGGTAAAATTTCATGTAAAGCTCCATTTTCATCTAATGAACAGATATAACTCTCTTGTATATTTGCTTGGCATGAAAAATCTATGAATGTTTATTGTTTACTGCAAATTTAATTGATGAATGCCCATGCACATGCTTAGATTTAATTTCTTATTTCTGCCATTTACTTAGGTTTATTTTACTATTTTTGAACTGCTACTAAGGAGTCCATTCTCCTTAGTAGGTGCTAATTCGCACAAGCTAGGGTGAAAAACCTAGCTACAAGATCTACAAAGTATGTATTGAGCTCCTTTTCCAGCCCCTGCTACTCATAAATGTGATCACCATTGCTAGCTTTTAGCATGGTAATTTTGTTATGTTGCCATCGCTGAAGCATAGAATTGTGGAAAATTTTGGTGTTCCCTTCTCCTTCCTTGAGCTAGTTGATTCTTGACTTTTGCTTCCAAATAATTTCCTCTTGATTTAGTCTTTCACTCAGATGGAGATTAAGAAGTGATTCCTCCTGCATCTTTGCAGCAGAGTATCCTATCAAGATAATGTCTTGCTGTAGAATATTCATTCGGTTTTCAATTTTTTGTTTTTCTTCAAAGATGTTGTCGAAGGTTGTTCTATTCCAGTGCTTTATTTTGTGTTTCGTATTTTTAAGTTTCTGCTGGAACTTATACATGAGGGAACCTGTCTCAATAGAGGAATCTTTCCACTAGTTGCCAATATTTTCTTTGAAGTATGTATTGGTAAGTCAAAAATTCTCAAATCGGAAAGGCCTGTTGGGGCAGACCTTGTAATCTGAGCTTTGAAGGAAGATAGGCCAATGATCAGAGACATTAGCCAGGAGAATAGTAGCAGACCAAGTAATTCCTTGAGTATAAAGGTCGTTGGATAGAAGAAAACGATATAGACGAGAGGCTATTTGATGCTAATTTCCCCTTATGTTGTTCCAGGTATAGAGACCATTGGTTGTTACCATGTCTATCAACCTGGTCATGTCCAGAAAGGCGCTGAACGAAGAACTGTCTTTGTCTATTTTTCTGATACCGCCCTTTTTTTCCTTGAGATTTGTAATCGTGTTAAATCTCCTGCCTATGATCCAGTTCTTACTTTGATGGGAATCCCAAATCCAATGAAGATGATTCGGGATCTCAATTTTGTGATGGAGGACTTGAGGACCATAAATGTTGGTAATAATCCCTCATATGTTGGTACCAAAAAGATGATATGAAGCTGTAAGATTTCTTAAGGTGGCTTCAAAATTGCTAAGACAAATTTCATTGGGGTTCCACAAAATTGCAAGGCCTCCAAAGGTTCCCTAGGCATCCACCGCGATGACTAAAGAAGATTTCCATATTTTTTGGGCAATTCTTTCCATAGTATTAGTCAAGCACTTGGTTTCCTGTAAGAGAAGTATGGTAGGTTTTTCCATTAATATCTTATTTTTAAGAAGACGATGCTTGGAGGAACCGTTTATACCTCTAATATTATAGGAGATTATCTTCATTTATGAACTATGGGTAGGGAAGAGAAGAACTTTGTTATCTGATTATAGTGCCCAGAGTCCCGCATCAGATTTCCTAACTCATCCAGGCGTTGTCTATTTGTTCTTCGACCCTTCCTTTTATCTTCTTGGAACTATCGTTTGAGATCCTTTTTTCCGACATTTTTTATCCCCAGGACAGAGTCCTTTGTAGTTGCTTTGGTATTTGTGTTGGGGAGAGTTCTTTCTCTGAGAACTAACTTCTTGAAAAGCTCAAGCTACGATTTTGATAGAGGGGTTTTGAGTCTGCAGGCTTCCTCTATTTCTTTAAGATTAAGATCTTCAAGTTCTGAATCCTCCATTTCATCTTGAGGTTCTTGCATATCCTCATCCTTATTAGTAATTCTTGCAGTGCCATATTGAACTGAGATACTATCTTGGATCTTGTCTTCACTTTGTTGTTCCTCTAGATCCACCGAAATATTTTCAAATTGGTTCTTTGTGTTGACAGTCTTGGTTGTGTATTGTGTTGGGGTTTTCTTGGTTTTTCGTCTTCTGTTCACAACCTTGCTAAAACCCTCTGCATATTTGTTTTTAATATAGTCTTGCTTGAAGGCTACTGAGTTCAAAGGACATTCACAGAATAAGTGACCATGTTCATGACATTTACGACACCGGAAGGGAATGTGTTCATAGTCAATAATTTGAGTCCATTCAGTCTCCTGATAATTGAGACATATTGCTTCAAGAAGAGGTTGCGAGATATTCATGTAGACACATATTCTAGCAAATGCAGTATATCTTCCAGTTAGGGTAGTCTCTGATATTTTAACAAATCGACCTAGGGTGTTTCCAATGCCATCGAGAGTTGTAAGATCCCAATACTCTTGGGAAAGAGAGAAAAGATGTATCCAGACCGGGGATTCCTTAAAATCCTCTTTCTCCAGGCTAAATTTTGCCTTCCAGGGTGTCATATAGAGGCCTGTCAAATTGAAAAAATAGGGACCTCCCTCAAAAGCTGAGATGTAGTCTTCAGGATGGTTTAAAATAATAGTAAAGAACCCTTTTGAACCAAGCTTGAGATCATAAAGTCTTTTAGGATTCCATTTATGTTTGATCCATCCCATGAGGGCTCACTCGGATTTCCATAGACCCATGAACTTGAAGGTGATAGCATGATCATGCATAAACTGTATATTTTCAGAGACTTGGGGAGAAGTTATGGCATACCTTGGTATGAGAGTTTCCTTTGGAATACATTTTCCTTCTCCTCTTGGATTTTAGGTTTCATTAGCTTCGGTACTCCCTGACTTGTCCCTTGCTTCCTTTTGGTTTTGATACTAGAGCCCTCCGTGTCCACCAAACCCTTTCCCTTATTGATCTCACTTAGAGACATGGGTTGAGTTATCTGGGTCAGGACTTTTATTTGCTTTGTGGAGGCTTGTCTCCGCCCCCTTGGAGGGGCCATCGAGGTAGACTCGGAGCCTTGAATAGATCTGTACTCACATAGAATTGCTTTGTAGACATGATCGCACCTCTTGGAGCTAGCTAGATGAGTAACGGTTCTCGAGGATCATCCTTTCTTGGAGCACCATGAGTTAACAATAACCTTCAAATTGATTGTTGAACACTAACTTATTCGGCCTTATTACAAAGTTATGGTCTTATACTATGTATGATTAAATTCTTAGAGTAAGGGGAGTTAGGGTAGAACCTTAACATGGCCCCCCTTCAAAAGTAGCATTTCCCTCAACGTTGAAGGTGTGAAAATTGTTGTAAAATGTTGGTTGGTTCCCAAGTGGCATCTTTTGGTAGCATATCTTTACACTAGATCAAAAATTCCTTGATGGTGCACCCTCACAATTGTATTTCCTTGGAAGCCAATAATATTGTTGTTGAAGCCAAATGGAGCCTTCCTTGTCCAATTCTGGTACACTGGTCTATACTTTCCAATTTGATCCCACCACTTGTTTTAGGCAAGAGACATGGAAGATAGGGTGAATCTTGGAGTGGTATGGCAGGAAATATTATAGGCGACCTTTCCAATGTGTTGTAGAATGGTGTAGGGTCCATATAACTTCAGATCAAGCTTATAATGGAGATGGGTCTTAAGATGTGTCTATTTATATGGGTGTAGTCAAAGAAAAACATGATTCCCAACTTCAAATATGTGTTTCTTATACCGCAAAATATTTTGGTTACATGTATACCTATGTGGAGGATTTGGGTCTTCTTGAATCTGTTGGATGAGGTGGTGAATTGTGTCTTGGACCAATCATTCATGTTTCACTTCACCTAGCCATCCTAGGACTGACAAGGATAAGGTGAAGAATGAACCTTCCTCTTAAAATTTCCTATACAAGGCATCAACCACCACATTATCGTGGTCCTTCTTATAAATGATTTCATAATCATATTCCAAGGTCTTAGTAAACCATTTCTATTTCTCGGGTGATACGATGCTATAAGAAATACTTGAGACTATGACAGTGTTTCTCTATTTAGATAGGGGTGCCATGTCTCAACTACATGAAGGCCAAACATCATTTCTTTTTCAGAGATGGATTTTCCCAAGTTTCTATCACAAAGTTACTTACTAGTGAAGGACAAGGGACATACTTCCTTGGATAATATGGATCCTATTACATGGCTAAAGGCATTGCATTATAAGTTGAAGGTATTAGTTAAATATGACATGGCTAGCACATGCATAGTACACATGTCGTCCATGAAGGATGAGAAAGCCTGCTCTTCTATTTCATGCTAGGAAAATGAATTGTTTTTTAGCAAAGTTGTCAGAGGAGCTGCAATCTTCACATAGTTCACCACAAACTTACAGTAATATCCTATAAGGCCAAAGAATCCTCTCAAGCTCTTGAGAGTGTTGGGGCTGTTAGAAAAACAGGATCGCAAAGCAATAAACAATAAACAAGATGCAAATACAATCACACAAACATATTACAAGAGAGACACCAATATATCGTGGTTCACCCAACATGGGCCACGTCCACATTGAAATTGCCAGTCCTTATTATTATACCATCCAGGAAATGAAGGGATACAACCTCTAGCACATCCGTTGCACTTCCTCTCTTTTCACAATCTCATAGATATTTACAATTCATAATACCCAATACATCAACCCTAGCCATATTACAATGTCTCTCTTAGAAAGGGAATACCATGGGAAAATACCATGGGTTACCCAAAGCCATGGGCCCGTAAAACAACCCCAAAAAATTTCCTTCAAGGGCTTCGCCCCCCCCACACCCCCCCCGTTGGGGTGAGTGTACAGTCCTTTTGCATATCATATAAAGCTGGGGTACAAACACGACTGAATAATAATATCTCTGAATCTGGGGGATCAGGCTCCACTACCAACAAGGGTGCGACTGGTTCTTCATATATTTCACTTTCTTGGGATCCACCTAAACCCTATCTTGACTCACAATATGGCCCGAGTATTCAACCTAAATCACCATAAAAGAAAACTTGGAATGTTTCACTAATAATTTTGGTCCTGTAATAAGTGAAAAATACGAGAAACATGTTGGAGGTGACTTTGCTAGGTGGGACTATAGTCCAAGATATCCTCGAAGAAAACCAAGATAAAATGGCACAGGAAGGGGTGGAAAATGTTATTCACGAGACTATGGAAAATGGATGAAGCATTGTAGAGGCCAAAGGGCATGGCCAATAATTCATAATGATCTTCATGAGTGTGTAAAGTTGTGTTGGGTATATCTACCTCTTTCATCTTTGATTTGATGGTAACCCAAACAAAGGTTGAGTTTGGTAAATAGTTTGGCATCATGAAACTCATCTAAAAGATCACCAATTATTGGAATAGGAAATTTGTGTTTGATGGTGATTTTTTTGAGAGCTCAAAAATAAGGACACATGCACCAATCACCTTCCTTTTTGAGGACCATAACCACATGTGAAGAATAAGGGTTGGTGCTAGGACAAACAACACTGGAAGGAAACAATTCTTGAATGATATTTTTAGTTTCATTCTTCTGGGAAAAAATATAGTGGTAAGGATGAACATTGGGGGGTTGAATACCTAGAATTAAAGGAATGGCATGGTCATGTTCCCCACAATATGGAGGTAAACCCTTGGTAACATCAAAAACCTATTTTTACTTGGAGAGAACATGTTGCAAGTCGGGGTGTATATCTGAGGGGGGTGTCCAGAACTTGTATGGCATTGAACTGAGCAATAATACCAAAGTGGCCCTTCTTCAATAGTTTCTCCATGTGACAGGAATAGATAATTTTAGGTGAAACTGAAGTAATTCCCTAAAGGTGATGGGTGTTCCCAACTTGAGTAAAGTGGATAAAGAGTTATGAAAATCCATGGTGACATGACCTAAGGTCTTGAGGGATTCAACCCCCGAAACAATATCACAACCCCCCATTTCAATAAAAAACATATGAGTTTTTAGATGGTAGTATCCCATTTGTATTTTTACATTCTCATATCTTCCACCATATTTCATTGTACTCCCATTGGATATCAATATTTGGAAATTGGAATTGGGGTGGATATGTCAATGGGTGTCTTTTGTCATTAAAAATTTAAACTGCGGAAATCGATGTTTCTCTATCCAGTGAACGCTCTGATACCTGTGCTCTATGCTGACCTAGAAGCACCATTGTGTATTTAGTTTTAATGTTAATTGGAAAATGTTTCATGATGCACCTACAACAAATCAGCGCACCATCAACCGATGTGCTAACACGACATAGGCACACTGTTTGATTATGTTTTTTAAGGGTCTAGGGAAAATTTTAAATTGTAGGAGTCAGTGCGTTGATCTCATGTCAACACACTAGGACTGGTGTGCTCACCTGAACTAAAAACACTACTTTTTATTTAATTTATTGTTAATTGGAAATGTCTTGACGGTGCGCCCACTACACGTCAGAGCACTGAAATCGGTGCGTCGACATGTAGAAGGAGCACCATCGGATTATATTTTTAGGGTATAGAAAATATTTTAAATTGCATAGGTTGGCGCATCTATATCAAATCAATGGCTTGGACCAGTGCACTAGAGTGAACTAGAAGCACCACCGTCTAGTCAATTACATGTCCTAGTTCCTATTCAACGCTGTGTTTGATACACGTAAGTGCACCAAAAAAATGGTGTGCTTCTTTGTCGTTAATGCACCACGAATGGGTTCATAGGTTTAAATTGAATTTTAAGTTATTTTGATGCGCTACGAAATCGTAACGCACTGTAGTGGTGCGCATATGCAATAAATACACCGTTCACGGTGCACCCTGTAAATTTTACAGGGTGCACTGATTAGCAGTGCGAGCCGAACGACTCAAATGCACCGCGTGACTTTTAAAAAGAATGAAAAAAATTACAAATTAAGGTTCAATTTAAAAAATTAATCCAAGATAAATTTAAATTATGAAGTAATAATCAAATTACCTGCTCAACTTCTTGTTAGGGAGGTATCGTGGTGATGTATGAAAATTTGAATTTTTTCCCATTGTTTGGAAAAATTCAAACTTAAGTCAGGTGCCAATAGGAATGAGCAATGTGTTCACATGCAACACAAATGTCAGGGTGTCTAGGTGTGTGATGTACGACATCGGTTCATATGGGCTTAGACACACTGTATAGGGTAAAAATGATTTTGACTACGCAGTTATTTTTTTATAAAACCTTGTTCCGGTGTGCCCGATATTTCTGGTGCACCAGGGAAGTTAAGGATTGAAACACGCCACTATTAGGGTTTTTAAATATAATTTAACGTGTTTTTTAATAATTTTTTTTAAATTTTTTTTAGTAAAATATAATACAGTGTGTTTGTTTAGGTGACGCACTAGGGAGTTTAGTATCATTAAACGCACCACTCGGACTGCCAAAAATTTCTACACTAGTTGCATCTTTTTTTCACTGATGGATTTTGGTAGCAGTGCAACATATTTTTGGTGGCCCGGTGCGGTTTTTTGGTAAACACACAAGTGCGTACATAGTGAATTATACGCCCCAAAAGAAAAACATCCGCTAAAACCTCTGACCGCTTGCTTCTTCTAGGGACCTCTGTTATAAATGTGCATTTGGTCTATTTTGAGAGGATCATTTTCTATAAACTTTTCTAAAGGGTCTTTTCCTCGTATTGTATGGAATGGTACCATCCTTCTCAATCGAATATTATGAGGATGCTTAATAAACCTTCTATTATAAATCAACACCAATGAACTAGGTTCCAACTCTCTTTGGCATGTATTACAATCATCCCATGCTTTATGTCATTTATTTTCCACTTTCTGATCAACCCTACAATAAACCTACATTTTTCCAATTCCAATAATACATTAATCCTATGTTGCAATGATTGATCATTTGTCATCTACATTGCAATCACAATCCATAGACTAGGTACTACAAATTCCAATGGCATGACCGCCTCATTTTCATACACTAAATGAAAGGGATTATGCAATGTTAGCCTCTTATAAGTGGTTTAATATGCCCATAAAAAAAAAGTATTTATTGATCACAATCATTGTGTTCCACATTACAAACCTTAGTGTATGCATGCTCCAATACTTTATTAAATGCTTCATCCATACCATTAGTTCACTGATGATAGTGAGTACTCTTCTGATAATGGATCATAAATTCCCAAGTTAAAGCGTGAATAGTTTCATTTAAAAGATGATACCCCTAATCACTCATCAAAATTTAAGGTCAACCAAATCTTGATATAATTTTTTCAAATATAAACCGCACAACAGTATCTACAAAACAATCCTTAACTGATGCATCCTTTTCCCACCTTGTCAAATCTTTTGTTGAAATGATAATGTCTTTTGGACTCGTTTTCCACATAGGAGGATTAATTGGCTGCATGAAATCAATTAAACTGGAAAGAGTTGTATTCCATTCCTTCTGGATGGTTTCCCAATGCATTAGAAAAAATCATAGAATTGAAAATATTCTTTAGCCTCTTGGAATATAGAAGGAAAATATGGCCCAACATGCAGTACTTTCCTAACCGTTTCTTTTCCTGTGTTATGTCCACCATCAATCCCTTTATATGCTTCATATAAAACTATGTTGTGCTTATGATCCATCAAACATCTACACGATATCCCATCAATTCCAAGTTTGAACAACTTCCTCGCAATCAACTAATAGTGTGCACTTAATGTTACCAATTGTAGTTGTTGTGCTATCGTATATTCATCTGGAATTGTACCTTTCATTAAAAATGTTGTTATTTTTCATGAACTGATTTGGTACTATTTCCACTTGAAATAACTATGCATCTGACAATTCACCCTCCAGACTCCCACCTACTTCTCTATACTCTAACATTGATAAATTATCTAGTCCCACATTATTATTACCAAATTTTACTACCACCTCGAAGTCGAATTCCTAAAATAAACACAACCATAAAAAATACCCCCCCCCTCGAACACTAGATTATTCACCCAATATTTCAATGCATTATGATCAATGAAAAATTTAAATGTGTTTCCTAACAAATAATGTTTGATTTTTTGGAATGCATATACCATCTACAGACCTTCTCTGTCGGTGCTGGTATAATTCCTTTATGAGTCTGAAATTTTTTTACTTGCAAGTGTAATTGGGTGGTCTCTATTGCCTTCTCTTGGTTGCACTAGTACTACACCTAGAGAAATGGAATATGTGTCCACATGTACATGAAAAAAATTCATCCAATCCAAAAATGTTAAAATAGGTGCAGTCACCAATTTATCTTTTAATAGATCTAATATTTCATGTCAGCCTTGAGTCCATACATACCTAGTTTCTTTCTTCATTAACTTCTCCAATGATTCAGTAATCTAAGCATAATTACTTATAAATTTCCTATAATATTTAGTGTGTCCCAATGTTATGCAAAAATCCTTTATTGAATTTGGGGTTGGCATTCTTACGATGACAACAATATTCATCGGATCCACAAGTAAACGCTCTTTACATACTACATGTCCTAATAAAATTCCAAAAGGTGTGGACAAAATACATTTTATTACATTCAATGAAATTTGTAACTACCTACATCTATCTAGAATCCATATCAATACTTTCACATTCTCCATCAACATATTGAACACAATCCAGTCATTCAAATACACTTCCAAAAATTGATGCATGAAGTCTTTGAAAGCAACCACTATAATTCAAGAAAAAAATGTGGGTACATTCTTCAATCCAAAATGAATTACTGTGTATGAAAATGACCCTCATTTTGTTGCAAACATAGTTTTCATCCTATCCTCCTCCATGATTTTAACCTAGTGATACCCTAAAAAACCATATGAGAATGAATAAGCTTCTCTACCTCTGACATTCTCCAACACTTCATTTGTAAATGGAGTAGGATATGGATCATGGATAGAAGTTGCATTAAGATTCCTAAATTCAACAAATATCCTAATTCCTTTATTTTTCTTATCTTAGACCACCATGGGACTAATCCACTCTGATTCTTCTACTAGGAATATAATACCTACTTCTAGTATCCTATCAATATCTTGACTTACCTTTTCCTTATACTTGGGATTTAGTTGGTATGGTTGTTTCTTCACTAGTTATGCACTAGGATTCAATTGAATTTTCATCTCCCCTAAATACCCTACAATCCCTTTCATTTCTAAAAATATCAGTGGAAACGAATCCTCATACTCCTTCAAAAAATCTACTACCTACGTGATTGTTTCAGAGTCCCAATAATATCCAAGAACAACCATGTTAGGGTTCTCTTTTGTTCCAATATTATGCTTCTTAATTTGTCTATAGTGGTTGCGAATACTTAGGAGCAATGATACTTGAATCCTCCTCATTGAATGCGTGTGCACCTGTTTGTTTAGTAATTTGTAGCTTCTTGGTGTCTTCTTCCTTCTCAATATCATTACTCAACTTCCAATAATGATTATGATGATTTGCTTTCACTAGCTTTTTATTGTCTGCACAAATATCCTTTGCATAGGTTCTGAAGTTTTTCTACATAAAATAAAATTATTATTCTTACATAAAATATCTTTAAGCACAAGATCATTAGATATAAATCAAAATGTTATGCATAATTAATCACCTGCACTTTTCCACTCTTTTGTCTTTCTCATGGTTTGATCTGCATCATAGTTGGCAAGTCATTGATGTCGGTACAACTTTGAAAAGTTTCGACTCGACACGAATTTGACAACTTCGACAGGTTCCGAATTCAACACAACTCCGACAAGTCTCGAATTCAACATGTTCAACAACCTCACAGTTCACGACATCGACATTCAACGTCGACATGCGACCAACGACTGTCGAACTTCAACAAACTGCCTCTCTGTCTTTTAGTCGACTGTAATGGTTGAACTGTTGAAACCGTTCTAAATTCTTCTTTGTAACTGAACGTAACGGGCAGGCACCCAAGCATCTCAGAATCTATATAAGTGTGTATAATATTGTAACATACATGAATCATTTACCTATATATATCTAATAGAAGAACAATTTGCATTCTTGCATATTGTCTGTGCGTATTTGTGTTTATCTGTGTCGTGTAATCCTGCTTTTGCTCATTCTGTTTATTAAGCTTCCGTCATAACAAATCTGACTCATTTAGTCGAACTATTATCCCCCTCATGCTTCCTGGACACAACCTGGACCATTGGTATCAGAGCACTCATTTTTTTTCGTGCTTAAGTTCTGTGTATACACTTCTCTCAAAGTTACTTGACTTATGTCGGTTCAAACTTGCTCGCAATCTCAGCAATCCAAGCAAACACAATCTCCAGAAATGACAGAAGAAACAAATGATAGACATGCAGCCAACAAGACAACATAGCTTATTGAGCAAGCTATGGCACGACAGTGGACTAAAATGTTTGCCCAGTTCAACGAGATTCTCTTGCGATTTGCTTCGACATCCAGAGGATCCTCGACAAAAACTCACTCTGATAAAATCAGCCCCTTCAAAGTCCAAATGAATCTGGACATACCGAATCTTGAAGGTAAGATTGATGCGGAATCCGTTGACAATTGGGTGCAACTATTGGAATCCTATTACGCTGAAAATCAACTTTCTGAAGCTGAAAAAGTCACCATTGCATCCTAAATATGTCAACTTTCGTGCACTGCTGGTGGGAGAACCTCTCGACAAAGATGGAGAAAAACGAACACCCCATCGACACATGGGATAAATTCGTCGAACACATTCGAAAGGAATTTTACCCTCCCAAATAAATCGAGCAATAGTATAAGAAATGGCAGCAGCTAAGGAAATGGAAAGACTAATCAGTACAGAGTTACACCGACGAGTTCTACTGACTCATGGAAAGACTTGGCGTCCAAGAAGAAGAGAAATTGCTTGTTCTGAAGTACATCAGCGGATTGTCCAAGTACATCCAGTAGGAAATGGAATTTCTTCCTGTCAATACGCTTGTGGATGCTTTCCACTATGCCAACAAACTGGAAATCAAGCAAAAAGGGAAAGCACGCTTCGCGACAAAGCCGTCATCAGGACGACCACCCGACAAGAAGGCACCAATCGACTACGACAAGCTGAAATCTTCTTAGCCGACACTGCCAAATCCAAACCACGGTAAGAAACCTTTTCACAAGAGGGAACGTAGCAAACAACCGCCGACCGAAAAATGGTGTGATTACCACCACTCATCTTGGCATGATACGTCTGAATGCAAAGCTCAGAAGACATTTTTGACATAAGTGTCGACCTCCGATGCATTCGACAAGACGGTGGAATAATTTGATCCAGACACAACAACCATTTTGATATTGACCACTCCAGCAGCCTCGAATATCATCGATGAGGAGGAACGAGAATTTAATGTCCCTTGTTAGGAATTTTATTAAAATTGCAATTTTTCACTTTTTTTCCCTAGTTCGACCTTGGACTAGTTTTGAGCTCTAGGTCTCCAAATTGCTCCAATTTCTCCCAAATATTCTCAGAAGGTATATGGATGATGTTATAACATAAATATGTGTTTCAGGGATGTTTTGGGACCTTTAAAATACGTCTGCAAATCCTCTTTCGATTTTGGCCAATGTAGGGAACTTTACTTGTAATTTCCCTTTGACTAGTATTGGTCTCTAGGTCTCAAATTGGCTCCAAATGCCTTCAAATATTCAAGGAAGGTGTATGACTGATATTTGTACTTGATTATGATTTTAAGGGATGATTTATGACCATCAAAATGTTGATGTATATGTAACTTCGGAATGTATTTCACATATATGCATATTGTATTCCTATAGAGATGTTATTATTCCTCTATATGGAAGTGTCGTCATTTATATTGTAAGTGTCATAACTTATACTTGATGGGTTATTAGACCACCTTGTTGGGGTCAGCCCTGTATAAGTCATGTGGGTCAAAGGGTTATTAGACCACCCTAGTGGGGGTCAGCCCAGTCAGCATTATGTTAAGTGGTTAAGTTGAGGCCGACCTAGTTGAGTAAAGGTCAAGTCAAGTTAGTGTATAAATAGAGAGTGTGTCTCTCTCATTTTACACATTCTATTCTCTCACTCACACTTGGGAGAGTGGCGCACTTGTGGAGGAAGAGGCTCTGCTGCTAGGAGAAGACTATCTCTTTTATTCTGGTTGTATCATTGCTCTATCTATCTCTGAGGAAGTTATTGGGGTTTTTGACCTTTATGGTTTCCCCCAAGTAAACTCCGTGTCTCTTGTGTGCTTGCATTATTGTGTCCATGATTGATATGCTGTAGATTTTCTATACATGTTGTTCTCTCAGTTAAGATCCTAGATCATATTGAAGTAAATTCTGAAAATTTAACATGGTATCAGAGCTAGCCTGAAAGAAGGCATGATATGGCATGTATGACACTTGTTGCACTTACGATGCTAGGGCTTGATATAGCAAAAATGAGTCATTGTAGAACTTTCGCTATAAATCCGTTTTGGCGAATTTTTCAGATCTGAAAATTTTACAGGTCGAAGATCAGATCTCCATGTATCTTATGTCCAAAGGAAAACCTATAATTCGTTCTACTTTGAGATTTATGATCTGTACAATATAGGGTTTCTGCCTCTTCCAGATCTGAGTAAAAACTAGGTGACCTTGGGAAAAAGGTCATAACTTAGGCTAGGAAGCTCCAAATAAAATTTAGTAAAAAGTGACAAGTAGTACATAGACGGTACTATCTCAGGAAAAGTTTTCAGAGGCCGACGTTGAACCAGTGACACGTGGAACACCGTACAAGTTCGCTCTCCTATATTATCTCATAAACAGGTCACGTTGCGACAATTGGCATAACTCTCTCTCAGAGAGTCCAATTGAGGTCAGACCTGTTAGGATGGAAGGATAACAGGGCGAGGTATCGCAAAAACATTTTTCAGAATCCGAAGTTGAAACAATGACACGTGGAACTCCGTACAAGTTCGCTCTCCTGTATTATCCCATAAACAAGTCACGTTGTGACACTTGGCATAACTCTCTCTCAGAGAATGCAATTGAGGTCAGACCTATCAAGATGGAAAGATAACAGGTTGGGCTATCTCAAGAAAACTTTTCAAACCCTGGGGATAGAAAAGTTCAGAGTTACACCAGAAACAATCAGGTACATATTTCTGTCAAATCAGAATTATTTTTGAGCACCTTCATTCATGGCTTCCAGAATTTAGGGCTTCGGAGAAAGTTGGAATTTTTGTAATTGGAGACCATGGCTGAATGTTACTCATCAAAATAGAAATTTAGAGACCAAGATCAGAATTTTTTGTTGGGAAGAAGGTCGGGCTTGATCAGACCCTAGTTCGGGACTTTGATCAGAAAAGTGGAAAATTAGGGCTTATGCAAAAATGGGAATTTTTGAAATCTGTGACCACGGCTGGAAGCTCCTCATAAAAATAGAAGCTTAGAGCTTTGGATCAAACCTTTTGATTGGGTAGAAGAGTGGGATTCATCAAACCCCAGTTCGGGGTCACGTCCAGTGAATCTAGAAATTTCAAAGGCAAAATTGAGGAGTGAAACTTTGCAGTTTTCAAATTCTGAATATACCAACTTGATCAGCTCATCAAGGCGCATATTTCTATCCTTTCGGAAGTTTGAGTTTCAAAGTTTGAATTTTTGGGGTTTCTCTAACAAACCCTAATACAGCTCCAGATCTAGTTCCTGCAAATCAAGTGGATTGGTTTAATCCTAGAAGATGATGGATTGGTCACCTGCATAAGTGAAGAAGTTCCTGTTTCAGAGGGAGATGAGGCTAAGGCCTTACATAAGAAGATTTCAAGCTATCTCGACAGGTATGACTCATCCAGGTATGTCTCGATATTTGTTCATAATTAAGTTTATGATATGTTTGTCTTCATGTTATTACGGTTAAAACAATCTTGATTTTAGACTTGTCGTATCACCTTAACAAAATTATGAATGCATTCATTAGGGTGTTGACACTTATGATTGTACTAATGCATTATGGTGTTGTATGAGGTTTATGTTGGCCACTAACATGAAAGGTACACCAAGAAAGACAAATAATGTTCTAGTTCAAGATCATGATGACATGAAGACAAAGATTCATCCATTGTCATGGATCACATAGAAGATCTATTTACGAGGTATGTATAACTTGGTTCTATAATGGTTAACCTATGAGATATGCAGGTTACTAGCACAAGTCACTGAAGAGAACCAGAAGACATTATGCGGGTATGTTAGACATAACTAGCTAGCATGTTAATCCAGGTATGTTTTTCCTATATCAAGCTAGAATCCTACCTTGTGTTAGGATCTTATACTGTTGTGTTGTAGATAATGATTATTCATGAAGTCATAGGTTTGAATAATCATGGTTGTGTGCATATTATGTTTCTTACCATAATTGATGATATGACTAACCAGAAGAATCATGAAGGTATAGGTTTGAATAATCACGGGCTTTATGCATATTATATCTCTTATCTTGATTGATGATTCAACTAACTAGAAGAGTCCTATGATCAAATAAGAATATGTATGAGTAAAAGAAGACTTCCCTAAAACCTTGAATACTAATGTTTATTATCTGTGAATGACCATGAATATACATGTTGAAGATTATTGTGTTTTGATAGTATTAAGATTATACTAATAAATGTGTGATTATGTATGAGACCTCAAGGATAACACAATGATGATACTAATAAGCATGCATAGTGATTAAGGATGGATGTAAGTTCAAGGACAGGTAATCTAGGAAGCAAAGATCAAGAGGGAGCACACTCTAGTTGTTCCTGCAAGAAAGCAAAGGACCACACTTCAGTAGTTTCTGCAAGGATGCATATATTCAGAGGGAGTTGACCACTTCTCACAATCCACATAAGAATGGAGTTGCAGAAAAGAAGCAAAGACTGAGAGGGAGTCAACCCAACAAACAAACAAAGATAAGTATTTGAATTGTCATTACTTGCATATTTTATTGTTTAAATAATACTGTTCAATAATGTATATATTGATGTTCCTAGAATTAGGTTGTGTATTATGCATATTAGAATAGTTGCATTGATGAATATTATACTACTAATATGCATGGGTAAGTGACCTATGGCATTGTACAACATTCCATTGCTACTTATCTAGAATGAAACCTCTTTGCTGACATGTTGGGATTTGTGCACACTCTTAACAATGTTCTGGTAGAGATTGGAAGGCATCTAGAAAGTTACGGGATATGGATAAATGTTGTATTGAAGCATTGGCTAAGATAATTGCATGATTGTATGACATATTTCTTTATGTGTAAGAATTTGTTCTGAAAAACTGTGAGATGTTTTCTAATCATGCAATTTAACTTGTTGTGTAGGAAAGATCGTATGCCATCACCTACAAAAGAAGAACTACAACATTTGTTCAACAACAAAATTATCTATTGAAGATATTGAAGTTCCCAGGATATGGGAAGAATGCCATGATCCGTCAATCATGAAGAATGATGTTTGGGATGTAGTCCCAAGACCCGAAGGGAAGTTTGTTATGACTTCCATATGGATCTATCAAGATCAAGCATGCTGCGATGGCAGCATAGAGAAATATAAAAGTGATGAAATAGAAGATACACCAGATGGATTTCAAGACAGCTTTCGTGAATGGTGTAGTTGAAGAAGAAGTGTATGTGGAGCAGCCACTTGGTTTTGAGACACATGATAGGGAGTCATATATGTGCAGAACTTGGGAATGATGCACCACTTTCTAGGTATCGTGGTGTGGTAGAGTGCAGATGGAATCTTCCTTGGACAAGGGAAGTATGCAGTAGAGATCCTGAAGAGGTTCGGGATGATGGACTGCGAGGCTATGGCATCGAACCTAAAGCTTCTGTGTGATGCTTCATCTGAACCAGTTGATATCACTATGTATCGTCAGATGATTGGGTCCTTGATGTACCTGATGAACATGAGACTAGATATTTGATTTGTGGTGAACACATTGAACCAGTTCCTGACAGATTCGAGGAGTGTTCACTTGGTTGCTGTAAAGCATATTCTGAGGTACCTGAAAGGTACAGTGGATTATGGGCTCAAGTATGAAGTGAATCAAAAGTTTAACCTGCAGGGTTATGTTGATTCAGATTGGGTAGGCAGTGTTGCAGATAGGAAGAGCACATCTGGGTGTTGCTTCAGTATGGGATCAGGTGTGATCTCTTGGTTTAGCAGGAAGCAGTCCTGCGTAGCACTGAGTACAGATGAGGTAGAGTATGTTGCAGCCTGTTCAGCTAGTTGTGAGGTAGTATGGCTACGGAAGCTATTGTCTGAGTTATTTGATCTCCCGTTGGATGCTACTGGTATCTTCTGTGATAACCAGAGTTGTGTGAAGCTGTCCAAGAACCCAGTGTTTCATGACAGGTCGAAACACATAGAGATCAAATATCACTATATAAGGGATATGGTGCAGAGAGGAGTTGTGAAGCTCCTGTATGTTGCGACGGATGAGCAGATTGCATATGTGCTGACGAAGCCACTAGCCAGGGTGAAGTTCGAGTACTTCAGAGAGAGGCTTGGTGTTCTTCAGATTGATGACACTTCGAGGAAGAAGTGATGGACACATTTGCGGAAGCCATTCCAAGCATGTTGGAAGGAGGATCCTTCACATGGCTGTGGATGTAAGCGCTGGATGATGAGCATCAGGATGATGTTTTGGTTTCTGCTGGATATGATCAGTTGTATCATTTATATGTATGCATCATGTTGGATGCTGGATATGATCAGTTGGATCATTTATATGTATGTATGCATCATGTTGGATGCTGGATATGATCAGTTGGATCATTTTTATGTATGTATATATGCATCATGTTGGATGCTGGATATGATCAGTTGGATCATTTATATGTATGTACGCATCATGTTGGATGCTGGATATGATTGGTTGGATCATGTGTATGTATTTTTGTATATGCATCATGTTGGATGCTTGGACCATGTATCTGTATATGTATCAGGTGGATACATTGTATGATCAGGTGGATCATGTATGGTGATATGTATCATGTATTTGTATCAGGTGGGTACATTGTATGATCAGGTGGATCATGTATGATGATATGTATCAGGTAGATACTTGGTATGTATCAGGTAGATGCATTGTATGATCAGGATGATCATGGATGACGAGCTTCAGGATGTTGCTCCAGATGACATGCAGCAGGATGTTGCAGTGATGATGATCAGGATGATCATGTGTACATTAGGATGATGTATGGTGAGTATTAGGTTGATACTCTATGGCCGTGGATCAGGTTGTGCAGATGAGCATATAATTTGGCCCTGGGAGATTTGTAGATAGTATTTCGAGGTTTTGCTTATGTCATGTAATTCGTGCCCTAGGATATCTGGCAAATGCTCTTTCAAGGTTTTGCTCTGGGAGGACATATAATTTGGCCCTGGGATATCTGCAGATAGTCTTTCGAGGTTTTGCCTATGGCATGTAATTCTTGCCCTGGGATATCTGGCAGATACTCTTTCGAGGTTTTGTCCTATGGCATATAATATGTCCCTGGGAGATCCGATAGGTTGGGCTGTGTGCCCGTAATAAGTCCTGGGATGCTCTTGCGAGGTTTTTCCATGACCACATATAATCTGTCCTTGGGAGATCCTATAGGTAGAGCTATGTGCTCATAACAGCTTGGGATGCTCTTGCAAGGTTTTGTGGTGACCACATATAATCTGTTCCTGGGAGATCCTATAGGTAGAGCTGTGTGCTCATAACAGCTTGGGATGCTCTTGCGAGGTTTTGTGGTGAGTTCACATATAATATGGCCCTGGGAGATCCTATAGGTAGAGCCGTGTGCTTGTAACAGCCTGGGATGCTCTTTTGAGGTTTTGTGATGCACGTAATAAGTCCCGAGGATTCCACAGTATGGTTAGTGATGATGAAGACCTGCAGGTGGTGGGCCTACATCCACTATGAAAAAGGACTGGCTCTGTAGAACTTCTTATGACGAGTAGATTCAGAGATTGATTGAGATAGCAGCAGCAGTGACGATGATCCAGAGAAGATGACTTGTGCTAGAAGACCTGTGTTGAGAAATACCTTCCTCGTTAAGAGGGAGTGTTGATGTATATGTAACTTCGGAATGTATTTCACATATATGCATATTGTATTCCTATAGAGATGTTATTATTCCTCTATATGGAAGTGTCGTAATTTATATTGTAAGTGTTGTAACTTATACTTGATGGGTTATTAGACCACCTTGTTGGGGTCGGCCCTGTATAAGTCATGTGGGTCAAAGGGTTATTAGACCACCCTATTGGGGGTCATCCATGTGGGTCAAAGGGTTATTAGACCACCCTAGTGGGGGTTGGTCTAGTCAGCATTATGTTAAGTGGTTAATTTGAGGCCGACCTAGTTGAGTAAAGGTCAAGTCAAGTCAGTGTATAAATAGAGAGTGTGTCTCTCTCATTTTACACATTCTATTCTCTCACTCACACTTGGGAGAGTGGCGCACTTGTGGAGGAGGAGGCTCTGCTGCTAGGAGAAGACTATCTCTTGTATTTTGGTTGTATCATTGCTCTATCTATCTTTGAGGAAGTTATTGGGGTTTTTCACCTTTATGGTTTTCCCCAAGTAAACTCTATGTCTCTTGTGTGCTTGCATTATTGTGTCCATGATTGATATGCTGTAGATTTGTTGTACATGTTGTTCTCTCAGTTAAGATCCTAGATCAGATTGAAGTAAATTCTGAAAATTTAACACAAAATACTTCTGCAAACTTGTTTAATATTTTGGACAAAGTATGGAATTTAACTAGCAATTTGGGGTTCAAATCCCCCCCAAGGTAAGTACTGAAAATGACTCTCCAAATGCCTCCAAACTCACTCAAAATTATGAACAGAGGTAGGGGATGTATGAGGAAAATTATTTAAGTTTCATTTGCACCATTAATCAATTATTAAGTGTGTTCTAACCTTCTCCCAAACAACAACAAAAATCACTAGTTCGATCCTTGGGGAAATGACACCAAATCTTCTCTAAATGTAAATAAACTGAGTAAAATGACTTCAAATGCTTGAGTAATGAACATGAAACTTGTTCAATACATCAATAAAATTCCATTCATCAATAAACCATCATTATTTTACTTATCCATTTGAATCCATCAACATTACATTGGTTCACAACAAGGTAGTGGGGAAATGGTACTATTCTTTCATTAAAAATGAGATTTATACATTTCTACTTGGAATTTAGACCTGAAACTTTCTGGACATGAAGAACAGAGTATTTAATTCAAATTAAAAAATAAATGGGGCATTATAATATCTCCCAAAGAGTACAATAGCTCACCAAAAATGCCCTCGCTCAAGGAGTAAGAATATGCCTACAAAATTGGAAATGGTTGAGAGAATGTGATGCATTAGAAGAAACCATGATCTTCCCTATAGCTTACACCTGCAACAAATGACTCCATTAAATCTCCAAATTAAATGTCTGAATGGCCTTTTCAATTACCAACTTGGATGTGAATCTTTCACCCTTGAAATTGGCTAAGGCAAGAAACTAGTCATCCACTAGCTCTCCCTCTTCACAAATGCAATTGCAAATTTCTTAAATGATAAAAATCTGGTTTCCTTATTTTTATTGACATTTATGAACTTCTAATTTCCTCCATGGGTCGAATTCCTTCCAAGAGACTCATGCCAACTCAAGATGGGAAGAGATTCCAAAGAACGCCACTTGTACAACAATTCCTAGTCTCCCACTTCCACCAAATCACATGTGGAAGCATCTTAGCTGCCCTAACTCCCTTGAGCACCCTCTTTGAGTCCATTTTTATCCCTGACATGTCATATATGTCATATGTCATCCTTCAGGTCTGATTTGTGTCATAGGTGTCATAGCATCTTCATCATTGCTATCATAGAGCTAGGGAATATAGCCCAAGTATCTCATTATCTCCAAATTGCCTCTTCCTCTTCCATGGGACTTACTCTTCCTCTACATTTCGACCTTAGATGAGTCATTCAATGAATAATACCTTTTGAAATCCCCCAATTATGTTACCATTCACCTTGAATTCGAATTGGTGAGAGAATGATGCCAAGTGTAGTGGAGAAATCTAGCCATATGTGGGTCCCCCTTCCTCCATTTGTCTTCATGATCAAATGCCACTTTTATTTTCACTTGTCTATATTTATTTATCTACTTTGTTAAATATCTATTCCATTCTAATTTTCAAACATAATTTATTATTCCCCTTATTCCAAATCCCAAAGCATCCACCTCAAACCTAGGAAACTAGTAATTTTCCTCCTTGGCAATTATTTGACCCTTAGCATCAATTTGACAAACTCTAATGAATATGTCCAATGTGCATAGGCCATTGTGACCCAATACCAATTTGGGACATGAAAAATCCTCCCTTCCCAATATTTCTTGTCCTCAAGCAATTTCAAACATGGGTGTTGAAGAACCTGCTTTCTGTATAATTCTTTGAAGTTGCCATTGAATTTCCCAACCTTGAGTCTTTGAGATTCCATGAATATTTTAGAGAGGAACCACCATGATTGCTGCTGCACTACTCTGATAAAAATCACTTTATTAAGTGGGAAATCCATCTCCCATACTGCTTGTTTCCCCAAAAAATTTGAAACCAATGAGACAAAAATTATTCTAGGGTCCCATTGCTTGTACTGCACCCTAACAATTAGGAGTGCTCTCCAACCCATAGCATCAGATAAGAGGATTCCTGGATCCCATTTTCTTGTATGCATTCTTCCAAACATCATGAGTACAAAATATATATCATCAAAGTACATAACAACATAATAAAAATGTACATCAAGGAGGTGTTTCATCAAAGAATCATGAAAGTGCTTATACCTCCAAGCAAGTAGACCGCCATTTTCTAAGTGCATACAAGCTTCAAGTGACCAATCAAATCTGCTCCAATGACATAGGTGAGGATCCCATGTCCTATAATGCTGCTCCAAAAGGATGTGATATGCATCAAAATATTCAGCCATGTATTCTTTCATCCAAGAAGAAAATGAAGAATCTCCACTAAAATCTGAACCAAATAATGAGCAGAAAAAACAAGGAGTCTTCAAATGAATCAAATAAGTCTCACCCATACATCCATGAATGTGAGAATCATAAATATATAACGAAGTATGTGGCTGCCAACAAAAATTTTCTCCAATCATAAATCTATTCACCAAAGTGTTGGATGAAGTTCCTCCAACATCAAATGAATCAAGTGTTGAGCAAGAAAAACCATGAGTATTCAAGTGACTCAAATGCATATCATAGGTGCATCCATGTAGATGTGCATCATCATAAAGTAACAAAGGATGCTGCTGAAAATGTGAATAAGAATGTTCTCCAACCATATCACCTTAAAAAGTAAATCTAGGAGTTCCATACTCCTCATGTGGCACCATAAAAAAGAACCCTTTCACCCATTCTTCATTGAGACTAATGATGCAAAACATGGAATTGTAGGATGTAGGAGAATTAACTAACTCACCCAAATGATCAAAAAGTGTAGAATTTTCATCATGGGAAGGATCCATATGGGTAGTATCATGTAGTTCCTTCAAAAGTGTGAAACCTTTGACATAGATTGGTTCCAATGTAGAGGAATCATGCTCTTCTTTAAAAATTGCATAACCTTCATCAAGAGACAATTCAAGTTCCTCTTCCAACACATCAAGTGTTTGGATACCTTCAAGTTCATCTTCAAACACATCAAGAACATTCAAATTTCCACATTTCTCACGATCCACCATGTCATGAGAATCCTCCAAACAATCTACAATTTGACAATCTCAAACATAGGAGGAAAAACAAGTATCTTGCCACTTTTCAAGAAGTTGCTCATTTTGAATTGTGAGCTTATGATTATCCTCATTATTCTTCAAGTATGCATCATGTAACAATTCATTAATCTCAAACAAATGGTTTCTATCAAAAAGCAAAGACATGAAATTACCTTTGATGTGGCACATTGCTTTTTGAATTTTCCCCATGTCTTCAAGGAAGGATGTTTCCTCCAATGAAGTAGCTCTCTAACAAGAATTTGACACCAATGCTTGAGTGTCATGGAGAATTATGAAGGACTCTTGGATCTTATTTTCATTCATCTTTAAGGACCCTTCAAGAAAACAAGGCTCTTGCAAATGAACCTCCCCATCTTCTTCATTTTTGCTTGGGCTAACTTCATGAAGCTCAAGTGGTGATGGGGAAGTTGATCTTGGTTCTTCTTCAACTGATACAAGGTCTTCATTATCACGCTTAATGTTAAAATTTGAGCATTAATTCACAATACTCTTGTATCTTTACTGAGACAATAACATATACAGTATATCAATGCATAACAATCACAATAAGCATGACAAGCATCACAAGAATCAAAAGTATGAGAGACAAGAGACATAGAGTTTCCGTGGGGAAAACCCTAAGGTGAAAAACCCCACAACTTCCTCAGAGATAGAGAGAGCAATGGCTCAACTAAAGTACAACCAAAATACACTTGAGATAGTCTCCTAGAGTAGATGATCCTCCTCCTCACTAGTGCGCCACTTCCTGAGTGAGAGAGATATAACTTTTCGAATGATCCAAATAGAGATCTCCTGATCTCTATTTATACTTAACCTGTTTTCCCAGTGACCTTATGTGGAAGACTTGTCTATCTAGATACATCCACAATATAATATATATTTTAGGGCTGACCCCACACATGGTGGTCTAATAACCCATCGGCAAGTACACACACTTGCGACACTTCTCAATCCACATGACGACACTTCCTTATAGAGGAATAACACATCTCTTATAAGGGTACAATAAATATATATGAAATACACAGATGAAATACATTGCAAAGTTACATATACATCAACACTCCCTCTTAACTAGGAAGGTATTTCTCGACACAGTTCTGCTAGACAAGTCTTCTTCTCGAGATCATCGTCATCGTTGCATCGTCATCATCATTGTCACTACTGATGCTATCTCAACCAATCTCTGACTCTACTTGTCATAGGAAGTTCTACAGAGCCAGTCCTTTTTCATACTGGATGTAGGCCCACCACCTGCAGGTCTTCATCATCTGTGTGAACGGTCTGATAGAGGTGGCCTCTCAGGACTAATTTTATGTGCAGATGCAATACCGGAAAGAGTATCTCAGGAACATTTATGTGCCTAAGCATGACCGGTAAGATCTCCCAGGATTGATTACATGCATCTCCTCCATAATACCTTTAAAGAGCATCCCAGGAACATTTATGTGCCGCAGCACGACCGACAAAATCTCTAAAGACCATCCCAGGACTTATTATGAGCACACAACTCAACCTCTCAGATCTCCAGGACTGATTACATGTGGATAGACAAAACCTTTAAAGAGCATCCCAGGAACATTTATGTGCCGCAGCACGACCGACAAGATCTCTAAAGAGCATCCCGAGACTAATTACGAGCACACAGCTCAACCACTCGGATCTCTAGGACTGATTACATGTCTTTGTAGTAATACCTCATCCTAGGACTGATTACGAGCACACAGCTCAACCTATCGGATATCTGAGGACTAATTACATACTACATAGCAATACCAGAAAGAGTAACCCAGGAACATTTATATGCCGCAGCACGACCGGCAAGATCTCCCAAGATTGATTACATGCTATTTGCACAACCTGCCACATATCATCTCTGACCTCCAAGTATCAACCTGATACTCATGATCCAACGGATCATCATCGCATGAGGCATTATCCTGATGCCCATGATCATACTAATCATCATCACTATACCATCCTAGTACATATCATCTGGAGCAACATCCTGAAGCTCATCACCATGATCAACCTAATCATACAATGCATCCACCTGATTCACACCAAGTATCTACCTGATACATATCATCATACACAGTGTATCCACCTGATACATAGATACATGATCCACACAATGTATCCATCAACATACATGATCTACCTGATCATACCTGATACATATCAGATACATGGTCCAAGCATCCAACATGATGCATATACAAAATACATACAAATGATCCAACTGATCATATCCAACATCCAACATGATGCATACATACATAAATGATCCAACTAATCATATCTAGCATCAACACGATGCGTACATACATACAATTATAAATGATCCAACTGATCATATCCAGCATCAACACGATGCGTACATACATACAAATATAAATGATCCAACTGATCATATCCAGCATCAACATGATGCATACATACATACAAAAATAAATGATCCAATTGATCATATCCAGCATCCAACATGATGCATATACAGAGCAGTAACTGGAGCATCGTCCTGATACTCATCATCCAACGTTTACATCCACAGCCATGTGAAGGATCCTCCTTCCAACATGCTTGGAATGGCTTCAGCAAATGTGTCCTACACTTCTTCCTCGAAGTGTCATTGATTTGAAGAACACCAAGCCTCTCCCTGAAGTACTCGAACTTCACCCTGGCTAGTGGCTTCGTCAGCACATCTGCAATATGCTCGTCTTTCGCAACATACAGGAGCTTCACGGCTCCTCTCTGCACCATATCCCTGATATAGTGATATTTGATCTCTATGTGTTTCGACCTGTCATGAAACACTGGGTTCTCAGACAGCTTTACACAACTCTGGTTATCACAAAAGATACCAATAGCATCCAACGGGAGATCAAATAACTCAGACAGTAGCTTCCATAGACATACTTCCTCACAACTAGCTGAACAGGCTGCAACATACTCTGCCTCAGCTGTATTCAGTGCTACGCAGGACTGCTTCCTGCTAAACCAAGAAATCACACCTGATCCCATACTGAAGCAGCACCCAGATGTGCTCTTCCTATCTGCAGCACTACCAGCCCAATCTGAATCAACATAACCTTGTAGGTTAAAATTTTGATTCGCTTCATACTTGAGCCCATAATCCACTGTACCCTTCAGGTACCTTAGAACATGCTTTACAGCAACCAGGTGAAAACTCCTCGGATCCGTCAGGAACTGGCTGAATGTGTTCACGGAAAAGAAAATATCTGGTCTCGTGTTTGTCAGGTACATCAAGGACCCAATCATCTGACGATACATAGAGACATCAACCGGCTCAGATGAAGCATCACATAGAAGCTTTAGATTCGATGCCATAGGTGTGGCCATGGCCTTGCAATCCATCATCCCGAATCTCTTCAGGATATCTACTGTGTACTTCCCTTGACCAAGGAAGATCCCACCTACACTCTGCCACACCTCCATACCTAGGAAATAATGAATCATTCCCAAATATTTCATATCGAACTCAGCAGTAAGCTTCCTCTTAGTATCTGCAATTAATCTATCATCTCCTATTACAAATAAGTCGTCCACGTACAGAAGTAGAATCACAGGATTCCTTTCCTCAACCTTGTAGTAAATGTTGGAATCCGCTTTACTCTTGGTAAAGCCCAAGCTAGATAGGAAACTGTCCATCCTACCATACCAAGTTTTGGGAGCTTGCTTCAAGCCATACAAGGCTTTCTTCAATCTGCACACATGTGACTCCCTATCATGTATTTCAAAACCGAGTGGCTGCTCCACATATACTTCCTTTTCAACTACACCATTCAAGAAAGCAGTCTTGACATCCATCTGGTGTATTTTCCATTTCATTGCTGCAGCCAGGGCAAGTACTGTTCTGATGGAAGTATACCTGGCTATAGGTGCAAAATTTTCTTCATAATCTATTCCCTCTTTCTGAGAGAAGCCACGAGCTACGAATCTTGCTTTGTATTTCTCTACACTGCCATCTGCAGCATGCTTGATTTTGTAGATCCATTTAGAAGTCACAACAGGCTTCTCTTTAGGTCTTGAGACAACATTCCAAATATCATTCTTCATGATTGATTGGTATTCCTCAACCATGGCATCCTTCCATTCTTTCTTTTCCGCTGCTTCTTCATAACTAGAAGGTTCTTTGTTCATAATGTCACAGAGTAAAGCAACATAGCTGGTATGTGATCTGGTTCTCTTCTTTGCTCTGTGTTCTTCTTCTGGAATGCCAAATCTTTCTGCATCTTGAATGAGCTCTCTAGCCCATGCAGGTTTCCTCTTGTGAGAGTTATCCTCACGGGGTGGATCTACAGGTTCTTGTGGATCTTCAAACTCACAAACAACTTCTGGAATTGCTTCAGTCATGGTAGTGTCTTGAAATCTAGTTTCCTTAGGTTCTTCATAAAATTCGATAGGTGCCTTCCTTGATTTGATGAATGCTGAGTTTTCATCAAATGTTACATCCCTGCTGACATCAATCTTCTTGAACACTGGAAATTATATTCTGTAAGTCTTCGAGCTTTCACTGTAACCCACAAAGAAACCCTTCTTTCCCGAAGGATCTAGTTTGGTCCTTTTTTCCTTTGGGACATGAGTGTATACTGGATAACCAAATATTCTGAGATGGTTGACTTCAGGTTTCTTACCAGAAAAGACTTCTTCTGGTGTCTTGTTGTCCAATATCTTGTGGGGTGTTCTGTTCTACACATATACAGCTGCTCTAGCTGCTTCTGCCCATAGATGCATAGGTAGATCTTGGTCATGCAGCATTGCCCTTGCTACTTCCATGATTGTTTTGTTCTTCCTTTCTGCAAATCCATTATGTTGAGGATTATAAGGAGTAGTCAACTCCCTCTTAATCCCTGAATCACTACAAAGCTTCTTGAAGTCACCTGAGGTGAATTCTCCACCATTGTCGGATCTGGATGTTTTGATCTTCTTGTCAGTTTGATTCTCCATCAAGGTTTTGAATTCCTTGAACTTATCAAACACCTCATCTTTGTTCTTCAAGAAGTATACCCAAGTCTTCCTGGAGACGTCATCAATAAATGAGACATAGTAAACATACCCACTTAGAGAACTGGATGACATAGGACCACATACATCTGAGTGGATAATTTCCAGGATATCTTTTACCTTACTTTCACTGCTTGGGAAAGCCTTCTTAATATTCTTACCTTTTGCACATCCTTTGCAAACACCTTCATGTTTGGTCTTGATTTCAGGAAGACCCTATACAGCCTTGCTTGCAATTGGAAGTTCCCTATAGTGCATATGAGCAAGTATTCTATGCCAAAGTTCATTTGGATCCATGGATTCATGCATCATGGCATGTTCAGGTTGTCCTTTTAATTTATACAAACCTCACTCTTGCTCTCCAATCACTACTGCATCATCTATGGTCTTTCCCTTTGGCCACATTAGGACTTGGCCATCCAAAAATGCAACCCTCATACCTTTTGCATCCAATGCAGAGATGGAGAGTAAGTTCTTCTTGAGCCCAGGTACATAAAGGACTTCTTTCATCTTCAAAGATTTTCCAGAATCCAGGTTGTAGGAGGCTTCACCACTTCCTTTGATTGGGTATTGATAATCATCCCCAAGTTTCACCTTATGGGGTGATTCATGTTCAAATAGATTCACAAAATATTCCTTAAACCCATTATGTGTTTGGAATCCCCAATATCAATCAACCAATCATTACAACCATGGGAGATAGTACCTGTGAGAGCAGAGATTAGAACATACTCTTCTTCACTTGATGAGTCATCATTACTATCATCACTTTCTGCCCTAGCCTTCTTCTTTGGAGGTTCATCATCTTCGGAAGCATGAGCATGGTACCTTCTTTTGTTACCCTTCTTCTTCTTGTTGGAGTTGTTGTTGTTGTGTTTGTCCCTTTTGTTCTTGGGACATTCTGAATCAAAGTGACCCTTCTCATTACAAGTGAAACACCTTAGATCTTTCTTGTCTTTGTGAAAATGATGAGAAGATTTCTTCTTGTGATGGGATGGCTCCCTCTTGAACTTGCCCTTCTTAGTGTGAGCTGTGAGAGCTTGATCTTCATTTTCCATCTTCTCTTCTCTTGCCACAAGCCTTGCTTCTTCTTGAGAACATTCCTCCCATAATCTGCTAAAGGAGATTAACTTCTTTCTAACACAGATCCCTTGGATAAAAGAGTCCCATGACCTAGGTAGGCCATTCAAAGTAGTCATAACAATTTCACCATTCTCCACCATTTCATCTACAGCTTCAAGTTGTTCCTTGATCTGAGAGACCTTGGAGAAATAGGATTGAATGGTTTCTCCATTCGACATCTTGACCCCTTTCAATTGATTTCGCAGGGTCATCTTCCGATTTATGTTCTTTCCTTCAAATAACTTGGTCAAAGAGTCAAACATAGCCTTGGGTGTCTTTAGAGAAGACACATGGGGTATGAGATGGTCTTTGATAGAATCAGCAATGATTCTCTGTGCCTTGACCAAGTTCTTCTTATGCAATACCTTAGCCTCTTCATCCTCTGGGATAGGGATGTCTTCTTTTATATATGAGTTCAACTCATTCTCTTCCATGATTAACCCAATCCTATACTTCCAAGCTCGGAAGTTATCAGCCCCTTCAAGCTTATCCTCAAGCTTGGTGTGGTGAGACATTTTAAAGAGTACTTCAAATGGAAAGAAAAAAGATTTAGGTCTTACCACTTGAAATGCTGAAAACTGGATCTGGTCCCGTATTAGGGTTTGTCTGAAAAACCCTAAAAATTCAAAATGTGAATTTCAACTTTCTGAAAGGATAGAAAGATGCACCTTGATGAGCTTATCAGCCTGGTGTATTCAGAATTTGAGATCAGCAAAGCTTTACCCTTCAGATTTTCCTTTTTGTCCTCTCGGGTTCACTAGGGAGAGCCCTGAATTAGGGTTTGAGTTTCCCGGAGATCTACCCAGCCAAAAATCTCGATCCAAAGCTCTAAACTTCGATTTTTGCAAGGAGCTTCCAGCTATGGCTTTAGATTTCAGAAATTCCTTTTTTTGTGGAAACCCTAATTTTTAGGGCCAAATATGAAAATGCTCAGAATTGAATTTTGATTGGACAGATAGATTCTCCTTGATGAGTAGAGTCAATCTATTATACTGCTTTTCCAAAAACTATGGAGAGAAAGCCAATAAACAAGAAACTCAAGTTTTTGTCACTGCAAAATGTCTTCTTCTCAGGTTAGCTCTGATACCATGTTAAATTTTGAGCATTAATTCACAATACTCTTGGATCTTTACTGAGAGAATAACATATATAGTATATCAATGCATAACAATCACAATAAGCATGACAAGCATCACAAGAATCAAAAGCATGAGAGACAAGAGACACAGAGTTTCCATGGGGAAAACCCTAAGGTGAAAAACCCCACAACTTTCTCAGAGATAGAGAGAGAAATGGCTCAACCAAAGTACAACCAAAATACACTTGAGATAGTCTCCTAGAGAAGATGATCCTCCTCCTCACTAGTGCGCCACTTCTTGAGTGAGAGAGATATAACTTTTCGAATGATCCAAATAGAGATCTCCTGATCTCTATTTATACTTAACCTGTTTGCCCAGTGACCTTATGGGGTCGACTTGTCTATCTAGATACATCCACAATATAATATATATTTTAGGGCTGACCCCACACATGGTGGTCTAATAACCCATCGGCAAGTACACACACTTGCGACACTTGTCAATCCACGTGACGACACTTCCTTATAGAGGAATAACACATCTCTTATAAGGGTACAATAAATATATATGAAATACACAGATGAAATACATTCCGAAGTTACATATACATCAACACTTAATGGAACTTGGGATTGTAGCAACACTTTCAAAAGTGATCTCTATGTCACCAACATAGAGGTGTGAGCACCCATCAGTAGGTACTCCATAGTTTAAGCATCCATTAGTAGATGCTCTTTGGTTCATGTCTAAGCCAGAAGGTGTCTCGCAATGATCTTCCATATTTTCAATAGAATTTTCTTCATGCTCTTGTGACGTCTCTTCATTTTTATCCTTCAAGCAAGCTGATGCAATTTTCCCCTTGTTTTCCTTAGGATCAATATCTTGGGACTCTCTATCTTGAAATGGATTCTTATTACCTTCCTTCATCTTGAGCTTGTTTTTGATAATGAGGTATTCATAAAATGGTATAGTGTTTCTGAAACCTTCACTCAAATTTTTCCATTCGAGATGAATTTCTTCCACATATTTGTATTCAAGAAATTTTGGTATAGTAGGCCTTGGTGCTCTATGAAATTCATTTGCTCTATTATGGGGTCCTGTGTTTGAGAAAATATGCTCACCCATTGGCTTATTTTTCTCACTTTTTCCTCTTCAACAAAAACACTTTTGGTTTCAAGATATAATGGTGGTCCCTGAATTCTTGTCCTCATGAATATAAGACCACATCAGGTGCCAATATCATTCTCTGATACCACTATAATGTCCCTTGTTAGGAATTTTATTAAAATGGCAATTTTTCACTTTTCTTCCCTAGTTGGACCTTTGACTTGTTTTGAGCTCTAGGTCTCCAAATTGCTCCAATTGCTCCCAAATATTTTGAGAAGGTATATGGATGATTTTATAACCTAAATATGTGTTTCAGGGATGCTTTTGGACCTTTAAAATACTTCTGCAAATCCTCTTTCGATTTTGGCCAATGTAGGGAACTTTACTAGTAATTTCCCTTTGACTAGTATTGGTCTCTAGGTCTCAAATTGTCTCCAAATGCCTTCAAATATTCAAGGAAGGTGTATGAATTATATTTGTACTTGATTATGATGTTCAGGGATTATTTATGACCATCAAAATACTTCTACAAACTTGTTTAATATTCTAAACAAAGTATGGAATTTAACTAGCAATTTGGGGTTGAAATCCCCCCCAAGGTAAGTACTGAAAATGACTCTCCAAATGCCTCCAAAATCACTCGAAATTATGAAAAGAGGTAGGGGATATCTGAAGAACATTATTTAAGTCTCATGTGCACAATTAATCAATTATTAAGTTGGTTCTAACCTTCTCCCAAACAACAACAAAAATCACTAGTTCGACCCTTGGGGAAATGGCACCAAATCTTCTCCAAATGTAAATAAACTGAGTAAAATGACTTCAAATGCTTGAGTAATGAAAATTAAACTTGTATAATACATCAATAAAATTCCATTCATCAATAAACCATCAGTATTTTACTTATCCATTTGAATCCATCAACATTACATTGGTTCACAACAAGGTAGTGGGGAAATGGTACTATTCTTTCATTAAAAATTAGATTTATACATTTCTACCTGGAATTTAGACCTGAAACTTTCTGGATATGAATAAAAAAGTATTTAATTCACATTAAAAAATAAATTGGGTATTAGAAGCTCCCCCAAAGAGTACAATAGCTCACCAAAAACGACCTCCCTCAAGGAGCAAGAATATGCCTTCAAAATTGGAAATGGTTGAGAGAATGTGATACATTAGAAGAAACCATGATCTGACCTGTAGCTTACACCTGAAACAAATCACTCCATTAAATCTCCAAATGAAAAGTCTGAATGGGCTTTCCAATTACCAACTTGGATGTGAATCTTTCACCCTCGAAATTGACTAAGGCAATAAACTAGTCATCCACTAGCTCTCCCTCTTCACAAATGCAATTGCAAATTTATCAAATGATCAAAAGCTATTTTCCTTATTTGTTATTGACATTTATAAACTTCTAATGTCCTCAATGGGTCGAATTCCTTTCGAGAGACTCATTCCAACTCAACTGGGGAAGAGATTCCAAAGAATGCCACTTTTACAACAATTCTTAGTCTCCCACTTCCACCAAATCACATGTGGAATCATCTTATCTTCCCTAACTCCCTTGAGTGCCCTCTTGGAGTCTAGTTTTAGACCTGACATGTCATATATGTCATATGTCAGCCTTCAGGTCTGATTTGTGTCATAGGTGTCATAGCATCTTCATCATTGTTGTCATAGAGCTAGGGAATCTAGCCCAAGTGTCTCTCTAGCTCCAAATTGCCTCTTCCTCTTCCATGGGAGTTAATCTTCCTCTACATTTTGACCTTGGATGATTCATGAAATGAGTAATACCTTTTGAACTCCCCCAAGTATGTTACCATTCACCTTGAATTCAAATTGGTGAGAGAATGATTCCAAGTGTAGTGGGGAAATCTAGCCATATGTGGGTCCCCCTTCCTCCATTTGTCTTCATGATCAAATGCCACTTTTATTTTCACTTGTATATATTTATTTAGATCCTTTATTAAATATATATGCCATTATAATGTTCAAACATCATGTTGGCTTAAACTGACCTAGAGGTTTCCAATTAGACCCAGGTTCTTTACGGTTCTCTCTTTGACCAACAAAACCCCTTCGCACCGGCCCTTTCAGCAACAACCTGCAAGCAGGTTGAGGTCTCACCCGAGGTGTATCTTTATGGGGTACTACAGAATCAGGTTTCTACAGTAAATGATGAGTTGTTTATAAGAACAAGCTGCGCAGCGCAGGACAGAAGGATGGCGCTGCGGGCAGAGTGACGCGATACGCAGCAGGATCTATGCTGCGAGCAGTACTACGCAGTGGAGGAAACACTGCGGGCTGCACCAAGGGTTTCTTACTGCTGCAAATCTTCTACTGGAACTGCGAATCACCCACAATTATCCTCTACTTGGAAAATCTCACAAACGTTAAGGCACCGAAATGAATATCACTCATCCATTCATTCAGGCACTTACTGGCTATCTTTCTAGCATTCATCAAGAACTTGGATTATTACAACATGAACTAAAATGATAAACATGATTAACTGTGCTACATTCCTTCACTGTGTTTAAGAAAGTAATTATACTTAAATGACTGATTCACAGCGTTAACATAGAATTGAAGTGTTCACCATTCATCTGCTTCCGCGGAACCTAGCATATCATTCCCAAACTTCGCTTATTGGTAAATGCATATCAAAGTTCTCATATTACAGCATGCAAGGAAACATTCAAGCATTCATTCTATAGGAAATATAGACAGTCATTCATTCATAAATATCATCACATAACATAGGATTTAACGTGGTTCACTTCCCCGGATGGAAAGCTACGTCCACAAGAACGGTTGGTAATATATTGCTTTCAAAAAGGACGGGGCAACCGTTCTTAGTCTGCGCACTCAGCTGCAGACTCTCCTTTCTCTCGGCTAGGTCTTTGCGCAGATAGCTGTAGAGCCTTTACAATATTCTCAGCTCGAAGATATTTTACAATACAAACAGGTTATCTCCTTAACTTCTTAGCAACTACAAAAGAATAACAATCCTAAAGAGGGCAACACCGAGAACCCCCATCCCATACGAAATGTCTTCTTAAATAGATCATGCCCAAAGGTCATGTTTGTACAATGTCGAATACCTAAAACCCCAAAGCCCTAAGGGTTTCCAAAACTGCGTCGATTTTCCAAACCGGCTTGCTAGCTCCTGGTAGCGTCTGATTGATCATGGGGGATCTCCACGTCCTCATTCTGTCGCTATCGGCCTTCCTGTCGCATGCGTGCCTACAAGCTGCTTCTACCTAACCGTTTCTCTCTAATGGTTTTACCTTCTAAGCGTGCCAAACGTCACTTTCCTTAACAACCCACACGTGGCCGCCTTCCTGTTTTGCTTACGTCCGCCGCTCGACAATCCTGAAATATATTTCCAAAAATGGCTGCTACTGGTCGAGCTGGTATTTACACTTGATACTTGTCCAGCACACCGCTTTGCTGGCTCCATGTGGCCTCCTAACTCCGCAGCGCTGCTTCAGCGCAGTATTGGTCTTCGCATTACGACCAAAACTTCGACGCTGTGCGCAACTCCGCAGTTTCGTCAAAAGTTGGATGCTGTGCGCAACTTCGCAGCATCCTTAATACTTAACCAAAATTGTGTTTCTGAGCTGCACTCAGCTCAGCCTTCCCTGCTTGCCTCAAAAAGGTGCCTCCCAAAACTTCATCTCAATCTAGGCCCAACATGCCCTTAACACTTACATGTGGCTCGTCCCCGAGACACTGATTGTTTTAGCTGTCTCACTCTACGTCGCGACCGGTGGGATGAACTTGGCTGTGAACTTGTCATATGTACTGCACAAATTCACCACTGCTTCCCTTGTATCCTCCTCAACCTGTTTAATTGTCTCAAGCAGTGTTGGAGTTATTTCTTGTCCAAGTTGATCTTGTACCTGCTCCTAATTATCGCGCAGTTCTACTAACTTATCTTCAATCTACTGCGATACTGCCATGGAATTATCCAGGAGCTGCTGCGACTAATGATCCATCTCAGTCTCTTTTTGTCCTAGTTCCTGTACTTCTTTCTTTAAGCTGGATATCTCCTTGTATCTTGGTAGCCTTTCTCTAGGTGGCAGAGCTTTCACCTCTGCATTCAACTTGTTCAGCGCGGTTTGTTTTTCTTGTACCGCGGTCTTGACCTGCAGCAACCATTGATCCTCTTCAAGGGTTGCAATTGCCTGCGAAACCTTATCGAGGAGATATTGGCACTTAGCCATATCACTTGTGATGCTTTCTGAGGCGGCGCTCACTGCTTGCTCTCTGACCTGCTGTTCAGTTAATGGCGCCTGCTTGTTCAGCTTATCCCTCAATGTAGAAATATTGACCTCATAATAGATCTCTTTATCCTGCATCTTCATCTGCAAGGACCTCACCTTATCTCCGATCCTTAGAACTGTGTCCGCAGGATCATCCTGGATTTCTGTGCCTTTGATATCCTTCGTCACATTGGATATGGTGGTCTCCAGATTCTGTCGGCAGTCCTACTCATTGCGTAGCTGTATTTCTACCTTCTGCTGAATTTGTCTGTTTGTTGCGGTGAGTTATACCTGTAACTTCATTGCTTCAACCATCCGTTCATGCATTTCCTCCACGATCTGCGTGTGGATGAAGTGCAATCCTGGTAACGGGATTTTGACTAAGTCAATCTCTACCCTCTCGACTCCCTTTGTGTCCAAGGCCACTTGCTCTGCTATTGGAAACACAACAGCCAATGGGTCCACATGGACAATTCTGGTCTTCGACGGCAGTGTTATTGCTAGCTGCTGGATTCCTTGTTGCGAGGATCCTACCGACCTCCTTTCAGCCCCTACTTCCTGCAGCACAATAAGGATTTTCTGGACATCATCCATTTTCTTCATTAGGCCTTGCATTGTGAGCCTCGTCTAGTGCAGGTCATCGTGGATGACCTTGTTCTTCTTTTCTTTAGCCGCCATAAGCTCCTTCATCTGCTCTGAGATTGTTTCAGCTATCATCTCGTAGTCATCATCATTGAGGACTTCCTCCGATTGAATCTTTGTAGCCTTCACCTTTTTCCTCAATCTTGGCTTCTCCAAAGTCTCAGCTTCTTTTCTCTTCCCTGTTTCTTCAATGATTGGGCATGAGAGCGGTATCGGCTCGTCTTCTGTTGAATCTGTCTCCATGTCCATGACGTCTACGCGGAACTCTGCTGGCCAATCTTTCATTAGGTCCTCAATATCCTGCTCATACATGACGTACTTTCCTGAGAACCACTTTGGCTTCCTCGTTTGTGCTTTCGGCGATATGAATATACATTTCATATCCACCTCAAAGTCGATGATGTGGATATACTACGCCGTGACCTGCTTTGTAATGCGAGGTGTCTTCGTGATTGCATTGCACAGCTGAATATAGTACTGGTAAAAGACTTCTGCGGTTGCATGCTGGCGCTCTGGATTTTTTTTTGCCCAAAGGTTGATGAACTTAAACCCTCTAGGATCCTTGCCATCCATAACGATGCCCACATAATCTCGTGGCTCCTTCCATTCGCACAAAGCGATTAGGATGATGAGCTAGGTGAAATGGAACTGGCCACCATTCACCTGAGTGTCGTTAAGTTCTTCAAGGAACTCATTAAATAGAAACTGGAACCAATTGAAGCTGTGGCCCTCGGCCGTTGCGGCACCAAGGAGTATTGCGCCCGCAGGAACCTCCGAAGGTCTAGCTGTTTTGAGCATCTTGCCTACGAGCAACTGCGTTATGAACCTTGTTGCTTGGTACTCCATGTCTTCTGTCGGGAATCCTCTTTTTTCCTTTACCACCAAGTGGGTCTTCTTCATCTTCTCAACAGCCTCTTTTTCTTTGTTCTTCCCATGGAATAATTGCTTCGGATCCTTACCCCGCTTGCTTAGCCCTGTGATATGGTGGATCGAATCAATGTTAATGTCAATGTTTCTATCGAGCCACAGATAACCTTGATGGATTTGCGCCATGAGTGTGCGAACCATGATATTCAGTTCTGGGGAATGGTCAAAATGTGGCAATCTCAGCAAGTTCAGTAGCCCTAATTGAACGACAGGTGCTAACCAACTGTCAGCTACCAAGTTCAGAGTTCCCTTGGCATCCTTTTTTCAGCACATATACTGGTCTGGTTGAAAATCCGGGTATTTGGGTACATCTAGCTCGTCTTTCTTCATTCCCAAGAGGTCATAATCCTCCCATTTACAAGCTGCTATCTTTCCCAGCAGATTCTTACCAATGTTTACATGCTTTGACATAGGCGACAGTGGGATGTCATATCTCGCATTCTTGAGCACTTTAAACATAGGGGCATTCAGTGCCCGTGTAGAGATATATTCAGGTGTCATCTTCAAAGGTTCTGTCTGAAAGGCTGGTGCTTTCTGTGCCGAGGATCCCAATTTTATGATATTAGATTGAGGTGCAGTTACCACTTTTCCCTTATCTTTTGGTTTTTCCTGCATCGTGGGATTAATTCTTGGTGATCTGCGGGATCCTTCACCTTGTTCTATGATGACCTTCTTAACTGGGGTTTTCATTAACTCTTGAATCCCTCCTTGCTGAAAGATCCTCAGTGCTTCTTCAAGGGTCAGTTCTTCTTCTCTAAAGGAAGGTACGGACATTCACAAATGAGGTAGCGGCTAAGGCAGACAGAATATAGATGGCTACTAGCTCAGAGAGGTTAATCACAAGAAAATTCTAAGTGTTTGGTAACGCTCGCGAGTCTCCCAATGGTGTTATTTATAGGCGCAATAGACCCTCTCCTGCGCCCTTCAACGGCTAGATAAGCATTTAATGTGGTGTCCATTGGCGAATTTGAGTGGATCCTTCGGTCTTTTCTGTCGTCAGCGTGCTCAGAACGGCTATATTTGCTTTAAATGTTGAAGCGGTTGCTGTAATGGTCATCTAACGACTATTTTCTAAAAAGCCATGCAACGACTATTTTTCTCTGGGTGCTGCGCCGAACTGCACGGCAAGCCATCTGCAACCCTGCATGGCTACTTCGCAGTGCCAAAAATTTCCAACTGTGCGGCTTCCACTCTACGTATATATATATATTTTTCTTCTTCTTTTTCCCTTTTTTTTTTTTTTTTCCGCGCAGCTTCAACAGCGTTGCGCGGTGCATAGATCATTCTTCTTTTCATACCTTCTTCCATTTATCATACATGTATAGACTCCTTTACATTTCTAGTGTCCACTTTCAACTGTACTTGACACTTAGAATTTCCTTCCTTGGTTCATTATTCAGGGTTCTGTGAAGCAGTGCTATCATGGTATAGCTTTAGCCTGCTTCCATTTATCAGAGTTGGCAAAGTATCACCAGCTAAATTGGCTAATTAGACTACACCAGTGTCAGTAACATGCATCACAGTATATGGGCCAAGCCAATGCATCTTAAACTTACCAGGGAATTTCATGAATTTGTTATCATACAGGAGGACTAGATCACCTACCTGAAAACACTTGTTCTTTATATGGCGATCATGCCATGCTTTTTCACGATCCTTCTGAGCTTGCTGGTGGAAGCCTGCGATGAAGCGATCTTCCTCCAAGCCCAGTAAGTGTAGTAATCTTTCTTCTAGAGCTTCGCAGTCTGCCATCCCTATAAATGTAGCGGTTCTCAAACTAGGGACAATATATTCCATAGGCATTATAGCCTCCTGCCCATAAACCAACCGAAAGGGTTTCTATCTTGTCAATTTCTTGCATGTTGTCCTGTATGCCCATAGCATAGATGAGACGCACAGGTCCCAATCGTCTCTATTACATTGCACACCTTAGTGAGTGCGTTCTCCAATATTTTATTGAAAGCCTCCACAGTACCATTCACCTGTGGATGATATGGAGTACTGCATTGATGACGAATGTGGAATTCCTCTGTAAGTGCCTCAATCATCTTGTTCAGAAAGTGAGTACCTTGGTCACTCATTAAAATCTCTGAACAGCCAAATCTGGTGAGTATTTCTTCAAAAATAAACTGCGCAGCAGTATTGGTGCTGCAGTCCTTAATTGGTTTTGCTTCTTCCCATCTGGTGAGGTAATCTATAGCAGTAATAATATACCTTGCACCCGTTCTTTTTCCTGGTGGGTTTATAGGACCCACAAAGTCTATTGCCCATTTTTCAAATGGCTGCAGTGTCAGCTGTGGATTCAATGGCATCTCATCTCGGCGTGATGGTTTTCCTGTCCTCTGACAGACATCACAGTTCCTGCAATGTTCTTTGGCATGTTTATGGATCGTAGGCCACCATAGCCCTGCACGCAATATCTTTTGCGCAGTAGCCCTTCCTGCATAGTGACCTCCCGCGATTCCTGAGTGTGCATCGGCTAGAATAAATGGCTTCTCATGATCGAGTACACACCTGTGCAGGACTTCATCCAGCCCAAGTTTGTATAACTGTCCTGCAATTATAATGAAGTCCGCGGTGCGCACCACTAACTGTTTTTTTTGCTGGACCGAGAATTCCTGGGGTGCCAGCCCTATGGTTAGGAAGTCAATGATGTCCTTACAATAATCATCGGCAACCTATATACTAAATAATTGCACATCAGGTAGATTGTCTTCAATATTCGTCGGCTCCTCTCCTGACTCGATCCTTGACAGATGATTAGGTCCCAAGTTCAGTCTACCTGGTTTGACCATAATTTCAAAGTCATATTCTTGGAACAAAAATAGCCATCGGCATATGCGTCACCCTAACATTGGCTTGTTGACCAAATATTTCAATGCAGAATGGTCAGTAAACATAAGGAAGTGCGATCCCAGCAAGTAGTGTCTAAATTTCTGTAGAGCATATACCATCGCAAGGCCTTCCCTCTCAATAGTACTATAGTTCTTCTCTGCTGTTGAAAGCTTTCTGCTAGAAAATGCAATAGGGTGGTCAATACCTCCTTCTCCTGACTGAGCTAACACGATCCCTAGGGAAATACATGATGCGTCAACGTGGACATGGAATGGCTTTGTCCATTCTGGAAAGACTAGAATAAGCGCAGTGACCATCTTTTCTTTTAATGTGTCAAAACTCTATTCACATTCAGCGTTCCAAATGAACGGTGCGTCTTTCTTCAGCAGCTTTTCCATTGCTGCGGTTATCTATGCATAACCCTTTATAAATTTCCTGTAATATCCAGTATGGCCTAATGTAGATCGCAACATCTTGACTAAGTTTGGTGTTGGTAAGTTTGTAATAACTGCAATCTTCATAGGGTCTACCATCAATCCTTTCTTACAGACAATGTGGCCAAGTAAAATTCCATAAGGCACACAGAAAATACACTTTTTCAAATTCAAGGATATTTGATGCTGTCGACACTTCTCGAGTATCATGCAGAGATTCGCGCAATGATTTTTCAATAGACCAAATACAGTCCAATCATCAAAATACGCTTCTAAAAACTTGTGCACAAAATCTTTAAATGCTGCGATGACGACTCTAGAGAATATGGCAGGTGCGTTCTTCAGCCCAAAAGGCATGACGGTGTACTGGAATGACCCCCATTCTGTAGCAAATGTCGTCTTATGCCTATCCGCAGGATCAATCCTAATCTGATGATAACCAGAGAAACCATCAGTGAAAGAATATGCCTCATTTACTCCAACATTATCAAGCACTTCATTTGTGAATGGAGTAGGAAATGGGTCATGCATGGAAGCATCATTCAGCTTTCTGAGATCCACACAAATCCTGATCTCGCCTTTTTATTTCTTGTCTTGAACAACCATGGGGATAATCCATTCAGATTCTTTGACTGGTTCAATGATTCCTGCTTCTAGCATCTTATCTAGCTCTGCGCGGACTTTTTCCTTATAGCACGGATTCAATCTATATGGCTTCTGCTTGGCAGGCTTAGCACCTGGCTTTAAAGGTATTTTCATAACCCCTGGGTCTCCCAAAATTCCTTTCATTTCTGTAAATTTTGTTGAAAATAGTTCCTGATACTCATGTAAGGTATATGCGATCTCTGCAATAGTCTGATCGTCCCAATAATCTCCTATTGATGTGAACTTCGGCTCTTTGTCTATGCCAATGTTCACTTTTTTTGTTTTTACTGGTCCAGTCATATCTGGGATTTCCAACGGAGGTCCTTCTACCCCACACGCGCCTTCTGATTTTGGTATATCTATGTTGCGCGGCTTGTCCTCATTCTCTTCATTTGTATCATTGGTATCTTCAGCTAAGTTGTAACACTTGATCAAGTGCTCTTCATGTTCCTTCCATTCTGACTATAGGTGCACTGGAACGCACTCTGTCCCAAAAAACTCCTACAATGTTATGCTTTGATGATGACAGTCGTCCTAGAATATGCGCTTCTTGATTAGTTGTAATGCTTCATGGATTAATGGATTCTCGTCTTCAAAACTGAAGTCCTTCTGGAAGTTCGTAGCGAGCAGCTCCCAATCAGTGAGTTCACTGCGCAACTCCAGGTCGAAGTACCATTTCTCTGGGATACCCACATCCAATGTATGTACAAATAAATGTACCAATTCTTTAAGTGGTCCTTCCACCCATGCCTTTGAATAGATTTCAATGTGCTGACTAGGGTCTATCTGTCCATTATACTTTTGAAAGGGTAAAGTAACCTTTTCAGCGAATCGAATCTGCATCTTAGTTCTGCATTGATCCCAAGTGGTCAATGTTTTCTTATGTGCATTCTACCATCTGGCAGGTGTATTGTGCAATGCTATATCTAAAGCTGGCAGTCTATGCTCATCTGGTATAGCTGCAGTATATTCCCTTATGAAACTATAAACATTAGCAGAACCATCATATGTGGGAATAGGACTCACCTCTTTTTCGATCCAGCGCAATGATTTTGTAACCTGCGCACATCTTCTTGCTGATACTTCATGCATGTGGCTTTGCCAATTATCCAGTCCTATATCCGAGTCAGAGATACAAGAAGTGTCACATTGCCAACTGAGCGTACCGTTCACGGTCAGATTAATGTAGTCTTCCTTGTCCGCAGTCAACTGGTATAGTCGGTCTAAGTCTTGAGCTTGGGATTCCTCCTGGATCGGCTCACTGTATCTATCACCATCTTTAGCATCTAATGGTGTGATGACCCTAAGATGCTTCCCTTCAAAGGTCATCTTCTTTGTCTTCAAGTTTATGATAGCCAAGTTATCCATAGCCCAATCAATTCCCAATATTACTGGAAAAGGTTGACTATCATCCACAATTTAAATAACCTTGAAGTCTGCATGCCTCTGTACTCTATCAATGTCAACTACTACATTAGCTAAGCAGCCAAAAGGTGCGACCTTCTCCTGATTAGCCATTCGTAACTGGATAGGTGACCAGAGCAACTTTGGTCGACCCATTTGCTGCCATGTTTGCTTAGTCAAGACATTCACTTCTGATCTTAGATCAAGGATGACTTCATCCGTTTCAAAATATCCTATCTGCGCAGTAAGCCTCATCTCTCAGCCTATTCTTTTGTGCTTCCTTATATGATGTACAATGCTATATGGAGTCTCTGTTGTAATCTGAGGTTCATACTGGCTGATAAGATTTTGGATCTCTACTATGGCTTTTTCGCTTTTTAGTAACTTCATCCAGCTTCGCAAGAACTGCGCAACAGAAGTACGGACATCTGTCGCAGTACTTGTTTTGTCATACGGAACTGGCATGTCTTCCACATGTGGTGTTTCACTACGTAACGGGATCCTTGATGACTTATCTGCTTGTTCTCTAAAGGTATCCCGCGCATCAATAAAGATCTCCTTATTCTTCTGTAGGTTAAGAGGGGGTGCTTTTCTTGGAGCTTTCCTTATCCATACTGTTTCAAGGGGATCCTTCTTCGTATGTGCTTCCCCTGATGTTGAAGCTTCCGCTCCTCTGTCGCGACCTATCTCAGCACCACTGTGCATGACCACATTGATGCTCGGATCTACTGGCCTATTCTCTACTGTGATCCACTGGACGTTTGGATTCGGAGCCTCTGTTCATCTTCTCTTCTGCATTTCCACCTCTAATACTGGGCAATCTTCAATGACATGTTGAAATGATTTACAATAATTGCATGTAGTACATGGGTTAACACAATCTCTAGACATGTGCCCGGGTTGGCCACAGTTATAACAAATGACTTGGCCGCAGCCTCTTCCTTGTGCCGGACCAGCATTTCTTCCTCTGTCGCAATATCCATCACCACGACCTCTATATCCTCCTTGGTCATATTGTGCATTTTCTTGTTTTAGCTGGGTATCTTCTTGTACGCGGTACAAGGCAGCGCCTCGCATTGAGTCCATATCCATTTTTCTTTCATTTGTTAATTCATATGCATGGCCGTTGGATTCATCATGTCCAACTGATTTAGAGAAATTGCAGTATAAATTCTTAGGAGTTTTCACATATTTATGGATTAGGTAATAGTCTTTTGGTTTGTGTCCTGTGGTTCTGCAAATTTCACACCATGGGGCTTGATTCTGATTTAATGGGTTAGGCGCACCATTGTTAATATAGTCGCGGAATAGAGGGAAATGCTCGTGGTCATGACCTTCTCCTTTACAACTTGTACACCAGACCTCCTGTCTAGGTTCATATCTTTGTTCTTTACCATTTTTCATACTTTGTAGTTCAAGTGTCAGGATGGTCAGCTGGTTCTGGATCTGAGACATCCCAGAACTAGTATCACCAATCGGTGAAGATTCTAGCTTCATTGCAATTTCCAAGGCCTCTGCTTGGGATAGAACCTTCTACTGCATCAATGGTAATCTGATATGAGGTAACAATGCAACAATGAACCATTCCTTATGTTGTTCTGGTGGTATAAAAAAACTTACTTGGTCTAGTAAGGTCTTAAATTTCTGATCAAATTCCCAGACCATTTCAGTTGGTCTCTACTTTATTTCCTTCAGCTCAGTTATACACTGAGACTCAGACTTAGGTTTCTTGAATTCTGCCACTAGCGCGACTTTAATTTCTTCCAGGGTTCTCGGCTGTATGGTAGAGTATTTCATAAACCAATGTAGCGCTCTATCCCTGAAAGTGGTGATGAGTTGTGCTTGCTTCACAGCATCGTCCTGGATTTGTCTTACACTCCATATGGCTTCACAAAGGAACCAATGCTGATCAGGGTCTTCTAGGCCAATTCCTTTGAATATTGGCAGTTTCATATTAGTGTTTGCCATTGTGCTACTAGGTGGTGGAGCGTCGCGATTAGTGCGCGACTGCTGTAAAGGGATCTGCGCAGTAAATACAAATGGGACTATCGGGAGAGATGGACTAGGCTAATTCTTCTGCTGGGTGGGCTGCGTGGCAGGTGGGTTCTGCGATAAAGGTGGCGCGGTTTGTGCAGCCAGCGGATTCTCAGGGGTAAATGGTTGTGGAACTTCGCTATCAAAATCGAAGGGGATCTCAGTATCTATATGTAGTTTAGGGCCTTCCAGATTCTTATTAATTTTATATCTCTTACCACTTCTAAGAGTACGTGTCTCTTCGTCAGAATCAATATATGTACTATTTATCATGACAAACTTCAAGCATATTACTGCATTCTTAGAACACCTTTCTCAGCTAACAGCATCTTAATGTATAGACTGAGATTGTTTAGAAACTTACCGTGGAATCCTCTGAAAAAATTTGCTTTTGCTTGGCTATAGGATTTGAGTGTGTCTACAACAAATTCTCTTACAAAGCTTTCTAACATATGATCGACCTGATAATCAACTACGCGTGACAATGGGCTGTCTAATGCTTTAAGCTGCGCTGTGAGCTCGGGAGTCCACTCCGTAGGAAATCCTCCTTGGAAACAGTTTTTCTTCTCTCTGAGACATGAGATCCACGCATGTAGCTCGTTTGGAAACGATGCCCAAAAGATATTGTGAATGTCGTCTAACAGATATCTATCCGACCACTGTGTGTCGCTTAGACGCGGATGTCTATTTTCTTGTCTGTTAAAATCACTTATGGTCTTATCCCACCAAGCTTGGATTTTTGTCTTTTCAGGATGCCAATAGTCAGATCCTTCTGGGAACTGATATTCTTCTTCACACATCGTGATTGCAACTCAATGAAACCATTTCAACTCATCATGGATTCTAGCGCGGCAACGGAACCATTTAACCTCATCATGGATTCTAGCACGGCAATGGAACCATTTGTTGGCTTAAATTGACCTAGAGGTTTCCAATTAGACCCAGGTTCTTTCCGGTTCTCTCTTTGACCAACAACACCCCTTCGCACCGGCCCTTTCGGCAACAACCTGCGAGCAGGTTGAGGTCTCACCTGAGGTGTATCTTTATGGGGTATTGCGGAATCAGGTTTCCATAGTAAATGATGAGTTGTTTATAAGAACAAGCTGCGCAGTGCAGGACAGAAGGATGGTGCTGCAGGCAGAGTGACACGGTACGCAGCAGGATCTATGCTGCGAGTAGTACTGCACGGTGGAGGCAACATTGCGGGCCGCGCCAAGGGTTTCTTACTGCTGCGAATCTTCTACTAGAATTGCGAATCACCCACAATTATCCTCTACTTGGAAAATCTCAGAAATGTTAAGGCACTGAAATGAATATCACTCATCCATTCATTCAGTCACTTACTGGCTATCTTTCTAGCATTCATCAAGAACTTGGATTGTTACAACATGAACTGAAATGATAACCATGATTAACTGTGCTGCATTTCTTCATTGTGTTTAAGAAAGTAATTATACTTAAATGACTGATTCACAGCCTTAACATAGAATTGAAGTGTTCACCATTCATCTGCTTCCGCGGAACCTAGGATATCATCCCCAAACTTCACCTATTGGTAAATGCATATCAAAGTTCTCATATTACAACATGCAAGGAAACATTCAAGCATTCATTCTACAGGAAATATAGACAGTCATTCATTCATAAACATCATCACATAACACAGGATTTAACGTGGTTCACTTCCTCGGATGGAAAGCTATGTCCACAAGAACGGTTGGTAATATATTTCTTTTAAAAGGGATGGGGCAACCATTCTTAGTCTGCGCACTCAGCTGTAGACTCTCCTTTCTCCCGGCTAAGTCTCTGTGCACACAGCTACAGAGCCTTTACAATATTTTCAGCTCAAAGAGATTTTACAATACAAACAGGTTATCTCCTTAAGTTCTTAGCAACTACAAAAGAATAACAATCCTAAAGAGAGCAACACCAAGAACCCCCATACCATACAAAATGTCTTCTTAAATAGATCATGCCCGAAGGTCATGTCTGTACAATGTCAAAGACCTAAAACCCAAAACCCTAAGGGTTTCCAAAACTGCATCAATTTTCCAAACCGGCTTGCTGGCTCCTGGTAGCATCTGCTTGATCATGGAGGATCTCCACATCCTTATTCTGTCGCTATCGGCCTTCCTGTTGCACGTGTTCCTACAGGATTCTTCTGCCGAACCGTTTCTCTCTAACGGTTTTTCTTCTAAGCGTGCCAAACGTCGCTTTCCTTAACAACCCACATGTGGCCTCCTTCCTGTTTTGCCTACGTCCGCCACTCGGCAATCCTGAAATATCTTTCCAAAAATGGCTGCTACTGGTCGATCCAGTAGCTACACTTGATACTTGTCCAGCACACCACTTTGTTGGCTCCACGTGGCCTCCTAACGCCGCAGGGCTACTTCAGCGCAGTATTGGTCTTCGCATCATGGCCAAAACTTCGACGTTGCGAGCAACTCCGTAGTTTCGTCAAAAGTTGGATGTTGCGCGCAACTTCGCAGCATCCTCAATACTTAGCCAAAATTGTGTTTCTGAGCTGCGCTCAGCTCAACCTTCCCTGCTTGCCTCAAAAAGGTGCTTCCCAAAACTTCATCTCAATCTGGGCCCAACACATCATTTATTATTCCCCTTATTCCAAATCCCAAAGCTTCCACTCGAAACCTAGGAAACTAGTAATTTTCCTCGGCAATTATTTGACCCTTAGCATCAATTTGACAAACTCTAATGAATATGTCCAATGTGAATAGGCCATTGTGACCCAATGCCAATTTGAGACAAGATAGAGAACACCTGTTCCACACACGGATATGGGTCCAGAGCAACCCATTACATCTGATTGTGGACAACGACATCCAGAAGAACTTTATTTCCGAAGATCTAGTAAAGAATCTAGGTCTTGTTACCACTCCACATCCTCAGCTATCCAACATCGGTTGGATGAAGGATGGACAAGAACTACGGATCACTCGACAATGTAAACTCACCTACTTCATAAATCCTTTTGAAGATGAAGTACTCTGTGACGTGGCACCACTCTCCGTAGCCGACGCCCTGTTTGGGAAACCTTACGTTTGGGATAGACATGGAAGTTATCAATCACAGCCTCAGAAGGTGATTGTCAGAATCTGAAATCGATGGTTCATCATACCAGAGCGTCAACCTACACCAACGGTCGCACTGATATATGCCAAACAGAAAAAGAAGCTCATCAATCATGCTCAGAAGTTCACATTAATCATAATCAAGCCGCGACATTCTAAGAAGATGGAAGCAACAAGTCAAGTCACCGACCAATGCAGTTCTCGACAGAAGTAGCAATTCAATCATATTCTAGACGAGTGCCAGAACCTCTTTCAAGCTCCAGACGGAGTACCTCAACATTGTCAGGTAAAACACTCCATTGAAATTGTTCCCGATTCTTCTTTTCCTAACACATCTGTTAATAGAAGATCCATTCTCGAAAATGAGGAGATTCGTAGACAAATCCAAGAATTAATCGACAAAGGTCATATTCGACCCAACTCCTCTCCTTGTGGAGGTCCATTCGTCCTAGTTCCGAATAAAGACGGGACTTGGTGCATGTGCATCGACTACAGATCTCTCAACAAAATATCGGTGAAGAATCGGTACCCTCTGCCGCGGATAGACAATCTAATCATCTGTCTGAAAGGTGCTAAATTATTTACTAAGCTCAACCTCAAGTTGGGATACCATCAGATTCCAATCGAGCCCTCAGATGTGTGGAAAACTGCTTTCAAGACCAAGGAAGGATTGTTCGAATGGTTAGTCGTGCCTTTTGTCTTAACCAACGCACCTGCGACCTTCATGCGACATATGGATAACATTCTTCGACCTTTCATCAAAAAATGGGTCATTGTCTATCTCGACTATATATTTATTTTTAGTCGATCATGGGAAGAACATGTCGGACATCTTCGACAAGTCCTCGACACTCTCCATCAACATCGACTCTATCTGAACATGGAAAAGTGCTCTTTTGCGATGAACAACATCAAATATTTTGGGTATGTAATTGACTTTGCAAGCATTCACATCGATCCAGACAAAGTACAGATCCTCAAAGATTGGCCAATTCCTAGAAGCATTCAAGAACTAAGAAGTTTTATTGGTTTGGCGAATTTCTATCGACGGTTCATACTTGGCTTCAGTCACATAGCCTGGCCCTTGAATCAGTTGACAAAGGGAAATGGAAAAACTATCTTTCAATGGAATGCAACACATCAAACAGCTTTTGAACAACTCAAACACAGGCTCTGCACTACACCAGTACTTGTGTTAACTGATTTGCATCATCCCTTTGAGATTGAGACAGATGCATCGGACTATGCCTTGGGCATAGTGATCACTCAGTGTGGTCACCCAGTCGCTTTTCATTCCGATACTTTTAACGACACAGTTAGAAGATACTCGACGTACCAAAAAAACTGTACACCATTGTGCAAGCTCTCAAGCAATGGAGGCATTACATCCTGAGCAAGGAAATGGTCATCCTCACTGATCACAAGCCTCTAGAGTTCGCTCTGACACAATCAAAGTTGCAGAAAAACTGAAAAATCAAGTGGATTAATTACCTACAACAATTCCAGTTGGTGATTAAGTATCGAAAAGGAAAAGCTAATGCCGCTGCAGATTGCCTCAGTCGACCACCCATTACTCTCCTTATGATAGTGATGAGTATGCAGGGATACGCCATGACCACTTGGCCACAGTTGTATGAGGACGACAGCAACTTCTTAGCATTCTATCGACAGATATAGACTAACAAGTCATTGAACTCATACTCCGACTACTTCTTGAAAGACACCTTGCTATATAAGCTTGGACAGTTTTGTGTACCGACTGATGAGCACCGACATCAGCTCATTTGGGACGCGCACTACAACAAGACTGCATGAATCTTTGGAGTAGCAAAGACACTTGCTATTCTACAGAAGTATTTCTTCTAGCCTACACTTAAATTCGATTTCAACAAGTACATTCAATCATGCATGGTTTGCGCCATTGCTAAGCCACCTAATCGACGACATGGATTGTATACACCTCTACCAGTTCCTAGTCAACCATGGGAGTCTATTTCTATGGACTACTTGATGGGTTATCCTACTACCAGACATCAGCATGACGTAATATTAGTAGTAGTCAACCAATTTTCCAAGATGGCCATTCTCATACCATGTAAGAAGACCATGATAGCGCATCAAACCGCTCAACTCTTCTTTACACATGTTTGGAAACAGTTTGCTTTACCCACAACCATCATTTCCAATCGATATTCTAGATTCATCAGCATCTTTTGGAAGACCCTCTGGAAACAACTGGACACATGACTCTCATTGTCGACATCTTTCCATCCTCAGACCAATGGACAGACGGAAGTTGTAAATCGCCTTGTAGTCAGTTAAAACCTTTGTGATATGGTCCATACAGTATTCTTCAACAGATTGGCGAAAATGCTTTCCAGCTCAACATTCCTAAATGCTTGGGTTTGCATCCAGTCTTCAATGTGGATCTACTTCAACCATACCATGCACCCTTGTTGGAACAGAATGACTTATCGACAGCATAACTCGAAGACGTCCATCTAGATGTTCAGGTGCCTCTTCCTTGGCACACCATTGTGGGACGATGAGTACGCCTTACAAGCAAGAACTCAATTCCCTTCTTTCAGGTTGCCAAAGCTAGCTAGATCCCATCTCAAGGAAAGTGGTACTCTGTTATTGAAATAACCAACAAGTTTCCTCACCTTCGTGAGCAAACAATGGGGTCCATTGTCTCTTAAGGAAGGAGGTCTGATCTGCATCATAGTTGGCAAGTAATCAATGTCGGTACAACTTCGACAAGTTTCAACTCGACATGACTTCGACAGGTTCCAAATTCGACACAACTCTGACGAGTCTCGACTTCGACATACTGCGACACACTTCGCACCTTCGACATGTTCAAAAACCTCACAGTTCTCGACATCGACATTCAGCGTCGACATGTGACCAACGATTGTCGAACATCGACAAACTGTCTCTCTGTCTTCCAGTCGACTGTAACGGTTGAACTGTTAAAACCGTTCTAACTTCTTCTTTATAACTGAACGTAATGGGAAGGAACCCAAGTGTCTCAGAATCTATATAATCATGTATAATATTGTAACATACATGAATGATTTACCTATATATATATCTAATAGAAGAATAGTTCGGATTCCTACATATAATCTGTGCGTATTTGTGTTTATCTGTGTCGCGTAATCCTGCTTTGGCTCATTATGTTTATTAAGCTTCTGTCATAATAGAGTCGACTCATGCAGTCGAACTGTTGTCCCCCTCATGCTTCCTGGACCATGGTTTCCTATTGAATGCACCAACTTTTTGGCACGAATCTATAAACCCATTGATCTTTAGGAGCCTGTTTGTCCATCCATCTCTTTTCATAGTACCAAATACGTTCTTGAGTATCTCATGTTCCCTTATATCTATTCATCAATTCCAAATTTTTTAGGGATTGGAACCTCATTTTAATGCATTCCATGACCTATTCCCAATTGTGTATGCTTTCTTTGTGTGCCACCCACCAGCACACAGTCATTCCTTTGAACCCAACATCCATGGCCTGAATTCTTAAAGCTATAGACACCCCTTTCTCCATATGTTAAATAAAAGTATATATTGGCCCTATTCCATTGAACTTCAGGTGATCACATAATTCAGAACCTACCTAGTGAAATGACTTAGTAATCCTTGCACACCCCTTGCTAGACACTTGATATAACCTATTCTACAATCTCTCCAGTGCTTCCTCTAAGTCAATATCAAATGAACAAATACTTCTCCAACTAATTTCCCTATATTCTATCGGATTCACATAATCCTTCTTTTTCTTAGTGATATTGTAGATTTTTTCTACCTCCTCACATTCTATATCACTCTCATTCCCTGAGATCCATTGGAGAAACCACTCACTGCTGGTTATGGAGCCAAATCTTCTAGTCTCATAGATGATATTGTATCAGTTGTGTTTGTACCCCAGTTTTATATGATATGTAGGTGGACTGTACAGTCACCCCAGCGGGGGGGCATCGCCCCCCCATGGGGTTCCAGGGGGGACCATCCCCCCTGGCTGGGGGGTCCGAGGGCAGCGCCCCCGAAGAAAATTTTTGGGGCTGTTTTCGCCAGTTGTTTTGCGGGCCCATGGTTTTGGGTATCCCGTGGTATTTTACCATTGTATTTTCCTTATAAAATAAAGACATTGTAATACAGCTAGGGGGGATGATGTATTAGGTTTTATGCATTGTAAAGATCTCTGAGATCAGGAGAGAGATTGTGAAACAGAGAAGAGGAAGTGCAGCGGTTGTGCTGCAGGTTATATCCCTTCACCTTGCTGGATGGTAATAATAATAAGGACTGGCAAATTCAGTGTGGATGTAGCCCAAGTTGGGTGAACCACGATATATTTGTGTCTCTCTTGTAATGTGTATGTGTGATTATATTTTCATTTCTGTTTATTGTTATTGCTCTGCGATCCTGTTTTTCTAACAATTTCTATTAGAGCCAAAGGTCTATTTGGCAGTTAAACCTGTAGGAAGCTAGGGTTTCTGGTTTGAGTGGGAGCAATGGCAGAAGAAGGAAAGTTTAAGGTCGAGAAGTTTAACGGCCAAAACTTTGGGTTATGGAAGATGCAAATGGAGGACTAATTGTACCAGAAGGATCTATTCCTATCGTTGGTAGGAAAAGCAAAGCAGCCGACGGCTATGAAGGACGAAGAATGGGAGGTTCTTGACAAAAAGGCTCTGGGAACAATACGGTTGAGCCTGGATTCGTCGATGGCTTTCAATATCTCAAAAGAAATTACAACAGAGGGTTTGATGAGCGCATTGGGTAAGCTATATGAAAAACCCTCGGCCTCCAACAAGGTATTTCTAATGAAGCGTTTATTTAATATGAAGATGTTTGAAGGTGGATCTGTTATTGATCATTTAAATGAGTTTAATACGGTTACAAATCAGCTAAGTTCTGTAAGTGTGAACTTTGATGATGAGGTTAGGGCTCTTCTAATCTTGTGTTCATTGCCAGAAAGCTGGAATAGCTTGGTCATGGCTGTAAGCAACTCTGTCTCTGGTTCAAACACCTTGAAATTTGATGATGTTATTGGTGTTATTCTTAGCGAGGAAATGCGAAGAAAAAGCACATGTGAGACAACAGGTAATGCGTTGACCATGGAGAGCAGGGGAAGACAAAAGGAGAGAGGAAAGAGCTAAGGTAATCGTGAAAAGTCTAAAACGGGCAGATCCAAGTCCAGACTGGGAAAGATAGAGTGCTGGAACTGTGGAAAGAAAGGACATCTGAAGAAAGACTACAAATATCTAAAGAAGAAAGGAGATGCACAGAAGGAAACTACCCAGGAAGCAAATGTAGCAGGTGATGTTTTACAAGATGCTTTGATTCTTGCATTAGATAATACTAGTGATTATTGGGTAGTAGATTCAGGAGCTTCATGTCATGCTACACCCCATAGGAAATACTTTCATGAGTATGTTCCTGGCGACTTTGGACATGTTTTATTGGGTGATGATGAGCCATGTAAAATTGTTGGAATGGGTAAGGTATTGATAAAAGTTAAGAATGGAACTGATTGGTTGTTGAAAGAAGTTCAGCATATTCCTGCTATGAAAATAAATCTGATCTCAACAGGGCAGTTGGGAGATTTCGGCTGTCTATCTACGTTCGGAGAAAAGTGGTGGAAGATCACTAAAGGATCAATGGTGATAGCAAAAGGAGACAGAGTAGGTACGTTGTATTTATGTTCTCATAATACTGACCATTCTATCTCTTTAGATTCCACAGGAACAGATACAGCATTGTGGCATCATAGGCTTGGCCACATGAGTGAGAAGGGGATGCAGATTCTCCACTCAAGGAAGTTGCTGCCGGATTTGAAGCAGGTAAGTTTGGAATTCTGTGAAAACTGTGTTTATGGAAAACAGAAGAGAGTCAGATTTCTCAGGGTTGGGAAACAGAAGAAGAATGAAAAATTAGAGCTTGTGCATACAGATGTATGGGGACCGGCTCAGGTACAATCTCTTGGTGGCTCTCATTATTATGTTACATTTATTGATGATGCAACTAGAAAAACTTGGGTTTATTGCATTAGACAAAAATCTGATGTGTTTTCTACTTTTAAGAAGTGGAAAGCTTTGGTTGAGAATGAGACAGGAAAAAGATTGAAGTGTCTCAGATCTGATAATGGAGGTGAGTACTGCGGCAAGGAGTTTGATAGTTACTGTTCATACCATGGGATTCGTAGAGAGAAGACAGTCCCAGGAACACCACAGGAAAATGGGTGTGTTGGAAAGGATGAACATAACGATCATGGAGCATGCAAGGTGTATGAGACTGCATGTAGGGTTGCCCTTACAGTTTTGGGCAGATGCTGTAAATACTGTTGTTTATTTAATAAACAGAGGACCTTCAAGTGCTTTGGATGGTGGTATTGCAGAGGAAGCATGGACAAATAAAAAGGTAAACTACTCATTTCTGAGAACATTTGGTTGTGAAGCATTTGTCCATATCGATAAAGAAAATAGAACAAAGCTTGAAGCTAAATCCAAGAAATGTACCTTTATTGGATATGGGGTTGATGAATTTGGTTATCGTTTATGGGATTATGAAAATAACAAAATCATCAGGAGTAGAAATGTGATATTCAATGAAAAGGTCATATATAAAGATCAGTTGCAGGGAAAGAAACAGGAAAAGGAAAACACAGAGTACATAGTGCTTGATGAAATTAAAGAAAATGAAGTTTCGAAGGTGCCAGAAAATCAAGAGCAACAGCAAGTACCTGAAACTCCTGCAACTATAAGAAGATCTACCAGGTTAAGTAGACTCCCTGAACAATACTCTCCTTCAATGTATTATTTATTGATGACTGATTCTGGTGAACCAGAATGTTATGAAGAAGCAATGCAGGTGGAAACTAGAAAGAAGTGGGAGCAAGGCATGAATGAGGAGATGGACTCATTGGTAGGAAACCAGACTTGGGATTTGGTTCAGTTGCTTGCTGGTAAAAGAGCATTGCAAAACAAATGGATTTACAGGTTGAAGGAAGAAGAAGGAGGTAAGAAGCGGTACAAGGCCAGACTTGTTGTAAAGGGGTTTGCACAGAGGAAAGGTATAGATTTTGATGAAATATTTTCTCCTGTTGTTAAGATGACTTCAATTAGGACTATCTTAAGTCTAGTGGCGGTAGAAGATTTGCATCTTGAACAGTTAGATGTAAAAATAGCCTTCCTCCATGGGGATTTGGAGGAAGAAATATATATGCAGCAGCCACAAGGGTATGAGGTCAAAGGTAAGGAGGATCTGGTATGCAGGTTGAAAAAGAGCTTGTATGGCTTGAAGCAAGATCTAAGGTAGTGGTATCTAAAGTTTGACAGGTTTATGATAGAACAAGGTTATAGTAGATGTCATTCTGACCACTGTGTTTATTTCAAGAAGCTAGACAATGGAAGATATATTATCTTGTTATTGTATGTGGATGACATGCTTGTTGTAGGGTCTGACATGCAGGATATAAATGTACTCAAAAGGAAGCTAGCTAATTCATTTGTGATGAAGGATTTGGGTGCTGCAAAGCAAATCCTTGGTATGAGAATAATGAGAGACAGGAAAAATCGCAAGTTGACATTGTCTCAAAGTGAGTACATACAAAAGGTGTTGGAGAGGTTCAGAATGCATAATGCAAAACCTGTAAGTACACCTTTGGCTAGCCATTTTAGTCTAAGTAAGGAAATGTGTCCCAAGACACAAGAAGAGACAGATTATATGTCCAAGATTCCCTATCAATCAGTAGTTGGCAGCTTGATGTATGCCATGGTGTGCACAAGACTAGATATTGCACATGCAGTGGGAGTTGTGAGCAGATATATGAACAATCCAGGTAAAGAACATTGGAAGGCAGTACAGTGGATTCTCAGGTATTTGAGAGGTACTACCACTGAGGAATTATGTTTTGGAGGTTCAGACACTGTTCTACAGGGATATGTTGATGCAGATATGGCAGGTGACAAGGATAGTAGGAGGAGCACCACAGGGTATGTGTTTTTTGTAGGTGGAACAGTAGTAAGCTGGATTTCAAAAATACAGAAGGTTGTTGCACTTTCAACAATAGAGGCAGAGTATGTTGCCATTACAGAGGCTAGTAAAGAGATGATTTGGTTGCAGAGGTTTATGGAGGAAGTGTGTAAGAAGCAGAAGGACAGCAGATTGTATAGTGACAGCCAGAGTGCCATTCATCTTGCAAAGAACTCAGCATTCCATTCCAGGACTAAACATATACAGCTCAAGTACCATTTCATACGCTCTGTTTTGGAAGATGAACTATTGAAGCTAGAAAAGATACATACTAGCCAGAATCCTGCAGACATGTTCACAAAGGTAGTGACCAGAGAGAAACTGAGTTCGTGCTCGGTTTCAGTTGGCCTTCTAGCATGAAGGTGAAGAGGAGAAATTTGCCAAGTCCAAGTCCAGCAAGTGCAGCAGTGGTGGAGTTGCTGTGATCAGTCTCCAAGTGGGAGATTGTTGGTTGTGGAGCCAGATCTTCTAGTCTCATAGATGATATTGTATCAGCCGTGTTTGTACCCCAGTTTTATATGATATGTAGGTGGACTGTACAGTCACCCCAGCGGGTGGGTGTGGGGGGGCATCGCCCCCCCACAGGGTTCCAGGGGGACCATCCCCCCTGGCTGGGGGGTTTGGGGGGCCAACGGTCCCCCGACAGGGGTTCGGGGGCAACGTCCCCAAGAAATGGGGGTTCGGGGGCAGCGCCCCCAAGAAATGGGGGTTTTTGGGGTTGTTTTCTCCAGCTGTTTTGCGGGCCCATGGTTTTGGGTATCCCGTGGTATTTTCCCATTGTATTTCCCTTATAAAATAAAGACATTGTAATACGGCTAGGGGGGATGATGTATTAGGTTTTATGCATTGTAAAGATCTCTGAGATCAGGAGAGAGACTGTGAAACAGAGAAGAGGAAGTGCAGCGGTTGTGCTGCAGGTTGTATCCCTTCACCTTGCTAGATGGTAATAATAATAAGGACTGGCAAATTCAGTGTGGACGTAGCCCAAGTTGGGTGAACCACGCTATATCTGTGTCTCTCTTGTAATGTGTATGTGTGATTATATTTTCATTTCTGTTTATTGTTATGGCTTTGCGATCCTGTTTTTCTAACACTCACAATATATTTGTTTCAAATGACATATGCCTATGCTTCAAGTTCAATATTGCATTATTATCAAAATACCAATCAATGCCTAGCAAATCTAGATATGGATCTACCTCATCTAGAATCTCACTTGAAAATATGTAGTTGTATTTACCCCATCAATGATTACTTCAACATTATCTAGTCTACCTATGGGGTAAATCCAATGCTCATTGGCCATCTTGAGCTAAATAGGGGACCAGACTAACTTTGGTGTACCCATCAACTTTGATGATTTTTGTCGTAAAATATTTACATCAGACCCTAGGTCCAATATTGCATCATGCATTGTATAACCTCCCAAGTCTATTTCCATTTTAAATTTTCTACATGTTCTTCTCCTTTTTCCATGCCATCACACATTATTTTTTAATAATGGGGCAGAAATGGGAACCTCCATCTCAGTTGATTTCACTAACATGGTAAACACCTAAGTTAACTTTTTGACAATCAATGTACATTTTAATAATTTAATACTACATCAAAAAAATTGCTTACTATGTTCCTTGGATCATCCTTTTCATAGTCTTCATACCATAAATCTTCTACGCACAATGGTGCATCCTCAATTTCCTTTCCCTTTTTGCTCCTTGCGCAATTCAGTTGTCACCATATTACAATGCCCTTTCTTTTCCTCCTATTTCGCTATAAGATCGATGCAGTATTCCGTCGTGTGTACTTGAAATATCCCCAATTTTGACTTGGAATGTATTAAATCAAAATTAAGTAATTGATGTAAGTATTCTAATATGTATTCCTAGTACAAAGCTTAAGGCCAAGGCCTGACTAGTTAATGCCGCTAGGAACATATAATGTAAATATTTCTATATGGTCCATGTAGTTGGATTTCATGATAACTTGAAAGATATGTAAATATTATGTTGGGAAAATGATAAAATGGTCTGAGATGGTTGTGTAAAGAGCACTAGAGGGGCCATGATTCCACTAGAGGGGAAGATGAAAGGGGTCCTATGAGAGATTAAACAACCTATTTCCAAGTGTCAACCGTAGAACTCATCTAATTTCTGCCATATTCCTTAAATGAGCCAATTACTTCCTTTTGACTATCAAATCCAATCATTAAATAAATGTGTGAGGTTGGTGGGGAAAGTTCGCTCATGTAGCTCTGTAAACATGAGATGAATATACTTCTATGATAGTTGTAAGGGTCATTTTTGTTGAAATATTGTAACTTCGAAGAATATTCTATTGTATTTTATTATTGTAATTTATTCGGAGATGTTTTATTCCTTCACTGGGATGTTATTATTACATTTGGTCATGTAATTCATTGAGGTGAATCCTCCCTTGTAAGTTGGGGCAATATATCCCCCTAAAGTAAAATGTAAAGGGGTTTTTAAGTCCCGTAGAGGAGTCGGCCCAGTCAACATTAGTTGAGTGGTAAAGTTAGTTGAGGCCGACATGTCAAGTTGTAAAATTAAAGTAGAAGTGAATGTATAAATAGAGAGCTAGGCTCTCTCATTTATTCATTCATTCACACACACACTCACTTGTGTAATTCGCATGGGAGAGAGAGAGAGAGAGATATATGCAAGGAGAAGGAGCACTTGTTTGTGGTTTTGTCTTTGTAGTTTTGATTATCTATATTGAGGAAGTTTTGTTGGGTTTTCTTCCCCTAGAGGGTTTCCCAGGATAAATTTGTGTCTATCTTGTGATTGTGTTTGTTTCAGTGATCCTGTATATGCTATTGTTGTGAAATTGAATTAAATGCTGATGTTATCTATCTTATAATATTGAAACTTAACATGGTATCAGAGATAACCTAAATAGGACATCTTTCACAAGGTGAAACTCTCTCTCTTCTCCCTTACGACACTTGTTTCACTTGTGACAATTTGAAAGCTAGGGATTTGTATAGAAAACGCTAGTCATCGTGGAACTTTCTCTATAAATCTGATTTTGTGAGGGTTTAGGATATGAAACTTCAACAGGATGAATATCAGATATAGATGTACCTTGTATCCAAAAATCAGCCCCAGATTCGTTGTACGTTGTGATATATGATCCCTACAAGTTAGGGTTTCTTCCTCTTCCAAAATGCATCCCTAAACAAGTCACCTAGGAAAAAGTGTCATATCTCGGGATAGGAAGCTCCAAATGTAATTCCATAAAATGTGACAATTAGGGAATAGACTTTAGTTTCACAGGTCCGAATATAGGAGTCCTAAGTTGAAACAATGATACGTGGCATGTCGTACAAGTTCGATATGTTGTTTCATCCCATAAACATGTCATGTTTGGAAACTTACTATATCTCTCTCATGGAGAATCCAATGAAGCTCAAATCTATGGGTTTGAAAATATGACAGGTCAGGATACCACAGGACTAAGTTTCATGCCCTGAGGATACTAAATTTCAGAGATACACCAAAAATAATACAGCACATCTAAAATGGCTCAACAGAGGAAATCAAAGAAGAGGAGGAAGAAGTTCTCACTTAGGGTTATCAGTTTTTTATTTGGTATGGAAGGACCTGACCACACCACAACATTTCCTTAAATTTAAATATGTAATAATACTTTTAGTATTATCACTATTTTGTAGACTTACCTCCTCCTCGACTTCCCAATTATTTAGCCAAGACTTGGCATATTTATGGCAACCTTTCATAAGTTGTGGGTGTGGTTTTGGTTGGATTTTGAAGAAAAGTTAGCGAGCCTCTTGTCTCCCATGTTGTTTATATTGTTCTTGTACATTAGGTACCTATTAGCCATGCTCTCGATGGGGGATAGACTCACTTCTATGAGGGGGATAGGATATGGTGTAATTTATATTTCAGAATATATGTTATAAAATGCTTTTGTATTTTCTCTATTATTCTCCATGATACTCTAGAGATGTTGCAGCCCCAAACTTTGAACCTACATGAAAGATAATACGAGTGGCAAGAGCCTCAAAGAGGAGTGTCTTCCAAAATACAATGTTCTATTGATTTACCACTATTTTTCGAGTCCATAATAAACTTTCCATCCTGTATTAATCATTTTCTGAATTCTCTAGTTCCAATTAAGTTTGTGATGAAGATTGATTATGAGATATTTGTATGAAGTCACTTCCTCCAAGGTGTTGCTGTCATATATTTAGAAAAAGTGATTCTTTTGGATTTGATTAACATAACCTTTGTTTTGTCAGTGTTAGCAATCATACTCATCCTAGAGAAAAAATCCTTAAAAATATTTTTTTGCTTATCAATATTATAGAGAATATTCACCATAAAAACAACATCATCCACTTAAAGAAGAAGGAAGATGACTATACTAGCTAAACTCATGCCGAAACAACCCACTTCTTCAAAACAACCATCTAACTTGACAATCCATATTTTCAAAATGGAAGGGGATATGACACAACCTTGCTTAACTCCTATATTACAATTAATTTCATTTGACCATCCCTCAGAGTTCCTAAACTTGGAAATAACATTCTTGGGAAACCTTATCACAATAGCTCTCAACTTGAAATGAAAATTTAGCTCTTCTAATCTATTCCAAAAGTTAGTTTTGGTAATTGTGCCAAATGTTTTTCTAAAGTCAACAAAGCAACAAAAAAGATTGGTTTTATTATTGCAACACTCTTCAGCAATGGTCCTAAGTCTAACAAGGTGGTCCACAATTAAATGATAGCTCCTAAATCCCACATGGCTTTTCACTCTTTTGGGTGACTTTCTAGCCATAAGTTGATCTTCTTTTCCATAATAGTTCCATATAACTTGGCTAAAAGATGGCTAATGACAATGGTCGTATAATTAGAGGGATTGTTTTTATCTCTACTTTTTAAAATAAGAATAATTAGGATTTGAGTCCATGGATGTGGGATATGATTATAGGCCCACCAATTTTTAAGATTTATGCTTGGTATCCTTTAATGTCTTTAGTTTACAAATCAGACATTAGGATGACCACCCAACAAGAAGGCACCAACCGACTTCGACAAGTCGAAATCTTCTCAGCCGACACCACGAAAGTCAGAGCACGATAAGAATCCTTTTCACAAGAGGGAACATAGCAAACAAACGCCGACCAAAAAATGGTGCGATTACCACTACTCATCTTGGCATGATACATCTGAATGCAAGCTCAAAAGACATTTTTGACAAAAGTGTCGACCTCCAATGCGTTCGACAAGACAGTGGAAGAATCTGATCCAAACACCACAACCCTTTTGACCTCGACCACTCCAGCAACCTCGACTATCATCAATGAGGAGGAATGAGAGAACCTATTCCATACACGGATATGGGTCCAGAGCAACCCATTACATCTGATCCTGGACAATGGGAGCCATAAGAACTTCATTTTCGAATATATCGTGAAGAAGGATGAAGGATGGACAAGAACTGCGGATCACTCGACAATGCAAACTTTCGTACTTCATAAATCCTTATGAAGATGAAGTACTCTGTGATGTGGCACCACTCTCTGTAGCCGATGCCCTGTTTGGGAAACCTTACATATATGATAGACATGGAAGTTATCAATCACAGCCTCATAAGGTAATTTTCAGAATCTGAAATCGATGGTTCAGCATACCAGAGCATCAACCTACACCGATGGTTGCATTGATATCTGCCAAACAAACAAAGAATCTCATCAATCATGCTTAGAAATTCGCATTAATCATGATCAAGCCACAACATTCTAAGAAAACTATAGCAACGAGTCCGTCACTGACCAATGCATCTCTCGACAGAAGCAGGAAGTCGATCATATTCTTGATGAGTACCAGAACCTCTTTCAAGATCCAGACGGAGTACCTCAACATTGTCAGGTAAAACAATCCATTGAACTTGTTCCTGGTTCTTCTTTTCCTAACAAATATGTTTAAAGAAGATCCATTCTCGAAAATGAAGAGATTCGTAGACAAATCCAAGAATTAATCGACAAAGGTCATATCCGACCCAGCTCCTCTCCTTGTGGAAGTCCAGTTGTCCTAGTTCCGAAGAAAGACGGTACTTAGCGCATGTGCATCGACTACAAAGCTCTCAAAAAAATATCAGTGAAGACTTGGTACCCTCTGCCGCGGATAGACGAGCTCATCCACAATTTGAAAGGTGCTAAATTATTTACTAAGCTCGACCTCAAGTCATAATACCATCAGATTCCAATCGAGCCCTCAGATGTGTGGAAAACTGCTTTCAAGACCAAGGAAGGATTGTTTGAATGGTTAGTCATGCCTTTTGGCTTAACCAATGTACCTACGACCTTCATGCGAAACATGGATAGCATTCTTTGACCTTTCATCGGCAAATGGGTCGTTGTCTATCTCGACGATATATTGATTTTTAGTTGATCATGGGAAGAACATGTCCGACATCTTCGACAAGTCCTCGACACTCTCTAGCAACATCGACTCTATCTGAACATGGAAAAGTGCTCTTTTGCGATGAACAACATCAAATATTTGGGGTATGTAATTGACTTTGCAGGCAGTCACGTCGATCCAGACAAAGTACAGATCCTCAAAGATTGGCCCATTCCTAGAAGCATTCAAGCACTAAGAAGTTTTCTTGGTTTGGAAAATTTCAATTGACAGTTCATACTCAACTTTAGTCACATAGCCTGGCCCTTGAATCAATTGACAAAGGGAAATGGAAAAACTATCTTCCAATGGACAACAACACATCAGGCAACTTTTGAACAACTGAAACACAGGCTCTACACTGCACTAGTACTTGTGTTACCTGATTTGCATCAGCCCTTTGAGATTGAGATGGACGCATAGGACTATGCCTTGGGAACAGTGATCACTCAGTCTGGTCACCTAGTCGCTTTTCATTCTAATACTTTTAACGACACAATTAGAATATACTCGACGTATGAAAAAGAACTGTATGCCATCATGCAAGCTCTCAAGTAATGGAGGCATTACATCCTTGGCAAGGAAACGATCATCCTCACTGATCACAAGCCTCTACAGTTCACTCCGACATAATCAAAGTTGCAGACAAACCAACAACTCAAGTGGATTCATTACCTATAGAAATTCCAGTTGGTGATTAAGTATTGGAAAGGAAAAGCTAATGCCGTTGCAGATTGCCTCAATCGACCACCCATTACTCTCCTTTTGACAGTGATGAGTATGCAGGGATATGACAACCACTTGGCCATAGTTGTATGATGATGACAGCGTATTCTCAATAGTCTATTGACAGTTACAGACTAATAAGTCTCCGACCCCAGACTCTGAATACTTCCTGAAAGACACCTTGCTATACAATCTTGGACAACTTTGTGTACCGACCGGTGAGCATCGACAATAGCTCATTTAGGACGTGCACTACAACAAGACTGCATGACACTTTGGAGTAGCAAAGACACTTGATATTCTATAGAAGTATTTCTTCTATCCTACACTTAAATCCAATGTCAAAAAGTACATTTGATCATGCGTGGTTTGCGCCATTGCTAAGCCACCTAGTCGACGACAGGGATTGTATACACCTCTACCAGTTCCTAGTCGACCATGGGAATCTATTTCTATCGACTACTTGACGGTTTATGCTACTACCAGACAAAAGCATAACGTGATATTAGTAGTACTCGACCGATTTCCCAAGATGGCCATTCTCATACCATGTAAGAAGACCACGATAGCGCAGTAGACCGCTCAGCTCTTCTTTACACATGTTTGAAACACTTTGGTTTACCCACAACCATCATTTCCGACTGAGATGCCAGATTCGTTAGAATATTTTGGAAGACCCTCTGGCATAGCTGGCCACATGACTCTCATTGTCGACAACTTTCCATCCTCAGATCGACGGACATACGGAAGTTGTAAATCGCCTTATAGTACAACTACTTTGCATGTACAATCACAAGCATCGACGCACATGGGATGATAATCTTCCATACATTCAGCACAACTACAATCGTGCTCAGCACAGCTCTACATGCAAGAGTCCATTTGAAGTCTATTATGGATTTCAACCCTCAATGCCTATCGACGTGATCAACTCCTCGACACAGCCAAACTCCGACACAGACCACAACCAGTGAGAATTTGATAATGCAGTCAAGTTTCGAGAACAGATTTGCGACATCCAAAAGCAAGCACATGATATGTTGCACATAGCAAATGAGAAAGCTAAGGCTCAACACAACAAGCATCGTATTCCTCATACATTCCAAATTGGGGATAAGGTTTGTCTACATCTTAAGAAGGAGTGCTTCACTGGTCCTTTCAAGAAGTCAAAACCTTTGCGATATGGTCCGTACAGTATTCTTCGACAGATTGGTGAAAATGCTTTCCATCTCGACATTCCTGCATGCCTGGGTCTGCATCTAGTCTTCAACATGAATTTACTTTAACCATACCATGCACCCTTGTTGGAACATAATGACTTATCGATAGCATAACCCGAAGACATCCATCTAGATGTTTAGGATCCTCTTCCTTGCGACACCATTGTGGGACGACGAGTACGCCTTACAAGGATGAACACAATTCCCCTATTTTAGGTTGCCAAAGCTGGCCAAATCCCATCTCAAGGAAAGTGGTACTCTTTTAAGCTAGGAGGTCTGATCCGCATCATAGATGGCAAGTCATCGAAGTTGGTACAACTTCGACAAGTTTCAACTCGACACGACTTCAACAACTTCTACAGGTTCCGAATTCGACACAACTATGATGAGTCTCGACTTCGACATACTGTGACACACTTTGCACCTTCAACATGTTCAACAACCTCACAGTTCGAGACATTGACATTCAGCATCGACATGCGACCAACGACTGTTGAACTTTGACAGACTGTCTCTCAGTCTTCCAGTCGAATGTAACGGTTGAACTGTTGAAACTGTTCTAACATCTTCTTTGTAACTGAACGTAACGGGCAGACCACAAGGCATCTCAGAATCTATATAAGCATGTATAATATTGTAACATACATGAATGATTTACCTCTATATATCTAATAGAAGAACAGTTCGCATTCCTGCATATTGTCTGTGCGTATTTGTGTTTATCTGTGTCACGTAATCCTGCTTTTGCTCATTCTGTTTATTAATATTCTGTCATAACAAATCCGACTCATTCAGTCGAACTGTTTTCCCCTTTGTGCTTCCTAGACACGACCTGAACCATGGTTTCCTCTTGAATGTACCAACGTTTTGGCACAAATCTATAACCCCATTGATCTTTAGGAACCTGTTTGTCCATCCATCTCTTTTCATAATATCAGATCTGCTCTTGAGTATCTCATGTTCCCTTATATCTATTCCTCAATTCCAAATTCGTTAGGGATTGGAACCTCATTTTAAGGAATTCCATGACCTATTCCCAATTGTGTATGCTTTCTTTGTGTGCCACCCACCAGCACATAGTCATTCCTTTGAACCCAACATCCATGGCATGAATTCTTAAAGGTATAGGCACCCCTTTCTCCATATGTTAAATAAAAGTATCTATTGGCCCTATTCGATTGAACTTCAGGTGATCACATAATTCAGAAACTACCTAGTGAAATGACTTAGTAATCCTTGCACACCCCTTGCTAGACATTTCATATAACGTATTCTACAATCTCTCCATTGCTTCCTCTAAGTCAATATCAAATGAACAAATACTTCTCCAACTAATTTCCCTATATTCTATCGGATTCACATAATCCTTCTTTCTCTTAGTGATATTGTAGATTTTTTATACCTTCTCACATTCTATATCATCCCTCACTAGTTCTATATATCACTCTCATTCCCTGAGATCCATCGGAGAAACCACTCACAATATATTTGTTTCAAATGACATATGCCTATGCTTCAAGTTCAATATTGCATTATTATCAAAATACCAATCAATGCCTAGCAAATCTAGATAGGAATCTACCTCATCTAGAATCTCACATGAAAATATGTAGTTGTATTTACCCCATCAATGATTACTTCAACATTATCTAGTCTACCTATGGGGTAAATCCAATGCTCATTGGCCATCTTAAGCTAAATAGGGGACCAGACTAACTTTGGTGTACCCATCAACTTTGATGATTTCTGTGGTAAAATATTTACATCAGACCCTAGGTCCAATATTGCATCATGCATTGTATAACCTCCCAAGTCTATTTCCATTTTAAATTTTCTACATGTTCTTCTCCTTTTCCCAACCCGTCACACATTATTTCTTAATAATGGGGCAGAAATGGGAACCTCCATCTCAGTTGATTTCACTAACATGGTAAACACCTAAGTTAACTATTTGACAATCAATGTACATTTTAATAATTTAATACTACATCAAAAAAATTTGCTTACTATGTTCCTTGGATCATCCTTTTCATAGTCTTCATACCATAAATCTTCTACACACAATGGTGCATCCTCAATTTACTTTCCCTTTTTGCTCCTTGCGCAATTCAATTGTCACCATATTACAATGCCCTTTCTTTTCCTCCTATTTCCCTATAAGCTCGATGCAGTATTCCGTCGCGTGTACTTGAAATTTCCCCAATTTTGACTTGGAATGTATTAAATAAAAATTATTTAATTGATGTAAATATTCTAATATGTATTCTTGGTACGAAGCTTAAGGCCAAGGCCTGACTAGTGAATGCCGCTAGGAACATATAATGTAAATATTTCTATATGGTCCATGCAGTTGGATTTCATGATAACTTGAAAGATATGTAAATATTATGTTGGAAAAATGATAAAATAGTCTGAGATGGTTGTGTAAAGAGCACTAGAGGGGAAGAGGAAAGGGGTCCTATGAGAGATTAAACAACCTATTCCCAAGTGTCAACCTTAGAACTCATCTAATTTCTACCATATTCTTTAAATGAGCCAATTACTTCCCTTTGACTATCAAATCCAATCATTAAATACATGTGTGAGGTTGGTGGGGAAAGTTCGCTCATGTAGCTCTATAAACATGAGATGAATATACTTCTATGATAGTTGTAAGGGTCATTTCTGTTGAAATATTGTAACTTTCAAGAATATTCTATTGTATTTTACTATTGTAATTTATTCGGATATGTTTTATTCCTCTTTTGGGATGTTATTATTACATTTGGTCATGTAAATTCATTGAGGTGAATCCTCCCTTATAAGTTGGGGCAATAGATCCCCCTAGAGTCAAATGTAATGGAGTTTTTAAGTCCGCTAGAGGCATTGGCCCAGTCAACATTAGTTGAGTGGTAAAGTTAGTTGAGGTGGACATGTCAAGTTGTAAAATTAAAGTAGAAGTGAATGTATAAATAGAGAGCTAGGCTCTCTCATTTATTCATTCATTCACACACACACTCACTTATGTAATTCGCATGGAAGATAGAGAGAGAGATATCTGCAACGAGAAGGAGCACTTGTTTGTGGTTTTGTCTTTGTACTTTTGATCATCTATATTGAGGAAGTTTTGTTGGGTTTTCTTCCCCTAGAGGGTTTCCCAGGATAAATTTGTGTCTATCTTGTGATTGTGTTTCTTTCAGTGATCCTGTATATGCTATTGTTGTGAAATTTAATTGAATGCTGATGTTATCTATCTTATAATATTGAAACTTAACATGGTATCAGAGATAGCCTAAATAGGACAGCTTTCACAAGGTGAAACTCTACCTCTTCTCCCTTACGACACTTGTTTCACTTGCGACAATTTGAAAGCTAGGGATTTGTATAGAAAACGCTAGTCATCATGGAACTTTCTCTATAAATCTGTTTTTGCAAGGGTTTAGGATATGAAACTTCAATAGGATGAATATCAGACATAGATGTACCTTGTATCCAAAAATCAAGCCCAGATTCATTGTCCTTTGTGATATATGATCCCTACAAGTTAGGGTTTCTGCCTCTTCCAAAATACATCCCTAAACAAGTGACCTAGGAAAAAATGTCATATCTCGGGATAGGAAGCTCGAAATGTAATTCGATAAAATGTGACAGTTAGGGAACAGATTGTAGTTTCACAGGTCCGAATATCAGAGTCCTAAGTTGAAACAATGATACGTGGCATGTCGTACAAGTTCGATATGTTGTTTCATCCCATAAACATGTCATGTTGGGAAACTTACCATATCTCTCTCATGGAGAATCCAATGAAGTTCAAATATGTGGGTTTGAAAATATGACAGGTCAGGATACCACAGGACTAAGTTTCAGACCCTGAGGATCCTAAAGTTTAGAGATACACAAAAAATAATACAGCACATCTAAAATGGCTCAACGGAGGAAATCAAAGAAGAGGAGGAAGAAGTTCCCACTTAGGGTTTTCAGTTTTTTATTTGGTATGGAAGGACCTGATCACACCACAACGTTTCCTTAAATTTAAATATGTAATAATACTTTTAATATTATCACTATTTTGCAGACTTACCTCCTCCTCGACTTCCCAATTATTTAGCCAAGACGTGGCATCTTTATGGCAACCTTTCATAAGTTGTGGGTGCGGTTTTGGTTGGAGTTTGAAGAAAACTTAGGGAGCCTCTTGTCTCCCATGTTGTTTATCTTGCTCTTGTACATTAGTTACCTATTAGCCATGCTCTCAATGGGGGATAGACTCACTTCTATGAGGGGGATAGGATATGGTGTAATTTATATTTGAGATTATATGTTATAAAATGCTTTTGTATTTTCTCTATCATTCTCCATGATTCTCTAGAGATGTTGCAGACCCAAACTTTGAACATCCATGAAAGATAATACGAGTGGCAAGAGCCTCAAAGAGGAGTGTCTTCCCAAAGACAATGTTCTATTGATTTACCACTATTTTTCGAGTCCATAATAAACTTTCCATCCTCTATTAATCATTTTCTGAATTCTCTAGTTCCAATTAAGTTTGTGATGAAGATTGATTCTGAGATATTTGTATGAAGTCACTTCCTCCAAGGTGTTGTTGTCATATATTTAGCAAAAGTGATTCTTTTGGATTTGATTAACATAACCTTTGTTTTGTCAGTGTTAACAATCATACTCATCCTAGAGAAAAAATCTTGAAAAATATTTTTTTGCTTATCGATATTATAGAGAATCTTCACCATAAAAACAACATCATCCACTTAAAGAAGAAGGAATATGACTATACTAGCTAAACTCATGCTGAAACAACCCACTTCTTCAAAACAACCATCTAACTTGACAATCCATATTTTAAAAATGGAAGGGGATATGTCACAACCTTGCTTAACTCCTATATTACAATTAATTTCGTTTGACCATCCCTCAGAGTTCCTAAACTTGGAAATAACATTCTTGGGCAACCTTATCACAATAGATCTCAACTTGAACGAAAATTTAGCTCTTCTAATCTATTCCAAAAGTTAGTTCTGGTAATTGTGCCAAATGTTTTTCTAAAGTCAACAAAGCAAAAAAAAAGATTGGTTTTATTATTGCAACACTCTTCAGCAATGGTCCTAAGTCTAACAAGGTGGTCCACAATTAAATGATAGCTCCTAAATCCCACATGGCTTTTCACTCTTTTGGGTGACTTTCTAGCCATAAGTTGATCTTCTTTTCCATAATAGTTCCATATAACTTGGATAAAAGATGGCTAATGACAATGGTCGTATAATTAGAGGGATTGTTTTTATCTCCACTTTTTAAAATAACAATAATTAGGATTTGAGTCCATGGATGTGGGAGATGATGATAGGCCCACCAATTTTTAAGATTTATGCTTGGTATCCTTTAATGTCTTTAGTTTACAAATCTGACATTAGGATGACCACCCGACAAGAAGGCACCAACCAACTTCGACAAGTCGAAATCTTCTCAGTCGACACTGTGAAAGTTAGAGCACGATAAGAAGCCTTTTCACAAGAGGGAACGTAGTAAAAAATTGCCGATCGGAAAATGGTGTGATTACCACTACTCATCTTGGCATGATACGTCTGAATGCAAGCTCAAAAGACATGTTTGACAAAAGTGTCGACCTCCAACGCATTCAACAAGACACTGGAAGAATCTGATCCAAACACCATAACCCTTTTGACCTCGACCACTCCAATAGTCTCGACTATCATCGACGAGGAGGAATGAGAGTGCCTATTCCATACATGGATGTGGGTCCAGAGCAACCCATTACATCTGATCCTGGACAATGGGAGCCATAAGAACTTCATTTTCGAATATCTCGTGAAGAAACTAGGTCTTGTTACCACTCTGCATCCTCATCCTTACAACATCGGTTGGATGAAGGATGGACAAGAACTGCGGATCACTCGACAGTGCAAACTTTCCTACTTCATAAATCCTTTTGAAGAGGAAGTACTCTGTGACGTGGCACTACTCTCTGTAGCCGATGCCCTATTTGGGAAACCTTACATATGGGATAGACATGGAAGTTATCAGTCACGGCCTCATAAGGTGATTGTCAGAATCTGAAATCGATGGTTCAGCATACCAGAGCGTCAACCTACACCGACGGTTGCACTGATATCTGCCAAACAGACAAAGAATCTCATCAATCATGCTTAGAAATTCGCATTAATCATGATCAAGCCACAACATTCTAAGAAGACTATAGGAATGAGTCCGTCACTGCCCAATGCATCTCTCGACATAATTAGCAAGTCGATCATATTCTCGATGAGTACCAGAACCTCTTTCAATATCTAGACGAAGTACCTCAACATTGTTAGGTAAAACACTCCATTGAACTTGTTCTTGGTTCTTCTTTGCCTAACACATCTGTTTACAGAAGATCCATTCTCGAAAATGAAGAGATTCGTAGATAAATCCAAGAATTAATCGACAAAGGTCATATCCGACCCAGCTCCTCTCCTTGTGGAAGTCCAGTCGTCCTAGTTCCGAAGAAAGACGGTACTTAGCACATGTGCATCGACTACAGAGCTCTCAAAAAAATATCGGTGAAGAATCGGTATCCTCTGCCGCGGATAGACGAGCTCATCGTCTGTTTGAAAGGTGCTAAATTATTTACTAAGCTCGACCTCAAGTCGTAATACCACCCGATTCCAATCGAGCCCTCAGATGTGTGGAAAAATGCTTTCAAGACCAAGGAAGGATTGTTTGAATGGTTAGTCATGCCTTTCGGCTTAACCAATGCACCTACGACCTTCATGCAAAATATGGATAACATTCTTCGACCTTTCATTGGCAAATGGGTCATTGTCTATCTCGACGATATATTGATTGTTAGTCGATCATGGGAAGAACATGTCGGACATCTTCGACAAGTCCTCGACACTCTCTAGCAACATCGACTCTATCTGAACATGGAAAAGTGCTCTTTTGCAATGACCAACATCAAATATTTGGAGTATGTAATTGATTTTGTAGGCATTCACGTTGATCCAGACAAATTAAAGATCCTCAAAGATTGGCCCATTCCTAGAAGCATTCAAGAACTAAGAAGTTTTCTTGGTTTGGCGAATTTCAATTGACAGTTCATACTCGACTTTAGTCACATAGCCTGGCCCTTGAATCAGTTGACAAAGGGAAATGGAAAAACTATCTTGCAATGGACAAAAATACATCAAGCAACTTTTGAACAGCTCAAACATAGGCTCTACACTGCACTAGTACTTGTGTTACCTGATTTGCATCAGCCCTTTGAGATTGAGATGGATGCATAGGACTATGACTTGGGCACAGTGATCACTCAGTCTGGTCACCCAGTCGCTTTTCATCCCGATACTTTTAACAACACAATTAGAATATACTCGACGTACGAAAATGAATTGTACGCCATCGTGCAAGCTCTCAAGTAATGGAGGCATTACATCCTTGGCAAGGAAACGGTCATCCTCACTGATCACAAGCCTCTACAGTTCGCTCCAACACAATCAAAGTTGCAGACAAACCAACAAATCAAGTGGATTAATTACCTATAGCAATTCCAGTTGGTGATTAATTATCGGAAAGGAAAAGCTAATGCCATCGCAGATTGTCTCAATAGACCACCCATTACTCTCCTTTTGACAGTGATGAGTATGCAAGGATATGACATGAGCACTTGGCCACAGTTGTATGACGATGAAAGCAAATTCTCAACAGTCTACTGACAGTTACAGACTAATAAGTCGCTGACCCCAGAATCCGAATACTTACTGAAAGACACCTTGCTATGCAATCTTGGACAACTTTTCGTACCGACCGGTGAGCACCGACAATAGCTCATTTGGGACATGCACTACAACAAGACTGCATGACACTTTGGAGTAGCAAAGACACTTTCTATTCTGTAGAAGTATTTCTTCTAGCCAACACTTAAATCCTACGTCAACAATTACATTTGATCATGCGTGGTTTGCGCCATTGCTAAGCCACCTAATCGACGATAGGGATTGTATACACCTCTACCAGTTCCTAGTCGACCATGGGAATCTATTTCTATCGATTACTTGGCAGGTTATCCTACTACCAGACAAAAGCATGACGTGATATTAGTAGTAGTCAACTGATTTTCCAGGATGGCCATTCTCATACCATGTAAAAAGACCATGATAGCGCAGTAGACCTCTCAGCTCTTCTTTACACATGTTTGGAAACACTTTGGTTTACCCACAACCATCATTTCCGACCGAGATGCCAGATTCGTCAGAATCTTTTGGAAGACCCTCTGGCAATAGCTGGACACATGACTCTCATTGTCGACAACTTTCCATCCTCAGACCGACGGACATACAGAAGTTGTAAATCACCTTGTAGTACAACTGCTTTGCATGTACAATCACAAGCATCGACGCACATGGGATGATAATCTCCCATACATTCAGCACAACTACAATCGTGCTCAACACAGCTCTACATGCAAGAGTCCATTTGAAGTTTGTTATGGATTTCTACCCTCAATGCCTATCGACTTGATCAGCTCCTCGATACAACCAGACTCTGACATAGACCACAACTAGTGATAATTTGATAAAGCAGTCAAGTTTCGAGAACAGATTTGCGACATCCAGAAGCAAGCACAGGATATGTTTCACATAGCAAATGAGAAAGCTAAGGCTCAACACAACAAGCATCGTATTCCTCATACATTCCAAATTGGGGATAAGGTCTGGCTACATCTTAAGAAGGAGTGCTTCACTCGTCCTTTCAAGAAGTCAAAACCTTTGCGATATGGTTCGTACAATATTCTTCGATAGATTAGCGAAAACACTTTCCATCTGGACATTCCTGCATGCCTGGGTTTTCATATAGTATTCAACATGGATTTACTTCGACCATACCATGCACCCTTGTTGGAACATAACAACTTATCGACAGCATAACCCAAAGACATCCATCTAGATGTTCAGGAGCCTCTTCCTTGCGACACCATTGTGGGAGGAGGAGTACGCCTTACAAGGACGAACACAATTCCCTTGTTTCAGGTTGCCAAAGTTGGACAAATCCCATCTCAAGGAAACTGGTACTCTTTTAAGCTAGGAGGTCTAATCCGCATCATAGTTGGCAAGTCATCGATGTCGGTACAACTTCGACAAGTTTCGACTCGACATGACTTCGACAACTTCGACAAGTTCTGAATTCGACACAACTCCGACGAGTCTCGACTTCGACATACTGCGACACACTTTGCACCTTCAACATGTTCAACAACCTCACAGTTCGAGACATCGACATTCAGCATTGACATGCGACCAGCGACTGTCGAACTTTGACAGATTGTCTCTCGGTCTTCCAGTCAAATGTAACGGTTGAACTGTTGAAACTGTTCTAACTTCTTCTTTGTAGCTGAACGTAATGGGCAGATCACAAGGCATCTCAGAATCTATATAAGCATTTATAATATTGTAACATACATTAATGATTTACCTGTATATATCTAATAGAAGAACAGTTCGCATTCCTGCATATTGTCTGTGCGTATTTGTGTTTATCCATGTCGCGTAATCCTGCATTTGCTCATTCTGTTTATTAATATTCTATCATAACAAAGCTGACTCATTCAGTTGAACTGTTGTCACCCTTGTGCTTCCTAGACACAACCCGAACCATTGTTTCCTCTCTAATGTACCAACGTTTTGGCATGAATCTATAAACCCATTTATCTTTAGGAACTTGTTTGTCCGTCCATCTCTTTTCATAGTACCGAATCTGCTCTTGAGTATCTCATGTTCCCTTATATCTATTCATCAATTCCAAATTCGTTAGGGATTGGAACCTCATTTTAATGCATTGTATGACCTATTCCCAATTGTGTATGCTTTCTTTTTGTGCCACCCACCAGCACATAGTCATTCCTTTGAACCCAACATCCATGACCTGAATTCTTAAAGGTATAGGCACCCCTTTCTCCATATGTTCAATAAAAGTATCTATTGGCCCTATTCCATTGAACTTCAGGTGATCACATAATTCAGAACCTACCTAGTGAAATGACTTAGTAATCCTTGCACACCCCTTGCTAGACACTTCATATAACCTATTCTACAAACTCTCCATTTCTTCCTGTAAATCAATATCAAATGAGCAAATACTTCTCCAACTAGTCTCCCTATATTCTATCGGATTCACATAATCCTTCATTCTCTTAGTGATATTGTAGATGTTTTCTACCTCCTCATATTCTATATCATCCCTCACTAGTTCTATATATCACTCTCATTCCCTGATATCCATTAGAGAAACCACTCACAAAATATTTGTTTCAAATGACATATGCCTATGCTTCAAGTTAAATATTGCATTATTTTCAAAATACCAATCAGTGCCTAGCAAATCTAGATAGGGATCTACCTCATCTAGAATCTCAATTACTTGAAAATATGTAGTTGTATTTAACCAATTAATGATTGCTTCAACATTATCTAGTCTACCTATAGGGTAAATCCAATGCTCATTGGCCATCTTGAGCTAAATAGGGGACTAGACTAACTTTGGTGTGCCCATCAACTTTGATGATTTCTGTGGTAAAATATTTACATCAGACCCTAGGTCCAATATTGCATCATGCATTTATAACCTCCCAAGTCTATTTCCATTTTAAATTTTCTACAGGTTCTTCTCCTTTTCCCAACCTGTCACACATTTATTTTTAATAATGGGGCAAAAATGGGAACGTCCATCTCAGTTGATTTCACTAACATTGTAAACACCTAAGTTAAATTTTTGACAATGAAGGTACATTTTAATAATTTAATACTACATCAAAAATTTTTTCTTATTATGTTCCTTGGATCATCCTTTTCATATTCTTCATACCATAGATATTCTATGCACAATGGTGCATCCTCAATTTCCTTTCCCTTTTCGCTCCTTGCGCAATTCAGCTGTCACCATATTACAGTGCCCTTTCTTTTCCTCCTATTTCACTATAAGCTCGATGCAGTATTCCATCACATGTACTTGTAATATCCCTAATTTTGACTTGGAATGTATTAAATCAAAATTATGTAAATGATGTAAATATTCTAATATGTATTCCTAGTATGAAGCTTAAGGCCAACGCCTGACTAGTGAATGTTGCTAGGCACATATAATGTAAATATTTCTATATGGTCCATGTAGTTGGATTTCATGATAACTTGAAAGATATGTAAATATTATGTTGGAAAAATGATAAAATGGTCTGAGATGTTTGTGTAAATAGCACTAGAGGGGCCATGATTCCACTAGAGGGGAAGAGGAAAGGGGTCTCTGCGAGATTAAACACTCTATTTCCAAGTGTCAACTTTAGAACTCATCCAATTTCTGCCATATTCCTTAAATGAGCCAATTACTTCCATTTGACTTTCAAATCCAATCATTAAATACATGTATGAGGTTGGTGGGGAAATTTTTCTCATGTAGCTTTGTAAACATGAGATGAATATACTTCTATGATAGTTTTAAGGGTCATTTCTGTTGAAATATTGTAACTTCGAAGAATATTCTATTGTATTTTATTATTGTAATTTATTCGGAGATGTTTTATTCCTCCACTGGGATGTTATTATTACATTTGGTCATGTAATTCATTGAGGTGAATCCTCCCTTGTAAGTTGGGGCAATATATCCCCCTAAAGTAAAATTTAAAGGGGTTTTTAAGTCCCGTAGAGGAGTCGTCCTAGTCAACATTAGTTGAGTGGTAAAGTTAGTTGAGGCCGACATGTCAAGTTGTAAAATTAAAGTATAAGTGAATGTATAAATAGAGAGCTAGGCTCTCTCATTTATTCATTCATTCACAAACACACTCACTTGTGTAATTTGCATGGGAGAGAGAGAGAGAGAGAGAGAGAGAGAGAGATCTGCAAGGAGAAGGAGCACTTGTTTGTGGTTTTATCTTCATCCTTTTGATCATCCATAGAAGTTTTGCTGGGTTTTCTTCCCCTAGAGGGTTTCCTAGGATAAATCTGTGTTTATCTTGTGATTGTGTTTCTTTCAGTGATCCTGTATAGCTATTGTTGTGAAATTGAATTGAATGTTGATGTTAGCTATCTTATAATATTGAATCTGAACATGGTATCAAAGATAGCCTGAATAGGACAGCTTTCACAAGGTGAAACTCTCTCTCTTCTCCCTTGCGACACTTGTTTCACTTGCGACAATTTGAAAGCTAGGGCTTTGTATAGAAAAAACTAGTCATTGTGGAACTTTCTCTATAAATCTGTTTTTGTGAGGGTTCAGGATATGAAACTTCGGCAAGACGAATATCAGACATAAATGTACCTTGTGTCGAAAAATCAGCCCCAGATTCGTTGTACTTTGTGAGATATGATCCGTACAAGTTAGGGTTTCTGCCTCTTCCAAAATGCATCTCTAAACAAGTGACCTGGGAAAAAAGGTCATATGTCGGGATAGGAAGCTCCAAATGTAATTCCATAAAACATGACAGTTAGGGCATAGACTGTAGTTTCACAGGTCCGAATGTCAGAGTTCGAATTTGAAACAATGATACGTGGCACGTCGTAAAAGTTCGATATGCTGTTTCATCCCATAAACATGTCATGTTGGAAAACTTACCATATCTCTCTCATGGAGAATCTAATGAAGCTCAAATTTGTGGGTTTGTAAATATGACAGGACAGGATACCACAGGACTAAGTTTCAGACCCTGAGGATCCTAAATTTCAGAGATACACCAGAAACAATACGACACATCTAAAATGGCTCAACGGAGGAAATCAAAGGAGAGGAGGAAAGTTCTCACTTAGGGTTTTCAGTTTTTTATTTGGTATGGAAGGACCTGATCACACCACAACTTTTCCTTAAATTTAAATATGTAATAATACTTTTAGTATTATCACTATTTTGCAAACTTAGCTCCTCCTCGACTTCCCAATTATTTATCCAAGACGTGGCATCTTTATGGCAACCTTTCATAAGTTGTGGGTTTGGTTTTGGTTGGAGTTTGAAGAAAACTTAGGGAGCCTCTTGTCTCCCATGTTGTTTATCTTGTTCTTGTACATTAGGTACCTATTAGCCATGCTCTCGATGGGTGACAGACTCACTTCTATGAGGGGGTTAGGATATGGTGTAATTTCTTTTTGAGATTATATGTTATAAAATGATTTTGTATTTTCTCTATCATTCTCCATGATTCTCTAGAGATGTTGCAGCCCCAAACTTTGAATGTCCATGAAAGATAATATGAGTGGCAAGAGCCTCAAAGAGGAGTTTCTTCCAAAAGACAAAGTTCTATTGATTTACAACTATTTTTCAAGTCCATAATAAACTTTCTACCCCCTCTTAATCATTTTCTCAATTCTCTAGTTCCAATTAAGTTTGTGATGAAGATTGATTATGAGATATTTGTATGAAGTCACTTCCTCCAAGGTGTTGTTGTCATATATTTTGCATAAGTGATTCTTTTGATTTGATTAACATAACCTTTGTTTTGTTAGTGTTAACAATCATACTCATACTATAGAAAAAATCCTTAAAAATATTTTTTTGCTTATCGATATAATAGAGAATCTTCACCATAAAAACAACATCATCCACTTAAAGAAGAAGGAAGATGACTATACTAGCTAAACTCATGCCAAAACAATCCACTTCTTCAAAACAACCATCTAACTTGACAATCCATATTTTAAAAATGGAAGGGGATATGACACAACCTTGCTTAACTCCTATATTACAATTTATTTCGTTTGACCGTCCCTCAGAGTTCCTAAACTTGGCAATAACATTCTTGGGCAACCTTATCACAATAGCTTTCAACTTGAAAGGAAAATTTAGCTCTTCTAATCTATTCCAAAAGTTAGTTCTGGTAATTGTGCCAAATGGTTTTTCTAAAGTCAACAAAGCAACAAAAAAGATTGGTTTTATTATTGCAACACTCTTCAACAATGGTCCTAAGTCTAACAAGGTGGTCCACAATTAAATGATAGCTCCTAAATCCCACATGGCTTTTCACTCTTTTGGGTGACTTTCTAGCCATATGTTGATCTTCTTTTCCATAATAGTTCCATATAACTTGGCTAAAAGATGGCTAATGACAATGGTCGTATAATTAGAGGGATTTTTTTTATCTCTACTTTTTAAAATAAGAATAATTAGGATTTGAGTCCATGATGTGGTAGATGATGATAGGCCCACCAATTTTTAAGATTTATGCTTGGTATCTTTTAATGTCTTTAGCTTGTCACTTATCATAAACTTTTTTTATTTTAATTTGAAGATATTGATTATTTTCTATTCTTATTTGTTTTATTGATGATATATTAAAAATCAAAGAAAAAAATTATTAATTTTTATTAAAAGAAAATGATTATAATAGAAAAGATTGATTTTTTTTTATGTCAAGGAGTTAATAAATGTCAAGGAAAAATCAAGATATCCTTAATGTTTATCACAATATGTAGCAAGTTAGATTTGAATTTATTGGAGAGTATCACAACCAATGCTCCCAATCACTTAACCTAGGCTCTATTAATAATGTTATTGACTTATTTTAACACATAATTTGAAATTGAAAAACAAATATAAAAAATATTTTTTTTAATGATAGGTGAAGACACATTTGTATAAATACTAATACATTACATTTTTTAAACGGTTCAATTAGATGTTTAGTAGGGAATAAATGGTTAAATGAGATGTCTGCAAGGGAATAGTAAGATACATATTGGAAAGAGGAAGATGTTGAGTGGGACTATAATTTATAGTTTTCAAGAAAATATAATATTTTTTAGTTATTTGGAAATTTACAAGAATTAAATAATATATATTTTTTTAATTTAATTTATTATTAGTAAGTTATTAAAATTTTAAATAATTAATTAATTATATATATATATATATATAGGAGTAGTATAAGGGTCAACTAAAACGTTCTATCCGGCAATGTAGAAATAGTTGAAATGGCAATTTCGATTGCTCAAATCACAAGGCATTTAGTCTAGGAAAAGCAATTACAATTGCTGAAATTGCAATATTGTGTAAATAACAATTTCCAAAAAGAAATTTGATGGATTTCCATCCAATTTTCACCCCAAAAGCGAAGCATTTTAATTGTCTTTTATCCTAAACTATATATATATCCAAGTTATAATGTCCTGTAAAAATAACATCGTCTCAGATATATTTCACTGGTTTTAATTAGATACATTAGGTCTATCCTCGGTCAAATGAGTCTATACGCAAAGAAGAGTAGTGATGCAATGGATAAGTGATACAAAATAATTTGATCGAAGTTTAAGGTTTTATCAATTTTGGTTTTGTGATACGTATGGATTTCTTCTTTTTTCTCTTAACTTAATGAAGTTAATGGACACGCCATGTTGTAACGAAGGGCAATCTCATTACAAGCCTTTGCCTATGACGGGGGTAATGACACGTTGTTTCTATTGATTTCTATATGACCAAATTTCTCATGCCTTATAGTTTAGTTTAGAACGGATTTAGTCCCAGAGAGTGACATTTATGGTTTTCTACTCTCTTGCCTGAGCTCTCTCTCTAACCCCCTTTCTTTCTCCTAAACCTAGCACTAACAAGATCCTCACCATTTCTATGTCTTGTATATTTGTATTTTCTGTGATATAATATGAACTTCTAACCTTTATATTTATATATATGTTGAGGTATGTTTTTATCTTATATTTAATGCTGATGTTGTATATGTAAAAAAATATAATATGAATTGAATATAAAAATTATTAAATTTAAAAATGGAGACATTAAAAAAAAAACATAAACTTTAATTCTTATATATTTGAAAATTCAGATATTCATTATTTTCTCTCTAAATCTCACCAACATTTTTTTCCAAATCTTAGTAAATAATAAATATTAAAAAATATTAAATGAAGAATAAGTCATTGATTCTAATCAAAGTTGAAAACCACTTTGTAATCTATTATTATCCTAGAGAATGAAGAATAAGTCATTGATTCTAGTCAAAGTTGAAAACCACTTTGTAATCTATTATTATCATAGAGAATGGAATTCCACTTTCAATCACTAGAGAAAACAAAAAGAGTGACATCCACTACTTAAAATTTTAAATTATTATTTTTAATGTTTTTTAATTTTAAAATATTATTTTTCACTCCAAGGTCAAAATTAAATTAATAAATGTGAACTTCACATGTAAAATGCTCTTTCTCAACTCCTATAAATAGTTACTTTATTTCTTTAAAATGCTATTTCTCAACTCTTATAAATAGTTACTTTATTTCTTTAAAATTTTATTTTGTCAAAAGTAGGCGTGGTCAATTTAGTAGACGGTGAAAAGTGTGACACTTTTAAATGATATTCTCGCAAGTGGAACAGCTATAAAGAGTAAGTCTAAAAATGACATGGTCAATTCAACGGAAGCTGTTACCCCGAAGGCCAGAAAATCAAACTTGAACCCGCCGTTTTAAACTTGAACTCTTAACAGCGTCCGACCCGAGAGTACAAAAGTAATTAAGTCCAAAACCCAACCTAATGTTTATTTTTTTATATATAGATTTCGAAAGGACACGTGAGTAATCTATTTATTCAAAGTTTTTTATTTTATTGGTGGTTTTGATTGGAATCCAGTAAATTTATTTATGATAAAATATAAATTTCTACCGTGTTTAAAGTATATTTTTGAATTCATAAATAAATTTAACATCTTCAAATTTTTTATTTTTTTTGTAAGTTGTAGGCAGAAATTTAATTAACATAAACATAATATACATTGTGAACAATAGAGTTTGTTGCAGATTGGGGAGGCTTCAGATAATGAAGCCACCATCCCAATTGCTCAAAAAGATTGAAATGACTGACATAGTACAAAATATAGACCCTGTGAGTATGGTCTGCCCATAAAAAGGCTGGGACTTGCTGCAAAAATAAATATTCATAATGTCTGATAGTGCTATAAACTAAGCTATACCAAAAATAAAAACAGAGAAGCTGATAGTCATAGAGATGACCAAGGGCAACGGCCTTCCAATTAGCGATTTGCACGTGAGTTCTCTGGTTTTTCCTCAAGGATGGGGCAGGCGGCATATAAATCCTCAAAGGTGCCTGGAGGGGGCAGAGTTGGAGAGGGTGACCCTGGAGAGCACTGGTCATCAGAAGTGACACCACACACAGCGTCACGAACAGCATCACAGGCAGCATCATGAGCAACATCATGAACATCATCACGAGTAGCGCCATGAACAGCATGACGAGCAGGGGTTGCAGAAGTCGAGCCCTTGTTCTTCTTGACCTTGGAATGATTTTTTGCAGACCCGGTGGCTGGAGCTTCAGGAGCCTCAACCTCCTTGTTTTTCTACTTGGCGAGTTGAGAGTTGTTGCCCAGGGTGAATATGTCCTAGGTCATATTGGTCCGCCGCCTCTTTCAGACTGGCATTGATATTCCTTACAATACTGGTGTTGGCTTGCCAACTAGCCTCCATTTCCTCTATGAGGTTGCTCATCATGTTCTTGAGCAACCAGTGATGGTTAATGGCTCCTCCATTGCTACCACAAGCAAGGAGAGCTGCCACCCTACGAGCCTCCCACTGATCAATGAGGCTTCGAGTCCTTGCTGAGATTCTTGGAGCATAACCATCCATGATCGTCTAGTCCATGGCGACCTTGGGCCTGCGACTGGAGCTTTTCCTGCCACTACCCCGACGAGAGACCCCCCTATTGCAAATTGTCTTGGCTCTAAGAATCACAGAGTAAGCCACCCCTAAGATCTCAAGCTCTGCGAAATAATCCTCAGAGAGAAGCCAAAACTCGACGGTAGAAGTGGAATACCTGTCGACAGGATGTTTTAAAGAGCCGAGACCATTAATGTTACCGTCTGTTGTCCTCATGGAAGGTGGCAGAATTGAATGTAGGACACAGTTACCAAGGGAAAACGTCATTCTAAACACGCAGGAGGGATCGTCACCATAAGTCTCGTCATGTAGTCTTAAATAGGCGTCGATGCTCAGGGTGGTGGAATGATCGTCATTTCTGGTGGACAGATGTGCGGTGGCGATCATCTCGTCAACCGGTTTGTGCATGTGAAGGGTCGTCCCATCGTTTCCACGTGCAGCAGCGTGAGGTGGCAGCTTCTCCAGGTTAGCATTGTGCACGGTGGCGGAAGTTGGAGCACCTGCATCCGAGTAGCACCTTCAAATACCTTATGACACCTAAAATTATGTAATTTTCATAACTAATATATGTGATTTTTTTTTTTTTTTAAATTTCCAATAAAAATACAAACAAAATTAAACCAAAAATATAATAGAAAAAAATCTAAAAATATTTATGCTACACCCACCGCATGCATAGACGATAAACCAAGCTTTCAGCTGTGGGTTTCTCTCTGTTCCTCCACCTAGGCCCTGGTGCCTTTGCCTTTGCCTTTGTTTGAACGTATAGTGATCCAGAGCGACAAGTGTTCGCCCATGTAAAAAAGCCAAATTTTCCCAAACGCGGAGACGGAGACGGGATATCGTTTTCAGTCTTTTAATAATCCTGCTCCACTTTGAAATGCAAATGTTGTATTTTCCAAGTAACATCTCAACAACTTATCGGCTTCGTCGGCAGCCCCAACAACGCGTTTGGCTGACAACATTGACTTTCCTGTGTAAGGTGACCTACCATGTAACAGCACGAAGCTTACTGCTTCTCAGAATTTTCTCAGCCTACTTGATGCATGTCCTTTAAAAAGGGAAGTTCTCTCCTTCGATTCCCACGCCTCCAACGATTCTTCCCTCGTCATAATTCAACTTATAGAGGGAGCCCATCGTAGCCATTTACTATTCACTGCTTGCTCCAAATTGCAGCCTCAAATAAAGGAATATGAGATCAGACCAAACAGTTTGTGTGACAGGAGCAGGGGGATTCATAGCCTCATGGCTTGTCAAGAAACTCCTCACCAAAGGCTATACTGTCCGAGGAGCAGTTCGTGGCAACCCTGGTAGGTGCTAAATAGCTTGCCCAAAATTTCGGACAGAGGATGTGAAATTTTGAGTAATCTTTAGTCTTAAGGTTGAGCGTGTTTTCAAATATTGTCATGTTTTTCACTCTTTGATCTTTTGATAAAAAAAGTTATGACATAATAGTTGGGTAGTTATTTATTTAGTTTGGATGGAAGTGCAGAGAGTGGCAAGTATGAGCATCTCAGAGTTTTAGAAGGAGCGAAAGAAAGACTTGAGCTTGTGAAGGCTGATATTCTTGATTACCAGAGCTTAGTCTCAGCTCTCCGAGGATGCCACGGTGTCTTTCACATGGCTTGCCTTCTCAACGATGACCCTGTAATTGTTTTTCACCTCATTCAAATTATGTCTTGTATTCAAATTCCTTGCTTGGGTTTTCAGATTTATGGTTGCAGAGATTGAATATCGTCTGTGATGAATATGCAGGATCAAGTTATAGAGCCAGCAGTGAAAGGAACGAGGAATGTTATGGAGGCCTGCGCAGAAATGGGGGTGAACCGCGTAATCTTTACATCTTCTATCGGTGCGGTTTACATGGATCCTCACAGAGATCCTTGCGCCATTGTCGATGATGATTGCTGGAGCGATTTGGAATATTGCATACATACTAAAGTATTTTTGTTTAACCAACACTTATAGATAGTAACTAGCTATTCTTTCAAGTAAATTGTATGTAGATAGTGGTGGAATGTTTGGCACATTACAGAACTGGTACTGTTATGCAAAGACCTTGGCCGAGAAAGCTGCATGGGAGATTGCTGAGAGAAGGAATTTAGAGATGGTAGTGATCAATCCGTCTCTGGTTTTAGGTCCATTGTTGCAATCGACCATGAACGCCAGCACCGCTCATATTATGAAATATTTGACAGGTAATGTAATGTTATTATAGTTGGTTGGTTCGTTAGTTACATATATATAGTGGAATCATGAGTGATTTAAGAGGAGAATCGATGGACGTGCAGGGTCAGCGAAGACGTATGCGAACTTAACTCAGGCATATGTCGACGTCAGGGACGTTGCTGACGCTCACATTTTAGTTTATGAAACGCCTTCAGCCAATGGCCACAGATATCTCTGCGCAGAATGCAACCTCCACCGAGGAGAACTCGTCGACATACTGGCAAAACTGTGCCCGCGGTGTCCTCTGCCTACCAAGTACGTTCTTTCAAAGAAAATTCTGTGGTTTCTCTGCAACTCAACTTCATAAGAATAGTTTTGTTTAATTCTGTGCAACTTCATATAACAAGAGTTGTTTTGTTTAATTCTGTGGAACTTCATGCACGCAGATGTTCAGACGAGAAAAATCCAAGGAAGCAGCCATACAAGTTCTCTAATCGGAAAATGAGAGATTTGGGGCTCTCATTCATCCCAATAAAGAAGTCATTGGGTGATACGGTAGCCAGTTTACAAGACAAAGGCTTCCTTCAGTAGCTCTTACAACCTTCCTGCAACGCCGGGGAGAATCAATTTGTCGATTGTGGAAATGGGAATCAGCTGTGGCGCGACATGCGTATGCAATTGACTTCAATAACTTGAATTAGAAGTGTCTTGGTACATGAGAGTTATTCGAAGTGTTATGGTTGACCAAAATCAAATCTATGTATGGACGTGCAAACGTTTTACAACTTTACATTTCTGGATACATTCTACTTATCTTGAGAGTGAGCTATTGTTTACTTATCTTAACACTGAGCTGTACTCGATTCCATCTTCATAATACCATAATTTAAAAAATTGACATTCACATTTAAAATATCCTTCTCACCGTAGTCCTAAATAATTATTTTATTTCTTTAAAGTTTAAAACTTTTATAATTACTTTATTTCTTTAAAGTTTAAAAATATTATTATTTTATAATATTAGGAAATAGGTTCAATTCAATTAAAATGTCCAAAAATATTATTATTTTAGAATATTAGTAAAGAGGGTCAATTCAATGGAAGTGGTCAACGACTGGAGGGTGTTGCTCCATGATCAAAAAATTAAACTTCAACCAACCATTGTAAACTTCAACTATCTCCTCGAGAATACAAATCAAATTAAATAATAGTTCTCAATTCAATTCTTAGTACATGCCATGGGTATGATAGGATGTTGTCAAAGTGTTTCATGGAAATACATTAAATTATAATACAAAAGCTTAATAACACAGGAGCCATGAAGTGGCATTGTCTTCGACATTGTATTTGTAGAAATTAGGTGTTTGCATTGATGTGATTTCTCTCTTCTGAAAATAGTAATAACAGTTTGCAATTTGCAATGTATTGTGAAGTACAATGTCTACAACAACAGAGAACAACAAACAAAATGAAAAAAGAAATGAAGAAAATCTAATTAAATACATTGGTTAATTAAATACATTGGTTATTTGTAAGTATGACTTGTTGAATGAAGAAGAACATCACCTTTTAACACTAGAAAAGGTTCTCCATTGTGTATTGTGCTCATTAATATCATGAAACAACATTTAAACAAATAATTAGAATACAAATATAAACAACCTTTAAAGAAACAATTGTAATTGCAAAGACATGACCGATAAGATTTATAGTCATTTGAATATATATAGTGTCTGTGAAATAATTAATGATTAAGGATAGTTTCTAGATGCAAAAGAAAGTTCATAGAACAATTTGCAAAGTGGAAGAGCACAGCTTGTCGAAAGTTCAAAGTTTCTTTACATTAATCCAATGCCAAGCCATAGTCTTGCATCCACATGCAAATGTCAAAGACATTGTGTATGCAAAGTGCAACGACAAAATTGCCCTATTATCACCGAATGCATTTAGTAGATGCAATAAACACATACATAGAGATTACATATCGTTAACAAACATCCAGCTTAGTCTGTTTTGCTGTGAAAGAAAAATAACAGAAATCGTTGAGAGCCTGTAGCTTCCATGACTTCAATAATAACAGAAAGTGGCAAACTGCAAAAGCTTCTTCAAAATTCGATCTTGTTATGTTCAATGTCCCAATCACAAGAATTTGTTTGCCTCTGTATTTTTTATTTTTTTTCAGCAACAAAAACATGAAAGTCCGGGTTGTCCAGTTTCTTTATGGCAAAAATGGAAACCATGTTCAAAATTGCACTTGACAATGGCATAATCGGTCTTTAATAGCATTGGCGATAGCTGCTTGCTACACATTGCAAACACACTGTAAGCAACTTCATGATGAACATTTTTGAAATTGACATTGAAATCAATTTACAACGAATCTGACCTCTTTTGCTTCAAAAAAATTGTTTGGGCACCCTGCAATGAACATTGAGACATCATTTATCAAGTATGCAATCATCAATGATCTAGCAATCAACTATGTTGATTAATATGCAATTCACATGACCATGTTTTATGTTTGCAAACCATTATAGAATCATTGCTATTAAGTATGTGCAGTACTGGTTATGTTATTTTGGAATTTATACACACTGGCAATTGGCTCTTTCAGATTAGCACAAAGAGTTTATCTTTCAAACGTTGTCCACCAATCATACACATTTTAAGAATTAATGAAAATTGTTCATATAATGTTATCTGCTATAACTTTACAAATATTATCTACCCTGCCATTTCAAACTTCAAATTCGAGATCCCTAAGACTGAAAAGCCAGGAATTTTATCCATTTTTTACATCTTTTTAATTGAAATGATGATGATTAGAGAAGTACTGCCTTATGTAGCTGGGAATGTAAATTTGTCGAGAACCTATAATTTTTTTTTGTCTTTTGTATTGGGCATGGACAACAATTTTGATTTTCAGTATTTGAAAGCATTTATATTAACTATTCAAAGAGCAATGTTCATTGGCATCAATCTAAGACTATGCGATTTGATGTTTTTGTATGTTTTCAAAGTTGAAATTTTTTTGCCAATTTTCATTGTTTAAAAAAAACGCAAGGTTAACAGAAACATACTCAGGAAAAAACAATTGAAAAATGTCAATGAAACCAAATGTTGGGGAGCAAAATAAAAAAACTCCTTTGCTGTCAGCTTCGACCGGATTTGTTACATCAACGGTTGACAGTCATAGCAACTCCTGAGCTATATATTTTCTTTGTTGTTTCATCTTTTCTATTGGGAAATATTATTTGTCATATGTTAGCTGAGCAACCAGGTTCAATATAGCATACAAACTAGGCACATAAAGTGTAACAATCATTACAAATACATTTCTAGGAAGTATGTTGTGAATGGTCCAGGGATTTAAGCTTTTCAGCTAGTTAAGGCAAACACTAGTTTTATAGTTTCAACAATTATGATAATCAAACACACTTTAAAAATTTTAAGTTATTGTCTATTACGATGACACTTCCATTTATTTTGAAACAATATGAAGGAAGTATACTATATGCAATTTTACTATGTTCAGTGTGTCAGATAGTCAACTTCTGCAAGAGTAGATGGAACAATAGGATCAATTAAATCTATTTAATAACAGTAGCAAGCAAAACAATTTCTATAAATGGAAGATAGGATCCATGAACATTATATCAATTAGACGGAGCAAGTGTCGGGTCAATTGTGTCATAACATGGAAATGTAAAAATATGATCAGACGCAGGAGCATTGACCAATTATCAATGATCTATCTAGGAAGCATGCATAAGACCAGGTAGATTGCAACAGCAAGTATGCTGAGAAAGAAAGGGATGTATCAAAATATCGTTTATAGCTAGGAAAAAGCCATCTACATTACACTATGAACTAGTTAGAGAGAACAATGCATGAGCCCGGATATTGACTATGTCAATCAATCTAATTCTATAAAAAATTCAAGCCATGGATTTGCAAAATTAATAATAGCCACCAAAAATTTTCAAAGCAATGTTGTAGAACAAGGAATTGTTTTGGTTATATTAGTTTAGGTATTGGAGCTTGAGGCAGTTCTAACTTAGGTATAAAAAATAAATAAATAAATAAATGCAAGATATTAAATTCTATGACACAAATTTGAAAGGAACATGGTGCAATAACAGGTTTGATATAGGAGGGAACTTATTCATACCTCCTGGTCAGATTTTTTTGCAATCGACAATCCTGTTGTTCATAGCCAAGGTGTAGAGTCCTTGATGGTTGAATTTCCGAAGATTGAAGATAGTTGATGAAACGGTTTTGCATTAATGCTCATATGATATAACTGCAATGGCTAGGCAGTATTCCTTTAGTTGGGTTCCTCGCAGTGTGCATTCAATGATCCCTTCATTTGTTTCCATCTTGCAATGCAAAATATGTTCATATGTAGTGGGCGTTTCGCGATTGCGAAATGACATAATGTTGTACTCTGAATCAATGGATATTTGCATTCTGCACATGTACATTGGAATGGTGGCATGAATGCATTCTTGATTTTGAGTGTTCCATATATCTGTCACAGTTTGTGTGACAGAATAGTTATAAAATATCATATCAAATATGACTATATGAAAACATTATGACAATAAAAAGCAAAGCATGGAAAACCATATTATAAGTTGGAATATGCAATTGAGATGTTTCAACTATAGTAGCATAATTCGAGTACGAATACGGATATGAATACGATTCGATACGGAAAAACTACGTAATGAAAAAATCTAGTACGTATAAAATACGAAAGTAGACTACTTATATATAATATTTTTTAATTGATTATTCAAAAATATACCATTAATGTACATAGACATTTATATAATAAAATCAAATATATTTAAAAAACAAAAAAATATAATTTCAACAACCTGCCATATGGCAAGTGTGGGTGACGACAACTAGTTATTAATAATTGTTTTAATAAGAAAGTATAAATTGAATGGTATTTATGTTTTGTAGTATTTAAGTTTTTTTTTTTTTTAATTTAATTTTCCATTACTAAGAATCCGTATTCGTATTACACTTACACCGAATATTCGGCGAACTCGAATTTGTTTTGAATTTCCGTACGTGAACTACCAATACGACTGAATTATGCTACTATGGTTTCAACTAGTTGTTTTAAATGGTGCAGATGCAAGTTTATTTTTTGTTGATTTATTTTTTAATCTTGTTACAAAACAAAAAAGAAAAGAGTTTTACAAAGAAAAAGCAGTTGCTGAACATTTTGCATGGCCACATGCAAGTTATCTATTCTGTACAAAGAAGTAAATTCAGTGTATCAATTGAAATGAGAGGGAAATCAAGCTACTGAAATAATTTCCAATAAGAAAAAACTGTTTCAGATACCGAAAAAGATATCTAGAAATTGATTTATTGTAGTAGAAAAGTAGAAAGAGCTTTAGACATTATATACATTGCACTTGGGGAATTTATATAGTAGTGGCATAGTAGAAAGAGCTTTGCAAAAGCAATTTAACCATGACAAGCATTTTATATGATCTGTTTCTATAGATTTATAGTTTACCAAAGCACATAGCAAGAGACTAATTAAGAAACAATTGAAAATGAGGCATCATTTCAAATTGCGAGCAAACTCTAAATCGTTGATTCATCATTTAGAGGATCGATGAATGTGGCCTACGAGGTCTTCATCATATGACTTCCTTTTGGACCCGGTCTTATAATGTTCTTTATTATATAAAGAGGTGGTTCATCGTGTGCAAGTTGTTGCTGCACTTGAAGGAAAAAAACTTTTGTAGTTTTCATTCTTATGTTGCATTGTGGCGTTCATCAAGGGTTATGCCGCATTGCGACAATGTCCGAGATGTGAAATTTGATGTTCATCAAGGTTTATGTCGCATTGTGATGTTTATCAAGGGTTATGTTGCATTGTTGCATTCATCAAGGTTTAGATGCAACATATTCACAATGTGAAATTTGACATTCATCAAGCTTTATGTCGCATTGTGATGTTTATCAAGGGTTACGTTGCATTGTGGCATTCATCAAGGGTTATGTCGCATTTCGACAATGCTCAATATGTGACAAATATGCCGACAATACCCAAGATGCGACATATTCACAATGTGAAATTTGATGGTCATTAAGGTTTGTGTCGCATTGTGATGTTTATCAAGGCCTATGTTGCATTGTGGCGTTCATCAAGGGTTATGTCGCATGGCGACAATGCCCAAGATGTGAAATTTGACGTTCATCAAGGTTTATGTCGCATTGTGATGTTTATCAAGGCTTATGTTCCATTGTGGCATTCATCAAGGGTTAGATGCGACATATTCACAATGTTACATTTGTCGTTCATCAAGGTTTATGTTGCATTGTGAACGTGTCCAGCCAGCGGGTGAGGGGACGTCTAGATGAAGCTTCTTGAATGTGCCATTAATGACGAGAGGAGGAAGGCATCCAGGCGGGTTAATGCATGCAATGCATGGTGCCACATTGTGGAATCCCATACCGAGGAACCTCCAACACGTGTCGCCTAGTTGTCGTGGTGGCACCCGCATCCGGGGATAATATATTATATTGTTATTATTCTTCATCATTATTTTAATACTATTGTTTATCATCAACTTATATTAATTGTTTTAATTAAATTATAATATAATACTATAATTTAATGAAATTATGTTTTAATTAATTATAATACAATAATTAATTATTTAAATAACAAATAATTATTTAATATATTATTAATTATTTAATATTATTATTAACTAAATAAAAATATTAATTAATTAATATTATCATTCACTAAATTATAATTATTTTGGTTAATTGCTCATTATAAAATAATAGTAGTGTTTATTTAATAATATTGTTTAATTAAACAATATTATTAATCAAACAATTAAAATATGGATTTCGTTAAAATTATTAAATAATATTAATCTTTTAATATTTTTAATTAAATAATCATTAAAAGTGATTAAATAATAATATTATTAACTAAATAACTATAATATGATTTAAATTATTTTATAATTATTATGTTTAATTAATTATTATAAAATAGTAATATTGTTTAATTAAACAATGTTATTAATCAAACAATTAAATCATGTATTTTATTAAAATTATTAAACAATATTATTCTATTAATATTTCGGAGATATGTGTATGCACACACCCGTTACTAGCAACACCAACATTAATAATATTAATTGTCCGAATAGGCCGATAGGCGTAAATGGGGCACATACTTTTCATATTAATGTTTTTCCCTATAGTATGTGTCCCATTTATGCCCATCGACGTATTCAGGCACATTAATATTATTAATGTTGATGTTCCTAGTTATATAAAGAGGTGGTTCATCGTGTGCAAGTTGTTGCTGCACTCGGAGGAATTTTTTTTTTGTAGTTTTCATTACCTAGAACTGTCAATGGAAAAGCAAAAAATAAGTTACAATCAGGTAGGGAGCTCATATGCAATGAATAGAGACAGATCTATTCGTAGGAATTTTATTTATTTCTAGCAAAAATACATAAAATAACATTTGTGGTTTGAAAATGAATTGAAACAGAAAAGAAATTTTAGATTTATTTTTCATTTCTAAATAAAACGATTGTGCCCATAAATTTTCATAGTCATTTGCAATTTGACTATCCCTGCTGTAAAAATCCAATTGTTTGTTGTTGAACTGGCAAGAAACAACAATATCTACAATAGAACCAACAACGTATGTCTCATCCGATGACACCAGCTTATTGATTGTCATGTCTGGAGGAAGAGCATGCATTTTATGGACTTTCTTTATTGTCTCAATGAACATGGTTGGCAATATTGCTATTGAGTTTATTGCATCTCTGCGGTCATATTGGACCTTCTTTTTAAGCTTGAATCCAGTTATTTTGACATTTTTCCTTGGCATTAGAAAGGAGCCAAATCAATTTATGAGACTATCATTCATAGTAGCTGTAATTGTCATCAAGCCATCTCTGTCAACGAGATCTGCATGCAAAATCTTTGTCTTAACAGGGGAATTTTGATTTCGCTTCTGTGCAAGCCCATAGACAACTAAGATATCTCCTTCAAAACTGTTTCTATGTGATGCACTACATAGCTTTATGATAGAGGATGGTGTCATTGCTAGTTGTTTGAACCTATAGACTTGATGACACCAACATGAAATAGGAATAGGACTGTTTTTTTACTAACGACCAGAGCATACTGTACAAGTTCTATAATGGACATTGTTTTTTCGTACTAACGACCAGAGCATGTTGTATGAGCTCTAGAATAGAAATTGTTTTTTCAGGAAATAAAAGTGTAGATGAATATATTAGAGGGTATGTAAAATGGAAAATCATATTATCTAAGAAGGAAAAAGAAAAAAAATCAGTATCAATGGAAAAGAGTATTTCGTCTTTTAGCTATTGGTTGTTGTGTTAGAAACAACCATTGGGGATGTTGCCATAGAAATGTTCTCTGCAACATCTTGTGAAGAGGAAAGATTTTTTTCACCTGAAGGACTGTTCGATGTCGATGTCATTTCAATGGTGTTTTGGTTGTATAAATATTGTTCAAGTTGTTGTTGTTTATTTGGAACGTTGTCTGTTTTTTTGTTAATTTCCAAATGAGAGGAACCCTGAAGGAAGAGTAGAGAATTGCAACATTTGTTTCAGATAGAAACACAAATTAGAACTCCAGGAAATCTAAGAACACATAATGAAAATAGGATTTTGCAAATGCTTTATAATTTTTTATTTATTTATTTTAGAATAGATCTAGATTCAATGATTAAGAATGTTGTAAACAGATTTTGCATGGGTGGGTGGCAAACAAAAATAGGTGCATATGCAAATGGCAATGACCATATTCATTCTGGAAACAAGAAAAGTGGACCAAAGCAAAAAGTTGTCATGGAAAATTTTCCTATGAGAGTATTACATGAAAGGAAATTTGCAAATATTGTTGGAATGCATTGAGTGGAAGTTTATTGTTGTTGCAATGTTGAACATATTTGATGTTGTGGACATTAGTAGAATGTACCAAGACTGAAGAAAGAAGTGTTGTTTAAGAGTGTTAAAAGTAAAAAAAATTTCACTTGTCTTTATCAGAGGCTAGTGTTGAAAGGATCGATGCAGGAAAATAAAAACAAGGGTAGGTTGCAACATTAAGGCATATGTAAAGAAACTGTGCAATTGTAAATGGGCAGTAGACAATGACTATCACATGGAACATTTTTTTTAACATTTCCTTTTCCAAAAAGTTGTTAAAGTTCTATTGTACCAATTGCATGTTCCCTCTACGACATACCATTTTCTATTTGAAATTTGTCGAAATTGTAAAGAATAGCAATGTGCAGAAGTGGAAATGGCATTAAGAAAGATCTAAGAGAAAAAAACAAAGGAAAAGGCACAAACACATGCATTTGAAAGATGCAATAGAAACAGGTCCGATGCAACTAAAAGGAGTTGACTACAAACTAATAAAATGATCAGACCAATAGGCATCACAAATGGAAAAGAAAATGCTATAAAGATCTATGTTTGTCCATATGTGGTCAATCATAGAAACATAATTTGCTGTTGCTTTATTTATTTAGTTTAAGATTGGTTAGATGCATAAACAATTGCAATTTTTTTTGGGACAATGTTTCTTTCAGCATGTCAATGTTGAAGTCACTAGCAATAATGACTAGTGTCTTCTTCTCGTTTCTAGACAAAATGCAGGTCAATACATTAAACTAATTATCGAGAATGCTATTTGGTCTGTTGTGAATATTCACAAGTCTTAGAATGTTGCTGGGAAGTTGCAGGTCAATGACAATTGCCTCAAACATCATTTCGTTATAAATCATTGTTTCAAGGATTGGGATCTCTTTCTTTATGGCTGTAAGCAGTCCATGGACTGAGCAAGTTGCAATGCAATTGTATTTCTCTGTAAACATAGATATTTTTGGGGGAAAATGCATGTGGGTCTCTTGAAGACATATATAATGTCTCATTTCATTAGTTCAATGTCATTTGCAACGCCATTGATGTGCGAAATCAAACTGCGTGTGTTAAGCGAACATATGAATATGTGTTCAATTTTAGGAATTGAATTTCTACCATATTCAAAATGCAATCTTTTGTTTTACTCTAATCTATTCAGATCGACACCTACTTTTGATGAAACATAGAATTTTTTTGGTTGCAATTTATTTATAAGATAAAGAGATTCAATGCTCTTTACACGAGACAACACATTGTAAAAAAGGTCATGTTTTGTGATCCCTTTTGGGTCAAATGTCAATTTTTCTAGTTTCAATCCTTGAGTTCTGTGGATTGTTCAAGCACATGCAAGTTGAAGTGGAAATTGTGTTCAAATGAAATTTATTTTATTGCCAAGGGAGATTTGTGCTATGATTTTCTTGACATGTGTCCAATTGCAAAGGATAGAGTCAATGTACATATGTTGCATGATGGCTCGTGAAATTGCACTAATATTTGATTTTGTAAAGTTGACCCAGACAACGCCAGGGGATGTGTCGCTATAATATTTGAAAACGCCTTCTACACCATTGACACGGCCATCTCCAATAGAGTAGTTTCCACCCACCAATTCAATGAGCATGTTTCTTTTTAGTGTGACCCTAGAGGGGAGTTAGATTTTTTTTGTGCTTAAAAAATGTTTTCAACTTGATCAATTTTGGTGTCATGTGCCACAAAAGTAAATGCCTCGGTTTCAAAAATGGAAAGCATTTTTGAGTTTTGTTCATCAACATCTTTGTTGCAGTAATAAAGATAGGGGAATGATGGATCAATTGGTGGTTGTCTATGACAATGTTGATTCAAAAAATGGATATCGTCAAATGTTTGGTTGCCTTTTCTTATCATATTCAAAATTGAAATGAATCGCTCATTGGTTTTCTTGACAATGTTTTTTTAGTTCATAATATTTTATAGAATCAGGCCAAAAGATATAGGGGAAATTCTGTTGTTGGAAACTTGGAAATTCAAAGATCCATGAATCATGTACAAGTTCTGCTTGGAAGAGATCGCCACATAAAATGACATCAACATTTACAAATGGTTTTGTGGGAGTGTGCATGATTTCACGAAGTCGTTTGTCTATGTTATAAAGCATCTTGGATCATATTAAAGAAACTTCATCAAGCAACAGTACTCTAAGTTGTTCGAAGTCTTTGCTTAAAATACCTAGTGTATTTGAGCTTAAAGGGAGCATATTTGTTGAATTCATAGGAAGTTTGAAAGCAAAGTGAATAGTAATACCATTAACTTGATATGTTGCTTTTCTTGTCAATGCAACAACAAGACCTTTTGTTTTCAACGGATTGCTACCAAGCTCTTTGTCATAGAAAAAGACAAGAGCATTACAAAGAGCTTTTGCAGTATGTGTTTTTCCTGTGCTAGCATTTCGTGTAAGAAATAGATGGATTGGTTTTAAAGGGTTGTTTTTTTTCATTATAATTTCGTTCGCTATAGATTGTTGCTCAACATTCAGTTTTCTTCTAGTTGTAATGTGTTCATCTAAATTGGCAACAAAAGGTTTATCGATTAAATTGGAGACTTTGAACTCTTTTTCCATGTGCGCAACTCTTTTTTGTAGAAGGTCATCATGGATATCATATTTTTCAAGAGCATTTGGTTGGGCGATTGTTGTGTCTATTGTTTTGGATTCAGATGCCATTTCAAGATGGGCTTCTACAGATTTTTCATAAAATCTTTTGCAATGTCAAGGTTACCCCATTTTGCAGTAGCTCTAGGTGAGAATCATTGTTCAATATTAGATATATATGTTTTATGATTTTCATAGGCTGTTGTCCATGTTTGCATGGGATGTTCCAACAGGTTGTATATGTTTATGAAAGGGAAAAATAGCAACATCCTCTCCCTTGCAAGGTTTTCAGGATCTTTTTATTGATTGCATCGAATATATCGAATGATACATGGCCTACTCCTTTTGATTATTTTTTCATTGACGAGGCAATAGGAGGATGCATATTCAACTATAGTGACATTTTCAAGTTCATGAGGGTGGTCAATGTATTTATCTATTATAGATGGTGCAATAATTTCTTTAGAATTATCTGGCTCATTTTGCAACAAGGATCGTTTCTTTAAAACAATAGTTCTTTTATCATTCGGTGTAGTATTGACGAAAATTGTCCTTCTCATGGGTGAGTGAAGAGGAAAAGAAACCACAATATGGAATTCTTTCCTAGTGGACATTTGCTGCATGTTCAAAAGAGTGTTTCCAAGTCTTTGTATTGTTTGAAGCTGACCGAAATTATTGGAAATAGAATCTTCCTTGATTTGTTTTAGATCCATTGTCATAGGTTTGTCTAGTTTCATTATGTATGAGCTTACGTATGTTGCAGTAGCATACGCATCAAAGATGAAATGTGCATTATTATTTTCTTCCCACAATTCAGGAATTCCTTTTGCAAAGGGATTTATCCAAATATTTGAAGGGTATCTCTTTAAAAGCAATGTAGGCTGGTTGATTGAACATCGCAATAGAATAATGTAGTTGTCTTTGCTCAAGTTTAATTCTTCAAGAAAAGAGTCAAAGGACATGTTTTTGGGGTATTCTTTAGATTCAAGAAGAAAGGAAAGGATCTTTGTTTTCTCATCTAAATTGTCCAAAGCATGGTCCATGGGTTCAAAAACTATTGTGGTATCAATGGGAAACATCGAGAATCGAAATCTACATTTAGAGTTAATTTTTTTTTTACAAGTTCTTATGTGTCGGTGCGTTTGAATCTTTATGAAGTCTTCAGTAAGAAAAGCTGAGTCTATTGAAATATAACAATCTACAAAAGATGTTATTTCATGATTACTTTTATTCCCATAGACTGGTGCATCTTGAATCCAAAGAAAACCATGTTCATGTTCGTTGCCTCTTTGTTGAAACTCGGCTGTGAAGAAATAGTCATTGACCTCAAGCCAAAGAGAAAATTATTTTTCAAGAGAAAATTTTTATCTGAGTTCATTTTGTGTCTATAGTAGCGACTGCAAACAACTAGGTGTTTTCTTATCAAAATGTCAATATCATCATTTGAGAACAATTCAGGAGATTGATCAAGGTCTTTATTTTCAAGGTGTTCCAAAGCATTACACAAAGGGTGTCAAAGATGTTCGGTTGTTGTAAAACTGACAAAGAAAGTTGGTGGACCTAGTTGCCGGATCATTGAAAAAAGATATTTTTTCATGCTGTCAAAGTAGTCAGGAGATGTTGGAATAGCTAAGTGTTCGATACGCAAATGGAGATTTCACAATATTTCCAAGATTAGGTTTTGATTTGACATCTTTTTCTTTCAATTTTCCCCCCTTCAATTCCCCTATACGAATAGATACCCATGCAGTACTAGAAATCTGACCGATCAATACTTTGATTGTTTTGAAGAACAAATTTATAGGGTGTGCTTCAAATTCCATGCCTTAATTGTGGATCTCCCACTAGACTATTTGTTGGTATTGATATCGATCATAGATGTCTTGGGGTGAGCTAGATCCATAGAAAAGCATGGGGAAATTGAGCTCTTCGGAAAACCTCTTGGAAGATGCCTAAAGGGAGATAGTTCTCGGAAGGTGCTATCTCTGTGAGCTTATTAGCCAAATCATCAATTAGATGAGTTTCTCCATACCCATGGACTAATGTTTCAGTTACTGGTTCCGTTTCTATTTCATTAATGTTTTCATCAATGTCCTTGAAAAGTGAAAATATTTCATCTTCATTGGTTGAATTTGTAGTTGAAGTTTCAATGCGTTTTCTTCTAGCCAATTCATTGAATTTTGCTTCCCAATCTTCAATGATACTTTAAACATGTTCTAATTTGTAAAGCTCTGTGGTACAAAGAGTTTTCAATGCAACCATGACAATATTCGGGTGAATATTTCCAAAGATGTAAGCATTTTTGTATTCCAATTTCTGCTTTCAGCATTACTGCAATTGTCATGTCATCGTTGAGATTTCTAGGAAACATTGTCTGGAATTTTTCCAAAGATGCAGGTACATTGATGATAGTGCCATTCAACCCTAATTGAGCTCGCTTGTAGCCTATTTGTCGTATTTGAGCGAAATCAATTCTTGGCGAGACAAGTCGCTTCTCCAAAGGTGTTAGGATGTTTATAGAGCGCAAGGAGGGGTTTCGACGAATATTTCGTGGCATTGCAAAAACCGGTATCTCTAAATTGGAGACATTTTTTTTGCAATATTTACATATGTACATGTTCAATGCAAAAGAAGGTGGCATATAATTCAATTCCAAGGATTGCAATGCAAAGAAGGTTCTTTCATTAATACATCATGTGTCTTTTTTGAAGTGCAAGTGCATACAAATAGAACATGCATAAATGGGTGTATCTTGAATGGATTTTAAGTATTGTTTTGTTGCCTGCTTAGCTTGTTGTTTATATTTTAGTTTTTAGAAGTCTCCAATGCTGCAAGGCGCATAGAAATCTTTGTTGCACACAAGTTTTTGAATGGTTCGCTCAAAGTTTCTTTCTCCATGTTGTTGTATGTGTGGAGGCATTTTTCATTTATAATTGATGTATGTACATCCATGCATCGAAGGGTTTTGTTTGGACTACTTTTTTTTTCTTGAAAAGGATGTTTGTCTGTTGGGAAGTCTTTCGTGTATAGGTTCTTTGGGTGGTTCAATGCAATGGTTATTTTCAATGGTTTTCATTTTAGTGAATTGATGCATATTACTTGTGCTTTTCTTAATCACATCAATGTAAAAGCTATATGATGCGTAGTTTTCCATGATGGAGGGTGTTATTTGAAGACTTGTTTCAAACAATGGATGGTCATGTGAATGGCATGTTTGCATTTCATGGTACAAGAGAAATATTGTTCTTGTGGTGGTTTTTTTTGAGTAGTAGCATTGATGAATTTTGCACAGATGTGTGCTCCAAAGGAAAATGTTGATGTCCAATAACTTGCACAACCACTAGATCGCAAATTGACCACCATTTATATGGCCAATACTAAAAGGATCTGCCAAATTGACAATAAAAGTTTCCCAATTAGAAACAAGACAAGTGTCTTGTATTATTTTTTTATGTAGATATGTGGATAAACAGTGTAGTGCTCTATTGTGATTGGATTGGATGCAATTAAAGAAAGTATGTGCAGTTGTATTTCTAAGGCTTGCAATTTCAAACATCTTTGTAAATCTTGAATTTGATTCAAATTAAGTGTCATGGCAATGTCCTTCAATGGAGGAGAAGATAGAAAATCCATGTTGCAAAAGCATATATTTCATAGCATGTGTTTTAGGAAAATTGTTGGGACAAGAGCTATTGACAATACCATTTGAAATTTGTTGAACACGAAATTTTCAAGATGCATTTGATTTACAAGAAAGAAATGGTTCAAAGTGGACAACATATGGTATATGATCATGGAACAAAATGTTGTAGCAGTAGGCAGAATGACCATAGCTGAAACGAAGGTATTTTTTTTTTGTTGATAATGAACAGATAGCAATAGGTGCCTTCAACCAATTTTCAAACCATTTTATGCAGAATATATCACCCCATAGGCCATATACATTTTGTTCATCTGGTTGTGAAGCAGTTTTGTACATTCGTTGAAGATAAAGATCCCTATCTTCCCAGCCATGTAACTATGACAAGTATACAGGTGCAAGTTTCAATGTAGATGATCCAATTGCAGAAGGATCCCATTGTGCAAGGTGAATACGAAAATTGTTTATAATTTATTTTCTTATTTATGTTGATGTGTATCGAAAATGCAACAATACAACAAAGGCATCAAAGAGGCAGTATCCATTTTAAAAATTGAAATATTTCAAACGAAACAAGTGATTTCTTGACAACGCCACATCAATTGCATCAACAACTTCATGTCTTAATGACAGAAGCAATTTTTTAGCTGCATAAATCCATTGACATTATCCTCTATGTGGCATAAAGAAATGCAATAGCAATACCTGCAACAAGGGAAAAAATATAAACGTAAAGGAAAAGTGGAGCAATAGTTGTAGCATGTCAAAGCAAAAGATTCATGACAATTGATTGGTACAGGAAGACAAAACAAGCGGAGAAAAAGATCCTAATTGAAAAAGGAGGAAACCAGAACAAATGGTAAAAGAAGATTTGTTTTTCCTTATTAAAGACAAGATATGCAATCCAGAGAAGTGATGAAAGCAAGGGTTTCGTAAAAAAATTAATGACAAGGAGATGGAGTAGCATATCAAAATGCAACAGTCATTGAGATGATATCAATGGATTTTGTAAGGGTCCACACCTTCACTATAAAGTTTTATTTTTCCAATATGAAATTGATGTTTATCAATCTATCCATGGACATTGTATAGGTTTCACTACACATTTTTTTCCACTATGTTAAAACAAAATATCTTGCAACTGAATGTTTTTTGTTTCTTTTTACAGAAGGGGATTGCAACATGGAGACATAAAGATCTATGTAAACACTGCATACTAAGGACAATGTCAGAGTACCAAGAACATGGAAATGGCTTCAAAAAAGCAGACATGCCTTTGCAGAAGAATGACAATGCTTTCATTATATTCTCGAAAGAAAAATACCAAAAGAAAGTGTAAATAGATGTTGGGGAGATCAAGTCAACAAAAGTCCAATATTCATTTGGAAAGAAGCATCATTAGTTTGCAATGTTTTATTTCTAAGAACAATATCATGTGCAAACCAAATGCAATGAGAAGCAAAGAAAACAAACCAATGAAGAAGGAAAAGAATTCTTTTATTATGTTTATTAACATAGTTTTTTTATTTAAAAGTTGCAACTAGAATATGGCCTTGCTCTATTTTCTATGGCGCCGAGGAATGTTCTTAGAAATTTGGGTCTAGAAATGGTTTACTGCAAGTAGGCTTTTTTTCAAGCACCACACAAATCCAACAACACTTTTCTATAGCTCCACAACCCAAGACTTTTTTTTCCTTTTTGTTCCCCTGACTTTAAGTCTAGTTAAAGAATCCTAGTTAACTATTTTTTGAGCACATGGTGCAAGTGTTAACTATTTTTTGAGCACATGGTGCAAGTGAAGAGCAAAGCATATCCAAACGAAAAAAATTTGCATTGTTATAAGAGGCATGAACAGGGAAAAGGACATACATATGCATTTGCTTGGTAGACATTCTAATGTAGCTTCTGATGACTTTGAAAAGTGAATGTTATTTTCACGTTAATTATCACTTTATTAATCACTACATTGAATGTAATCAATTTTTGTACAATTTGATACAACCTTAACACTCTTCAATGTGTAGGGAGACAATAGCACTAGGACGGCCTTCTCAAGGTGAATATTGTCTTTCTCAAGAGGAATGAAGTGTAACAAATAGATATAAATCCAATAAGAGTCAAAACAGTCTAGAAGATATTCTAAAAAAACTTTTGAAAACAATCCAAAACTATTGTTTTCCATCTACAAGGACATGGCAAGGAATAATTTGATAATGTTAGCAGAAGTATGCAATCATTTTAGTTAAGCTATAATATAAAGGCATATTCCATGTCAAGGAATTAAAAGGTTATCTTCATATGAACCGTAATTTTAGTAATTACTAAAATCAATTCTTGTGTAATTTAATAAAGGTGTGGGATAGTTGAATTTGCAGGAGCCTAGCAGTAGGAGGTGCAGCTTTTGAAGGGCATCATTGTCTCTTTCAAGAGACATGGAGAACATCAATCGCATGTGCAAACCAAACAAAATGAGAATGAAAGAAAAAGAAAACCAATGAAAAAGGAAAAGATTTCTTCTACTATGTCTATTAACCTCATCTTTTTTATTTAAAAGTTGTCACTGAAATATGGCCTTGTTCTATTTTCTATGATGTTGAGCAATGTTTCTAGAAATTTGGGCTTGCCAATGTTTTATTGCAAGTAGGCTGTTGTGCAAGCATTATGTAAGTATTAAAACACTTTTCCATAGCTTCACAACCCATGATTTTCTTTTTTCCTGCTTTAAGTTTTGTTAAAAAAGACTAGTTAACTATTTTGTGAACATATATTGCAAGTGTAGAGCAAGGCACCTAGAAGGGAAAAATATTGCATTCTCATGAGAGGCATGAATAGGGAAAAGAAACACACATGCATTTTCTAAGAATACATTCTAATGTAACTTCTAATGACTTTGAAAAGGAAATGTTATTTTAACCTAAATTATCACTTTATTAATTCTACATTCAACAAGTGATTTTTTCTACAATTTGATACAGCCTTAACACTCTTCAATGTATGGGGAGACAATAGCAATATGAGAACGTTTTGAAGATGATTAGTGTCTTTGTCAAGAGGGATGGAGTGCAACAAATAGAAATAAATGCAATAAGATTCAAAACAGCCTAGAAGAATCTTTTGAAAAAAAATTGAACACAATCCAACACTATTGTTTTCCATCTATAGGGGCATGGCAAGGAATAATTTGACAATGCTAGCAAAAGTATGCAATGATTTTGGTTAATCTATAATTGAAAGGCATGTAACAACTTCCATGTGGAGGAATTAAAAGGTTATTTTCATGTGAACCATAATTTCAGTAATTACTACAATCAATAAAACCAATGCTATATAATTTGATATAGGCTTAGGACAATTGAATTTGCAGGGACCTAGCAGCAGGAGGTGGAAATTTTGAAGGGCAGCATTGTCTGATTTCAAGAGACACGAAGCACATCAATTTGATAACAATGGAGTCAAAATTTAAAAATAGAACTTATTGAGCAGAAGGAAACGCTATTGCTTTGGCTTTCCATTTGGAAGCACACAGGGAGAATTGATTGAACATTGCAAACAGTAATATGCATACTTTTTACATTTAACTAGAATAAAAAAAATCGGTTTCATGTCGAGCAATGAAGAGGTCATGTCATTGCAACTTGGCCGGGAAAATGCTTCTGCCAAATGAATAAAGTAGTATGAAACAAGAGAATTTTTTTTTATATAAAACAATCTACACTTTGATGTAAATAATAATAGAGTTCAGACTTAAGACTGGGAAAAACAGTTTCCCAAGAAATAGAAGCCATAAAAAATAAATCAATGAATAAATTGATGGTCTCTGCAAACGGTACAGAAACTATTGGCGCAAAGGGGAAAGAGAGGGGAAAAAAATCAAATGCCTGGGCAAAAGAAAATATGTCGCAGTATTCAAATCACAGGAGCAGAGTGCATTGATCGACACTTAAACCACGACCAACAAAACATCGATTGCAAATTTTGAGGAAAGATACATGTTGTTCAAGGAGAAAATCAAGCCCCATAGCAAATATTCGGAATCCAATTATCAGAAACCCATTGACATATCACGAACCACTGTGAAACTAATCACTATTTCACATCGAAAGGCAACAACATGTTACAAAAACCATGAAAATAATACAACAATAGGATTTAGTCACTTAAACATTGAAAAAAAGCATTGCAAAGTTGGAATAAATAAATGCAATATCAACTAAGCAACTTGTATGAATAAACATATCAATCCTGTAAATGTAAGCATGCTTCGAGAAAGAAATAGGAACGATCACCAAGATTCAACGTTGCTTTTTGAAAAAGGATGAAGAATTTAAACCATACTATCCCCCTAGTCATACTCACGTCCTCAATGGGGAAGAGACTCGTTTCTATGAGGAGGATAACAGAGGGTGCATTGCCTTTAATTTTGAGATTCTATGTTATAAAATGCTTATGAATTTGATACATCATTCTCCATGATTCTCTAGAGATGTTGCAACCCCAAACTTCATGTCCATAAGGTAATATGAGGGACAAAAATCTTAAAGAGGATTTTCTTCCTATCCCAAAGCCAAAGTTTGTTGATTTACAACTATTTTCAAGTCCATAATAATATTTCCACCATTCGTTAACCCTTTTCTCGATGCTTTAGTTCCAATTAAACTTGTGATGAAGATTGATTATGAGATATTTGTACAAGTTGTTGTTGTCATACATGAAATTAGCATAAGTGATCCTTTCGGATTTGATTATGGTAACCCTTTTTTTGTTGGTGTTAACAATCATACCCATACTAGAGAAAAAATCCTTGAGATTTTTTTTTTTTTATCAAGATCGTAGGGACATCTTGGTATAACAACAATATCATCTACATAGAAAAGAATGACGAAGACTATACTAGCTAGATTCGTGCTTACACAGCCTACTTTTTCCAAACAACCCTCTAACTTGACTCTTATATTACAATTAATTTCTTCTAACCATCTCTATGAGTTCCTAAACTTAGCAAGAACATTATTGTATAACCTTATAACAATAGCTCTCAACTCGAAAGGAACCCTTTGTTCTTTTAATTTATTCCAAAGTCTAGTTATAGGAACTATGTCAAATGTTTTTTTGAAGTCAACAAAGCAACACTAAAAATTGGTTTTACTATTGTGACACTCCTTAGTAATGGTCCTAAGCATAAAAAGGTGGTCCATATTTGAATGATAGCTCCTAAATACCATGTGGCCTTTCATTCTTTTTTTGTGATTTTCTTGCCACATGTTAACATTTTTTCCAACATAATTCCATATAAGAATAAAAGAGGGCTAATCATAATGGTCTTATATTTAAAGGGATTGTTTTTATCTTTACGTTTAAAAATAGGAGTAATGAGACTTTGAGTAAATGGATTAGGGAAACCCTACTTATTGCTAATTTGAAGAGCTTGTGAATGTGAGGGATGATGATAGACCCATCAATTTTTAAAAATCATGTTTGGAATATTTAGATGTCTTTAGCTTTCCCTTTTGCTATTTCATTAAAGTTAAACTCTTTTCTATTCAAATTAAGTCCAAACTTTTTATTATTTTTATTTGAAAATATTGATTATTTTTTATTTTTATTTAGTTTATTAATAAGTTATTAACAGTGAAAAAAATATTGATTTTATAAAAAGAAAAAAATTATAACGGAAAGATTGGATATAATTTTTTTAATGTCAATGAATTAATAAATTATAATTATAAAAACAAATGAATTTAGTTGAAAACAATGAAAAATATTTAAAAATATTCTTTTAAATATAAAATATTATTTTAATAACAGATGACTTCTGTATTTGAAGTAAACATTTGTATAAATACTAATATATTTTTTTATTATGTCCCTGACATGTATTATTTGGTCGAGGGCATTAGTTTAGGTGCTACCGTGCATATTTCATGGTGGAGTTGGAAAGTTTTGCAAGGGTTTGGGGGCAATGGAGGGCTTGATGTTTTTTCCTTATTCTGAAAATAGGTATTTTTCTGGTACCCTATTGGCTCCATTCGCCATGGCACCCGGATTGGAAGGTGCGTCCTGGGCCTCGACGGCGTTGTGGCGTCATGGAGGGCTTAAATGTTTTGCAGGTGGTGGTTGTGGTTTAATTCCCTGGTTGTGTCATTGTGCTATGACTATGTTAATTCGGTGGAGATTTTCCTTGTTTGAGTTTAGGCGTTTGATGGAGATGGCCATGCCTTTTCGATCTTCCATGCACAACGGTTCTGTCGAAGGCAGCAACTGTGGTTTTGGTTCATATCGTTGCATTCATTCTGGAGTGGGGCGGTGTCATTTCAGTCATTCTAATTGTTCTGTGAGTGTTGTGACCAGTATGGGGTACCTGCCTCTGGTGTCGAACCCTTCTCGAGTTTGCAGGGGGTATAGTTGTTGGACGGTGGCAGTGGATGTTGTGATTGCACTGGTCATTTTCATTGTGGTATTTGCGGGTTCAAACTATTTAGCGGTTCTCATTCTCTTGTTTACAATTTGTAATAACCATGGTTCAAGTTGTGGGTGTTCGCCTGGTTTTCCATTGCAGATTGCAGGAGCAATGGTCAATTGGGTACCAATTTGCAGTGTGCTCAGCCCGGTGCCATTCGCGGTTGCAAAGGTATGCACATGGGATTCTTTCCCCTGTTATCTGGTATATTTTCTCTACTCGATGGTTTTTGTTTATGTCCAAAGTTTTATATTCCAGTTTGGTTTCCTTGTTCTTTGGCGTAGGGTTTTGATGAAATGTGCAATGGGGAAAAAAACAATTTTGATTCTTGCATGCGCTTTAGCGTTTTCTTTGTTTCATGGTTGGGCTTTGTGGGGTTTGGGTTTCATTTTTGTGTTATTCTGCTTTCTCTACTTTTCTCGGTTTTCTCCTCGGGTTTCGGGACCGACCGTCCTTTCCTTTTAGATATTACTATGGGTTGAGGCCATTAGGGTTTTAGCGTGTGTTTTCGTGCTTATCCTCTGTGTTCATGCGACTGCATTCTAGCCATTTCCAATTTCCTATTTTCCAATGCCTGGGATGGTTAACCCATTTGTGCCATGGCAAGGATCAAAGTTCGATTACTGCACTCTATTTTTCCAAATGGAAAGGGTGTTTTCCAGTGGAAAAAATGTTTTTTCCATGGTCATAGGATCGACTAAACTCTGGAAACATAGGAATGTCCCCGAAAATCCTTCCATCAGAAACCCTGGACTTAATCTTTGGTGTTTAAGGATGGTGGCTCCAAAGAGTGGGACTTTAGGGATTGTGGGTCGTGCGGATGATAGGTCTGTTGTTGGCTCACCATTTCTTTTCCTATAATATAATATGTTAAATCAGAGTTTTTATGTGTCAAACAACAAGTCTATGTTTAGTTAAAACAAACATGGAAAATATTCCATCGAAAATAGAGCATAAGAAGATGCAAGCCGCCTTGCTCAAATATTATGTATTTGAAATGTGAATGGTTAGAGTCTTTCTTTGGAGTGAACAATCACTTATAAAAACAAAATACAGATGTGAACACAATAATTTTCTTGATGTGTTTGTGCATCGTATTCTGTTGTTGTTCTATACACTTCATATGGTGATTTGCATATGTGCTTGAGTGGATTCTTTGCTCCTGCGGGTTGGTGTTGTGCATTTGCAGATGTTCAGTTCATGCAACAAAGAGACCTACGAACAGTGGTGGTTGTTTTTCTCCATGTATATGTACTGTTGTTAAAAAAAGCCAGCTGCAGTGTAAGCTTGCACAGGTTGTTGACATTGTTATTGGTCCTCTTCTTTGGCTTTGCAAATTTGAACATGTCTCTCCCACTTACAGATGCAATATTTTTGCACCGGGTTTGTTGTCGGATAATTTAACTATTGTCAAAGCTATGTAAATATCGTGCTGCATATTTGCCTCGAAACAGAACCCTCAAAATTGTTAATATAGTGGGTTGAAGTTGACATCATGTCTTCTTTGTCATTTTGCGCTTCCCCCTCTTGTCCTCGTTCTTGGCAAGATTGCTTGATCAAGGATAGTTTCATTCTCTACGACAATTTGCTTTGTCATCTCACTCTTTTCTATTTCGGAAAACTATTTTTTTTTTTTTTGTATATTTCTTTGTTTATATATATTTTGTTCCTTTTATTTAATATCACTTCTCATTGATGTTTTCTTCGTATGTGTGAATAATATTTTCATGATTTTGGATATATATATATATATATATATATATATATATATATATATATATATTTATTTATTTATTGTATTTGGTTTATTCAATATCATTTCTCGTGAATGTTTTTTATACATATATATAAGTTTTATTTGCATGGTTTTTAAACAAATTCATGGGAACACATTGCATAGTTCGAAATATGTACTCAATTCAATCATTGCATTTTAAATGCTCATTTTCAGTGTTGAATCGTCTTCGTCAGATTTGTTTTAGGAAACCAGATAGTACCAAAATTAGCTTTTCACCATGATTATCATAAATCACCAACAACAATATCTGTTTAGATTTCTAAATTTGACTTCCAAGATAATTAGTTTTAATCGGGGGTGGAATATAGGTAGGTTGGTTGTTGATCAAAACAGTTGCAGCTTATGTCCATACTGGATCAGGTCTGCTATGTATGTTGCTGCACTTCAAGTTGTTTCCTGGTCTGGCTATTTTATTTCTCTACGAGAATTTTCTTTCTGTTGCTTGTTGCGACCTGATTTGTTAAATGCGCATGGCTTCAACTTGGGCCATTCATGTTGCACTTGACTATCCCTTACTTTGAATGCACAGAAATTGTGTTTGCAAGATACAAATTGCATAGATCATAGTCTTGGTGCACCTCCACGTAGTTTGGACAATTTTTTTTTTTTAAATTGTCTCTCTTTCTTCATGTCTTTGGCAAAAAACCTTGACTTTTTTTTCATTTATTTTTTCCATAGACAATTGATTATGTTCAAAGATTTCACACGCACACACATATATTGTGGATTCTTGTTGTGCATATGACCCAGGTTTAGAAAAGAAAAAAAGAAAATTATTTACTTGAAGCTATAAACTTAAGTGTGTCGTGGCTAAAGTGGGAACAAATTGTGTTTAGGAGAAACAAACTAGTTTAAATTCGTTTTATTTCCAATCACTACCTTTTAATATAGATTTATTTATATATATAGATTCCGATTTAAAAATCTATTTAAAAAGGTCATTTATATTTGTTCAAATTACAATCCCTTTATATGATTTTAAAATAGTATCAATTTTTTTTAAAAATAAAGACCTTTTTTTTGTGTGGTCAACAATTAGATGCATGTTGAATGTGCTCGAATTTTGATAGTCTTACAATTACATTGCCTTGGTGGTCTATCGAACTTGGTATCATATCTTTTATTGCATGTAAGTTATTTCTTTCCAATATTTTGCATTGTAGCCTTAAATAAATTGAGATTTGGTTCAAGCTCAAAAGGAATATTGAAACAACATGGTTGATAGCAGAATAATTCTTGTTGGAATTGTTATTCGTTTATTGTTTTATTCCGTGTATAATGTGTCTAGTAATTTGGATATTTTGTTGAATGGATTCTTAGTGTGTGCAAATTGATGCTCTGCATTCATTGATCTTGAGTTTGCAGTTTTGTTTGCTATATTTTTTCGAACCCTTTGAGGTTCAATACATTTTAACTATTTTTTCCTTTTTGGGGGGGAGGGAGTTTGTAGATTTGAAACACATAAAAAAAAAAAATCCCTTTGTTTTATGATTCTATTATAGTTGTTTATGGACAATGCATTTGGAAAAAACTACTACACTTGCTATTGCTCTGCTTTTTGTCTCCCCTTCCAAATGTTTTATTTTTACCTGTGTAGGATCAAAATACAATAGCTTCTATCCATTCATTTTTTCTTTCTCTTTTAATGCATTGGACATTGTGTCTGGAAAAAAAAATGCCCTGCCATGTTCGATATAGCAAGTGTCCAAGCACCTTGAACAAAAAAGAACAAAAAAAACAAAAAATGAATTTGCATCGAGTTTTTGCTCACAACAGAGACTCTTTATGAAGAACATGGTTTGTTAAAACATTCTTGTAGACAAAATCATTTCAACTTTCTTGTTTTCAGTGTCATTTTATTTTTTTTACATCACTATGGCAACCAAATTTCCAAACACTGCTTTCAATGCAATTGACATCATTATGGCCTCATATGTTGTGATCAAATGTACTTTTATTTTCTCTCCATAGTCACTCACAATAATGCACAGCCCATGTGCAGGAATTGTTGACTCACACCTAGTCGATAGGGGTTCCACTCACTGTCGACACACCACGATCTCCTTGAGCACTGGCCCACACAGGTTTTACCCCACCCAGCAACACCTGTAGAGCGGGTGAGGTCTCACCCGAGATGTTCAAGGGAGAATTGATGGAACCATGTTTCCGCTGAATGAAGGAGGATGTTGCGGCTCAATTACACAACTTGTTGCAACATTTCGGAAATAGATCTATGCATTTAACTTCAACATCAATCATATTCATAGCATCATTCAATAGAAACATTCATCGTTGTAGCAAATATAACAGTAAAGCATTAATTTTAGCAAGAAAACATAGCATCATTCATATATCGCAACATGCATTACCACAAAAGAGATACAGGGATTCCACAAAACAGCTTTGTCATATCATATTAACTCCGCAAAAACCCAGATACAATGTCTCCGCAAAATATAGATCTCATAGATATCTCTTGATCTCAGATACACAACCAAAAACTGCATAATCCAAGATGATTCAACACATACAACTCTATGACTATATATAGGCTTCTGCCTTTACATTGCTTGTCCACTTACTTACAACTTCCTAACCGACACTTCAAGCAAATGACCCAAAATATAACTGACATGGTCCAAATAACCCAAAAACCCGCATACCGTGGTACAATTGACCCAAAAATACAAAAAATAACATCATTTGTGCTTGGCTTTCCGCCTTTCGCGGTATCACAGCAATCACGGTGCTGCGATAATGACCCATCCTAACCTCCTGCCTACAGGCCCCCAACACAATCTTGTCGCTCGCCCTCGAGCCACGTCAGCAGGACATGGTGTACTCAGTGGTCTTGACCCTAAAATCCTCATACTGCTACTCGACTGTCATCACCTACTCCTTTGCTTCCATAGCCACTGCCTGGCTTTCGATGACGTCCTGGGTAGATGGATGAGCGGTTAGCTTCACCACAACTTGTTGACGACCTTCCTGTACCGCCTGGAGGACTTCACTAGCTTTTGTCATGAACTAACCTCCAACTTCCTAAAACTCCTCCAGCTACGCAGCGCGCTTCTTCTGTCGCTTGTCGGCCTTGGTGACGTGTTGATGCAACTCTTTGAGATCCGTGAACTTGGAAACTTGTTCCATTGGTGGCATTGTCCATATCGCCGTCTTCAGTGTCGCCAACTGCCCCTCCACCTCCTGCTAAAACTTGGTCAATTGTTCAATCTGTTTGTCCTGAACAATTCAACCCCAAAACTACACGGTGTTGGCTATGAGTTTCGTCGCTTCCATTTCTAGCTCCTCCATCTGTGTTGCTACCTCCTCAATGGCCCATTTGCAGTCATCCACCTGTGCTTTTGGTGTACTAGGGTCTATTAGGGCTATTAACTCCTGATTGTTGTGCCTCAACTGGGCAATGATAGCCCCAAGTTGTTGCACACGTTGAATCACATCCAACTCTGCGGTGGGCTCTGGCACATGATGGAAAGCCTCAGCTACAGACGTCTCGACTCGCACACTTTGATCCCACAAGGTGGCCTTCTCCACAATGAGGTGATCTTGTTCTTTTTCAGTTATTCAATCACCCGAGCCTTCTCAACTCGTTTCTTCTTGATCTCCTCTTCCAACTCGTCCATAACCTGCCGCGCTGTAGCGGCCCTTCCAGTTAACTCTATGACAGCTTCCTTCGTAGCTGCCTCGCTCTCGTGCAAATTCAGACACTTACCGTTGATCTCATGCATCCTGTCCGACATCTCCCTGCTGAAAACCACCTACATAGTTTTCAACGCCTTCGCTGGCAGCACATTGACATTGGTAGTCACTTTTTCCACTCACTGTCGACACACCACGATCTCCTTGAGCACTGGCCCACACAGGTTTTACCCCACCCAGCAACACCTGTAGAGCGGGTGAGGTCTCACCTGAGATGTTCAAGGGAGAATTGATGGAACCATGTTTCCGCTGAATGAAGGAGGATGTTGCGGCTCAATTACACAACTTGTTGCAACATTTCGGAAATAGATCTATGCATTTAACTTCAACATCAATCATATTCATAGCATCATTCAATAGAAACATTCATCGTTGTAGCAAATATAACAGTAAAGCATTAATTTTAGCAAGAAAACATAGCATCATTCATATATCGCAACATGCATTACCACAAAAGAGATACAGGGATTCCACAAAACAGCTTTGTCATATCATATTAACTCCGCAAAAACCCAGATACAATGTCTCCGCAAAATATAGATCTCATAGATATCTCTTGATCTCAGATACACAACCAAAAACTGCATAATCCAAGATGATTCAACACATACAACTCTATGACTATATATAGGCTTCTGCCTTTACATTGCTTGTCCACTTACTTACAACTTCCTAACCGACACTTCAAGCAAATGACCCAAAATATAACTGACATGGTCCAAATAACCCAAAAACCCGCATACCGTGGTACAATTGACCCAAAAATACAAAAAATAACATCATTTGTGCTTGGCTTTCCGCCTTTCGCGGTATCACAGCAATCACGGTGCTGCGATAATGACCCATCCTAACCTCCTGCCTACAGGCCCCCAACACAATCTTGTCGCTCACCCTCGAGCCACGTCAGCAGGACATGGTGTACTCAGTGGTCTTGACCCTAAAATCCTCATACTGCTACTCGACTGTCATCACCTACTCCTTTGCTTCCATAGCCACTGCCTGGATTTCGATGACGTCCTGGGTAGATGGATGAGCGGTTAGCTTCACCACAACTTGTTGACGACCTTCCTGTACCGCCTGGAGGACTTCACTAGCTTTTGTCATGAACTAACCTCCAACTTCCTAAAACTCCTCCAGCTACGCAGTGCGCTTCTTCTGTCGCTCGTCGGCCTTGGTGACGTGTTGATGCAACTCTTTGAGATCCGTGAACTTGGAAACTTGTTCCATTGGTGGCATTGTCCATATCGCCGTCTTCAGTGTCGCCAACTGCCCCTCCACCTCCTGCTAAAACTTGGTCAATTGTTCAATCTGTTTGTCCTGAACAATTCAACCCCAAAACTACACGGTGTTGGCTATGAGTTTCGTCGCTTCCATTTCTAGCTCCTCCATCTGTGTTGCTACCTCCTCAATGGCCCATTTGCAGTCATCCACCTGTGCTTTTGGTGTACTAGGGTCTATTAGGGCTATTAACTCCTGATTGTTGTGCCTCAACTGGGCAATGATAGCCCCAAGTTGTTGCACACGTTGAATCACATCCAACTCTGCGGTGGGCTCTGGCACATGATGGAAAGCCTCAGCTACAGACGTCTCGACTCGCACACTTTGATCCCACAAGGTGGCCTTCTCCACAATGAGGTGATCTTGTTCTTTTTCAGTTATTCAATCACCCGAGCCTTCTCAACTCGTTTCTTCTTGATCTCCTCTTCCAACTCGTCCATAACCTGCCGCGCTGTAGTGGCCCTTCCAGTTAACTCTATGACAGCTTCCTTCGTAGCTGCCTCGCTCTCGTGCAAATTCAGACACTTACCGTTGATCTCATGCATCCTGTCCGACATCTCCCTGCTGAAAACCACCTACATAGTTTTCAACGCATTCGCTGGCAGCGCATTGACATTGGTAGTCACTTTTTCTAGCAGCTGCGGTAAAGATTTCAAAGCCTCGTCGTCAGTCACAATTGCAGTCGAGGGAATATCAACATTCCTGACCCACGGCTCAGTACCAATTGTACCAACCGGCTGCACTGATGCTTCTTCCGGTGTCTTCTTCACCACCATATCGCACAAGGAATCCAGACGGGTAGTGAGCAGATGGAAAACTTCATCTTCCTTCACCGTCATTGTTTTAGCCGTTGTAGTGGATGCATTAGTGATTGCGAGTATCAGTCGACCCAACTGCGCCTCTGATGACAAGGCCATCCCACTAATTGTCCCATGATCCTAGTGCCCTTTTGTTATGCCTTCTTCAACCTGACGTTCATCCTCTGAAGGGGTATGTGATGATTCCTAATCCAACATCTGATGCGGTTCATCCATAACTGGCATATCAGATGGTATCCCCATAGACTCCTCCTGTTAAATAGCTGGTTCATGCCATTCAACTGGCAAATCATCAATGATCGCATCCAAGTCTTCATTTGTTATCTTATAAGAGGTCTGCAACCACTGCCTATCCTTTTTACGATGCACTTGCATGTAAATGCTATGCAGTCCAATTAAGAATCGAGTGATTCTTTTATACTTCTCAACAGTGGCCTGAGTCAACCGTGGAATCCGCTCAATGACTACTTGCAGCGCTTCCCAATAAAACCAGAACTGCGTGGCACAATCTTTGAGCCACTCTGATTCCTACACCCACCACAAGTTTTGGTAGCGCGCTCCGTTGCATTCCTCCACCTCATCCACATCCATCCCTTGATAATTGTCAGGTTCGATCCAAGCGACTAACACGACCAATATCAACAGCCAACTATAAGTAAATGACTGTTTTCCAGCTTGGGCCGCCAGTGCATCCTGCATCAACTGGTTAAGTAAAAATAGGGACCAGTTCATCTGCACGCCTGCCGCACATAGCTTTGCGCAGGAGACAACCCTAGAATTTCCTTGATTGGGTCGATCGTTCCGCAGTATTTTGGTAGCCAAGATGCACACCCCAATCTTGACTATGGGCTCATTGATAGTGTCCAAGCAGTAAGCCCGTCTGTCTTTCTTCATTTTATACCGCTTCCACAACCTTTCCGCAAGCACTCTATCATTGTTCTTTCCCTGAAAGTATTGTGATGGGTCGACCCCATCCTTTGACAAGCCTGTGATCTAAGAAATCAGGTCCACCGTCATAGTGACCTGATGGTCCAACCATAGCACCCCACCATGAAAACAAGCCAGCAACTATTTGACGTAGGAATTTTCTTCCGTTAATCGCCCAAAATGTGGCATGTAGATCAAGCCCAACAACCCAGACTTCTCCAAGCCGCGTGCCCATTCAAGTGGAATGCATGGCGTCGGACCGGTCTCCCTTGGTGCTCGTGTCCGAAAGGGTTTTGTCATAACATCTTCCAGTGCTAGTAGGTCGTGATGATCATACCACAGCTACATCAATGCCGGTATGATGTCGGTGGTACAACTCATCCCTAAAGGTATTGTCGGCATTCGTATTTGGTACCGCTGGTTCTTTGTGAGCTTCCTTGGCTTCACCCCAGCTCGACATGGCGGTCGATAGCCTGGGATATCCGCGACAGAAATGCCTTCATGAACTATGGATTCCACAACTCTCGATCTCGATGGGCTCTTCGCAGCAACACCTTCCATCACTTGGGCAGTAGAATGGGTGAGCCGCTTCTCAGGCCGGTCGGAGTTAAGTTGTGTCCCTCCTCTCTTCTGTCAGACCATGGAAGACGATCCCACCGGCATGTTGGAAACTTCGTCCACTAAATTGAACTCTTCCTCAATAGGAGCAGGGATGAGAGGTGACTCGGCTTCATTAGAAATCTCCACCATCTACAACTCACTCGGCATGCCTTGCTCAATTCCTATAATGCCAACAAAGGTCTCAGCCGCGCCCAACCTAGATCTTGCCCAACACACTTCAACTGCTCTCTGCAACACAATCTCAACCTTGCACAATTCCTTAACTGGAAACTGAAATTACTGGTGCCTTTCGACCAACTCCGACCTGTTTTTATAGTGCCCAACCGAATCCCTCGTAATCATAACTAAATCCTATATTAACTCAGACTAAATACTGTATTAATGACCCAAATTTGTCGTCGATCCTGTCAGTCGATTGACCAGATACACCATTAATGCCCATCATTCGAACGAGCATCATTAATTAACTGTCTTAAATTTTGGCATTTATTGATGATTTGACCCAGTCGCGACCCTGCCACTATCGTGGACTGCTCCTAACTTGCGGCACAAGCCTCCCTACTTGTGCATTTTGTTCCTGTCATTGCACCATCCTGTCACAGAGCAACCTGCATTTTTTTTTTTTTGCCGATGCAACTCGGGCATTGCGCTGCTCCAACCCCGACCTATAGGGCTTCAACCTGCTACCATTGATTAACTTGGGGAGCATCGCTCTGTCAAATTGTTGCAGCTGTACTGCGCCTCCTAAAGTGATGCGACTGATGCAATATGGACCAAGCCAATGCATCTGCAATTTTCCTGGATGTTTCATAAACTTGTTGTCATACAACAACACCAAGTCACCTTGCTTAAATTGTTTTTTTTTTATATGGCGATCATGCCAAGCCTTCTGGCGATCCTTCTCCACACTCTAGTGGAATCCAGCAATAAAGTGATCTTGTTCCAACAGTACTAACTGTGCTAGAGGTTCTTCTAATGCCGCTGCAGCATCCATACCTGTTGCTGCTGCTATGTGCAGACTCGGAACGATGTACTCCATAGGCATAATCACTTCTTTCCCATACACCAGCTTGAATGTTGTCTATCCCATCAACCTTTTACACATGGTGCGATAAACCCACAAGACTGCTGGGATTTTCAGATCCCAGTCATCGCGGTTCGCATTGCACTCCTTTGTCAGCGCATGCTCCAATATCTTGTTGAAAGCTTTCACCATGCCATTTTCTTGCGGATGATATGGCATACTCTTCTTGTGTTGTATCTGTAGTTCCTCCGTCAATGCACTGATGGTGCGATTGAGAAAGTGGCTTCCTTGATCACTCAGTAATATATTGTGGAAACCGAAGCGAGTGACGATGTTGTCGAACAAAAACTACGTGGCTATGGCTGCAGAACAATCAATGACTGGTGTAGCCTCCACCCATCTGGTCAAATAATTTGTCACCATGATGATGTATCTTGCACCAGTGTGCTTCCCAGGTGGGTTGATTGGTCCCACAAAATCCAGTGCCCATTTTTCAAATGGCTACAGTGTCAGTTGAGGCATCAGCGGCATCTCATCCCTCCTGGATGGCTTCCCGGTTCTTTGACAAACATCGCAGGACTTCGCATAGTCTGTCGCATCGTTGTGCAGCATGGGTACTAAAGCCCCGCTCGAAGCACCTTCCTAGCAGTTGCACGACCGCCATAGTGTCCCCCAGCCACTCCTGCATGCGATTCTAACAAGATCTATCCTTGCTCATGAGGAAAAACACAACGTCACAATACCTCATCTACACCTAATTTGTATAACTCACTTGCAATGAGATGGAAATCTGCAGCCTTAAACACCAACTGTTTCTTTTGACTAGTGGTGAACTCTTCAGGTGTAGTACCTGTCTCCAGAAACTAAATGATTTCTTCAAAGTAGCCATCAGTGACTTCAACTTTAAAAAGTTATGCATCAGGCAACCCATCTTCTATGTTAGTTGGCTCCTCTCCTGTTTCAATCCTTGATAGGTGATCAGGTCCAGCATTCAACCATCCTAGATTCACAATCACTTCAAAATCGAACTCCTGAAAAAGAAGTAGCCAGCGACATATCTTCCCCCCCAACATAGGCTTATTGACTATATATTTCAATGCAGAGTGGTCTGTAAACATTTTAAAGTGGCCTCCCAATAAGTAGTGTCGAAACTTCTGCAGTGCATAAACCATCGCCAGGCCTTCCCTCTCTGTAGTGGTATAGTTCCTTTCTATTGAGGACAACTTCCGACTTGCTAAAGCAATGGGGTGATCTAGATCCCCTTCTGCTGGGATTGCGCCAGCACCACTCCTAGTGCGATTGATGAGGCATCAATGTGAACATGGAATTCCTTACTCTAGTCCCGAAATACGAGTATCGGCGCTGAAGCCATCTTAACCTTCAGTGTCTCAAAAATATCTTGACATTCAGGGCTCCACTAGAATACCGCATCTTTCTTCAATAACTTCTCCATAGGGGCTGTGATCGCTGCATAACCCCTAATGAACTTTCGATAATACCTAGTATGTCCCAACGTTGCTCTCATCTGCTTGATGTTAGTCGACGGGGTTAGGATCAGAATGAGTGCAATCTTTGTTGGATCGACTAACAACCCCTGTTTGCATAGAATGTGACCCAGCAGTATGCCAAACGGTTCACAAAAGATGCACTTCTTCAAGTTTAGCGATGTCTGATGTTGTCGACAGCGCTCCAACATCAATCGAAGGTTTGCTAGATGATCGCGAATCAAACCATAGACTATTTAGTCATCCATCTATACCTAAATTTTTTTTTGAATGAAATACTTGAATGCAACAACGACAACCCTCGAGAATATTGCAGGTCCATTCTTCAACCCAAACAGCATCATTGTGTACTAAAAATAGCCCCATTCTGTCACAAAAGTCGTCTTGTGGCGGTCTTCCTTCACAATGCGGATTTGATGATAACCCGAGAACCCATCCGTGAAAGAATACATCTCCTGGCCACCCACACCTTTGAGTACCTCATCAATAAACAGGGTTGGAAAGGGATCATGCAAGCAGGTGTCATTCAACTTCCGCAAATTGATACAAATGCACACTTCGCCAGTTTTCTTGTCTTGTACCACCATAGGACTAATCCATTCTGACTCCTCAACTGGTTCAATAATACCAGCATCCATCATGCGATCAAGTTCTACCTTGACCCTCTCCTTATGGCGTGGATTCAGTCGGTATGGTCGCTGCCTGATTGGTTTAGCATCTAGTTTCAACGGGATCTTCATCTCCCCTAAGTTTCCCAAAATACCTTTCATCTCAGAAAACTTCATAGGAAATAGGTCTTGGAATTCATAAAACAAGTCAGTGACCTTTCCCATCATCTCATCGTCCCAATAGTCCCCAATGTTCATGAACTTTGGACTGTCCTATGTTCCAATGTTGACCTTACGGAGCTTCAGTGGGTGACTGATCGGATCACTTGGCACATCAGGTGCTACAACATCGCGACTCCCTTCAGACTCCGAAATATTGACATTCCGTAGATTGTCACCATCCTCTAGCCCACCAGTGATATTGTAACATTCCATCATGGATTGCATTTGGCAGTGCACATGCGGATCCATAGGATATGCCACTGGAACAACCTTCAGAACCACATTGTGGAGGAGCTGTAGAGCATTGTAGACATCCAGGTTGGGATTTGCAAAACTGAATGTATGAGTAAAACAAACTGTCAACTCCAACCAAGTAGTGATTTCTCCCCACAATTTAGTTGTAGTATACCATGATTGCAGCATTTCGTCCAAACTATGGATAAATGCATGGACCCACTCATATTTTGGTCGCGATGCCCACAATGTTTGACACTCCATCAAATGACTACCAGGGTTATTCCGACCATCATATTTCCCTATGTGGTAAACCTCGGTATCGCCGAAACGAACCATAATCAATCTCCTACATTGAGACCATTTGTCGATTGACTGCTTATGTGTCACCCACCAACGTGCTAGAGCAGCCTTTAGTGCTTCCTCCAATGCCAGCAGTCGCTGTCATTCGGAAACTCTTTTCTTGAACTCCACCAGAAATTCAGACAAGCCAGGAAGCCCCTCGTATACTGGTAGTGTAACCGTTTCAGTCGCAACGCGGCATGACAATTGCGTGATTAGCCCACACTTGTGGAGCGACACCTCATACAAGCGATTATGCCAATGTTCTAGCGCGTTGTCAGAGTTGAAAGACACAGAGCTGTCACTGCGCAATCCAAGCTCACCATTGGCAGTCAGATGAATATAATCCTCAGAAATATTGAATGCATGGTCCCATCCACTGGGATCTTCGTCCTTCACTAGTTCAATGTATCTGCGTCCTTCAGCCAGATCCAACAGGGCTATAACTCTGAGATCGTGGTTTTCAAAAGTCATCATTCGTCGCTTGAAGTTGATTACTGCTCCACTGTCATTATCCCATCCGATCCCCAGCAACATGGGATAAGAGCTCCCTCCTTCAACTACTTCAATGACATCAAAGTCAACATAAGCCTTCATTCCCTCAATGTCCACTACAAGGAGTGGGACTCTCCCAATGGCTGTCACCTTGGCGTGATTAGCTAGCCAGAGCTGTACAGGAGACTAGCTCAATGGGGGGCTCCCCATTTTCTGCTAGGCCTACTTGGTTAAGATGTTGACATCCAAACAAGGATCCATAATAACTGAATCAACATCATAGTCCCCAATTTGTATGTTCATGCACATCTCCTTACCGGTCTTCCGTCGCTGTAAGGAGTTTACTACGGACTCCTGCCATCCCGTAGCTGACTGCTACAATAATCCCTTGATCTCAGCAAGAGCAGTGGGATCCCTTGCCAACAATAAACAACTCTCTAAAAATTTCTACAAGGTTCCAGACGGCACCCATGGATCGGCCTATGATGTAGCATCAAAGATAGGGGCATGTCGCAAATAATAGCCTTACCGCAATCTTGGTCCATTGCACGACATGCCTGAAAGAATGTATCACACTCGGACTCAATGTCAAATGACACCTTCTTCTTCCCTGCCAATCGAATGAGTGGTTGTGAACTATCCCCTCTTGTTGCAGCATCTCCCCATGTGATAACTGCGACAGCTGCATCCTGTGGCCTTGGCTCCGCATAAATTGTTGAAACACTCGCACCCTGGTTGGTTCACATTAGCATTCTGATTTAGGCGTTGTTTTTGGTTCTGCATCGGTTGCTGCACTTGATTCTGTACTGGCTACTGCACTTGATTCTGATTCTACAATTATGGAATGTTTCCTACTTGCCATCGTGCAATCAACTGTGGGAAGTTCTCCACTGTGTGATCTGGTGGTGATCTGTAACAAAGAAAAACGTACACTGTGTCTGCAATAGTGGGAAATCTTGTTGATAGTGTCGCCATACCGCACAGTGATAGTACTGAACAGGTCCATGACCTCCTCGTCTTCCCCCGCGACCAAAGCCTCCTCTGCGTCCACCATGGAATCCACCCTGCTGTTGGTACTGCGGTTGGTTGAACTGTTACTGCATAGGATTTGGTTGCATGCCTTTCCCTTGCTACCCATACTGCAGTTGTTGAGCGTACTGTGGATGCTATGGAGCCATTTGCATCGAAGCATATTGTGGCATAAACTGTTTTGGTTGCTGCTGCAGTACAAACTGCATCTGCAGTTGAGGTAGTAGCTGGACTACCTATGGCTGCGGTTGTTGTATGGCATGCTGGTCATCATTTACATAGAATGCATCGTATGTTCTCTCGTGAAGCAACCCATATGCACAGAAATCTTTGTCTTCATGTCCCATAGACTTGCAGAATGTAAAATACAGATTCATTGGTTTGGTGACCATCTTCTGCATGTTTTGGCATTCCTCATGGCGGTGCCCATATACTTGACAAACGTGACACCATGGCATGCCACTATGTCACATACCCCAATTTTATTAAAATAATGTAATTATTTTTAATATTCCTGAGAACATTATGTTAAAATTAATGCTAAGTAGGAATGGATGACTCAGCAGAGTCTCCAGAAATGGAATGTAAATTCTGAATAATTATTATTAATAAATAAATTATGGAGACAACAGCATGGGAGAGCTGTTAAAAGAGGTTACTGGTCTAACTGGTGGATGGAATTAGGTGGAAGGACAAAAGACAAGTGGCAGCATCCTCAAACACTTCCTGAGTTGCAGGTGGCAACTTCCCTATAATTTGGGGTCATGATTCCCCAAGAAAGTGGAATCTGAGCAGGTGGCTCATTAATGACAGTTAGCCCAACTAAGACCTAGGCAATCTTTTAAATACTACTCAATGAACTGAGCTGGGGGTTCAGCAATTGTTCTAGAGGGAGAATACATTCAGGTGAATGCTATTCAGGAGTCCCATTGAGGAAGTGGGAAACAGTAAGGAAGTGTTTTGAGCAGGAAGTTGAAGTAACTTGGTTCCAGTATAGCTGTTTTGGCTGAGGGAATTATTGGCCGTACTTAGATTCCAGCCAGTTAGACCAGAGCAAGCTCGGGGGTCCTGAGAAGTGCTGTCTGGGCACTCTCCAGGAATTGGTAGGGAGGAACAGCCTCCCATTGCTGTTATTGTCTAACATCTACAGGTTCTGTCACTCTCCCTGTTGTTGGTTCAAATTATTTTCCTATGAGATAAACTAGTACAACTATGTATTGATTGTGTTCAACTTCAGCAAATCATTATCTGTACTATCCTTTGGTATAAATTTCAGAATGCAGATGTTTTAGAAGTTTTCCTGTTTTTATTTAAATAGAGTATTTATCTTATACAGAACCTATTTGTCACTGCTACAGTTAATAAATACTATGTTTATGCATATGCTAGAATTTCTGTTATTAGTTTAATAGTAGACAGAAATATTAGATAATAGATAATCCAGATTTATAACTATTAAACAATCATAAGAACAAATCTAGACAAACCTTAGTGTTTATTTTGAGATAATTCCTATCAGAATAACCTATCTGATATATATATATATGTATTGTATATTTTAGTAAACTTTAAGTTACAGGTCTTTCTTATATCAAGTTAACAGATAAACAAAACTCATTTTAATATCTTATTTATACTCAGAACATGTCTGACGGTTATCGATTAATTAAAAAAGGTGACTGTAACAATATTTCATTGTTACAAGTTTTCATAAATCTTAAACATTTACACAGTAGTCAAACACAGACACTAGTAACTGTAGATTATTATTTACTTGCTATCTAGTATCAGAACACAGTAGCCATGTCAATATAATAGAAATAACAGAGTTGTTTTTAAACAATACAAACATATTAATACAACAGAGAAACTGTCGACTAACACAGTCATCATTGGCTGATTACCAACCATCTTAAATTATACACAGTATTAATATTATTCAGTACAAATATCTCCCTTGGAGTAGTTCCCAAAAACCCTACATGGCCGTAGCCTTACAGTATCCCATCAACAGACTGAAAAACAAATGAAAAGAATGCCTTATATGGCAGCTATAACCTACAGTAACTTTACACATATTTCTATGTGTATATATTATTTAACCTACAGTTTCATTTAACAACTGTACAAGAATCAAAACAAATATTATTATAATTCATACCAGTCGCTATCGAGTTCACAATACCCTACATATGCTTTGAACATAAAACAGAACCCCAATTCACCAGAGCAACCCGATGCTTTTAAAGATTATAGTCACAGCCGAGGATTATCCATAATCTTTATTTTAACACTCCAGACCGAAGTAAAACGCAGAACAACAATTATAGGGTTTCATTAAACATAGTTATCTTCCATTGCAGGTACCGAAGAATACATCTATCCACACATTACAAATACATTGTAATATTTTAACAAAATACGAAATTCAAAATACGGCCATATCAGGCCCAACATTATATTAAGTTTAAATCTCATACAGTGAGGTTAGAACCCCATGCTCCGCAAATACAAAGCACAATAACAGAAAACCCTGGCCTCTTACAGATGGCCGTGAATGGCTCTCCATAAACTTAACAGGGTTTCAAACCCCATTTCATTTCAAACAAAACGACTCCATACATATGACTGTAACCATAAACATCAAGTCGTCAACCGACCTCACTACACAGGAGTCCCCTCCTTGACACGACCCTAACCACTTAAACCAGCAAAGGAAGAGACAGCCGTGGATAACCAGGCTTACCCGTATGAGAGCGTTGAAGATAGAACCCTGTACACCTTCAAAACCGTGAGACCTGCACATTCATTGCAGAGGGATGTTAATATACATTCATTACCGAGAGTTTAAATAAGAGGAAACTTACACTTGCTTGCAAAACAGAAATAATGAAAGTAATGTTGTTCATTACCTGTGCATTTGTAGCCGTGGATAATCCGGAAGCCACCGGTGAAAGCAGGCAGTGAAACCCCAAACCCTCGTCGGTTGAAAGAGTAAAGCACACCCTCATAACTTTCAAATGACAGCCGTGACAGACAACTCTTGCAGTCGAAACCCTCACACTGGAATTGAACCAGTCCACAAGCACACCCAAAAACCAATGCTTCAACCCTCTCATAACATTAAAGACAATAGAGAAACTCTATCTCACATCCGCACCAGTACAGTGAAGGTTTGTAGATAGCCGAGACTTAAACAAAGAAGGAAGAACAAGACCACGAGACAATGAAAACCATAGCAAACGCCATGACCAGAGCCGAAGACTTATCTTGCTACAGAATGGAACCACGAGGCTATAACCACCACACTCTGCACTTTGTTACAGGGCTTCAATACGAAACTCAGACAGGGAGGGTTTCATCCCTAGGACCCGAGCCCGAAGGCAACTACAATAACCTGTAGGGTTTACGAAACCAGCTTATATATCACAAATTGCATGGAGGAGAGTGAACCACGTAGCCTCCAAATAAATCAACGTAATATGGGTCGAGACCCTATAGTTCCATTGCCAACCAAATCATCATACACCGATTTTTCCAAATCATTACATATGTAAGTCAACGTATAAGATAACAATGATATATAATCATTTGGCATATAGTGCATGCCTTGCAAATGAATCATCGAAAATCCCAAGCACTTGGAATGTATAATCACTACAACGATATAAAGGAGATATAGTCAATTTAAAACCATAAAGTTTATGATCAATACAACCTAAACACTATATAGAATATAAAGCTTGCCAACGTATGGGAATATTAAGATTATTGCACAATCAATTTATGATATAGATATATTAAAACCAAATCATAGACTAATGCTATGAGCATACTACATTCTCATGATCATTTAAGAAATAAGGTAGTTAACCTTAAATGAAATACCTTGATATTTAAGCCTGGAAATGTTACCAAGTCTATCAGACATTTTACACAATTGCTATCATACGTACTCATCGGAATTGCTACTAATACTAATGTTAACAGTATTAATTTGAATAATAAACCTCTATTATTAATATGTTGAAATAGAGTTTCATCTATAGGTTCACATTGTAAAGGTAGTTAAAAATAAAAAATAAAAAAAAATCAAGACACAGTCAGGAAACATATGTTAAACTCTAAGTAGACATTGGACTTCGATGCATAGGAGTATATATTGAAACAACGCTAGAAGCGTCACCTTCTCAACTCGCATTATCATTATGTGAACAAAACAGTAATCTCCAGTATTAAATTGACAACATGTCACATGATGCTAAGTCGCTTACACAGATGATAATTTATGATACAAACTATTGTTCCATTGATAAGTTACAGCAGTAACATAACATAATATTCATAAAACAATAATTATAACTGAACTGTGTAATCTATCGTAGAACATGTTGATACTATCTGCATAAGAAATATCATGACGATCTTTTAAGTTTTAAGTACAGGGAATATTGATGCTCACCAAGTTCAACCAACGGTGATCCTTACTTCACTGGCGCACCTGAGAAACAAAAGACGACATATGCATTAGCTCGTAAGCTAAGTAAGCCAGTCAACTACGACTAGCTCTTCCCTTGCGGTTCAAAACAAAACAGTCATTAATTACAATCACCAAAATCAAAGTTTTTAATAAGACAGAGTCTTTCAACAGATTATGTTAGTTATTTAATTTAAAACAAAATCAGAAAAACTACCTAGTTAACATTTATTGTTATGAATAAAAATTTTAAATTTTTCAGAAATTTCGGGTTCTGACATGTGGTATCAGAGCTCAGTTTCAGACACTAGGCCTGGATGTGACTCCACTAAACTTCCGCAAACAATGATCATAAAAGAAGATTTTGTTTTATTTATAAAATACTAATATATATATATTTCGGTTTCATGTACAGAACAAAAATTTTTCTCTTCTGAATTTTACAGACAGGTATGGAAAAACTGGGAGAATATGCTGAGGAGGAATCTCCCAATGTTGAGACAAGACAGATGTCAAAAGAACTTGAGACGGGAGAAGAAACTGCTCACACCACTGAGCTGATGCAGACCATAAGAGGATTAAAGACAGAAATGGAAACAGTTAAGAGGGATAATGAAAGAATTTTAAAGACTCAGGAACAGCTAAATCAGTTATTGATAGAAAAATTTCAGACTGAAGGAAGGAGCAAACCAGCTGACTCAGAAGAAGTTAGTCATCCAAGAGGGTCAAAAAGGACAAAACCAACTAAATCTGACAGCAGTTCCTCATCTGAAGAAAGAAAGGGACAACCCAGTTATCACACTAGCAGTGACAGCAGTGAAGCTGAGATGCACAACCGAAGGAAAAAGTACAGGCCTTATGAGGAGATTTCCGGGGAGTTTAAGAAGATAAAGCCCCCAACTTTCAATGGAGAAGCTGAAACTGGAGAAGAGGCAGAATCCTGGTTATCCGGGATGAGGAAGTATTTTCAGATCTATAACTACTCAAATCAGCTAAAGGCACGAATGGCCATCTACAACCTCTCGGGAAAGGCGGACATATGGTGGCAAGATCTGAAAAGGGTCAAAGGGATTAAAGAAAGAGAAGTTAACTGGAGTACTTTTAAAAGATACTTTAAGAAGAAATTCCTGTCCGAGCAGTATTATGAAGAAAGGGCCAAAGAATTTTATGAACTAAAACTCGGATCTATGACGATGAAGGACTTAAACAGTAAATTTTTAAGTCTGTTGCGTTATGTACCGTATTTTGTCGAAGAGAAACCAAAAATACAGCGGTTTCTTAGTTGCCTGCCCTATCATATCAAGGACAGAATTGAATATGACAACCCCAAAACACTGGAAGAAGCTATGCGCAAGGCAAATTTCTGTTACGAACAGAATAAAAAGAAAGAGGGAATAGCCAGCTGGAAAGCCAAAAAGAACAGCAATCTGATCGAGTACAAGAAAAAGGAATTTGTTCCCCATAAAAGTTTCAAGAATGGCAAAAACGGGAACCACTTTAACAGTAAAAGTTTCCAAGGAAACAAAAATGGAGCTGTTAGCCATTCAAACAATTACAAAAACAACAAAGAGACTCCTAATAACCATGGAAACTACACCAAAAATTTTGAGCGAAAAGAACCTGTCAAGTGCTGGGAGTGTAATGGGCCACATTATGCTTCAGTCTGCCCAAACAGAAAGAAACAAGTCAGCAATATTCATACTGTTCAAGACGAAATGACGGTTGGAGATTTTGCAGGAACTATGCCCAGAATAAATGCAGCGTTGGAAAATCGTCAGGCTGACTATCAAACTTCCATGGTGGAAGTAGGAGGTATGATTAACAAAACCCCAGTTACTATATTAATAGATCCCGGTGCTAGTCTTAGTTATATTTCACCTCAGTTGGTAGAAAAATGTAATTTGACTGTTGAAAGGTTTGATAATTCTTGGTCTGTACAATTAGCTACTGGGGCTAAGAAGAAAGTAAACTGCTATGTAAAAGAATGCATCTTAAACATGACTGATTTTAGAACTACAGTTAAACTGAACATTTTACCACTTGGCTCTTATGACATACTTATCGGAATGGACTGGTTGGAACAACATAGGGTCGTTTTAAACTATTTTGACAAAACTTTTAGGTGTATAAACAGTAGTGGACAGCCAGTAACTGTTAGAGGTATCCCTAGGAAAACAGTAGTTAGGCAGATTTCTGCCTTACAACTTAAAAGAGCAGTCAGGAAAGGGTGCAAGACCTATGCTGTAACTATTACAGACGAGACCGATAAATCTGAAAACAACCAGAAAACAGTAGAGAACATTCCCGTCGTCAATGAATTTATTGACGTTTTTCCTGAGGAAATCCCAGAATTGCCTCCCAAGAGAGAGCTTGACTTTACCATTGAGCTGGTACCAGGTGCTGTTCCTAGTTCAAAAGCCCCGTACCGTATGAATATTTTGGAGCTTAACGAGTTGAAAACTCAGTTGAAGGAGTTAATAGATAAGAACTATATCCGACCCAGCGTATCCCCTTGGGGAGCACCAGTAATTTTCGTTAAAAAGAAGGACGGAACTATGCGACTTTGCATAGATTATCGTCAACTAAACAAGATGACGATCAAAAACAGGTATCCGTTACCTCGTATTGATGATCTGTTTGATCAACTACGTGGCGCTACGGTATTCTCTAAGATCGATCTGAGATCGGGTTATCATCAGGTAAGAATTAAAGAAGAAGACATTTTCAAAACAGCCTTTAGAACAAGGTACGGACATTACGAATTTGTCGTAATGCCCTTTGGACTTACAAATGCCCCAGCTGTTTTCATGTGCTTAATGAACAACATAATGCACAAGTACTTAGATAAATTTATTGTTGTATTTATCGACGACATTTTAGTCTATTCTAAGAGCGAGGAGGAGCATAAGGAACACTTACGTATCGTTTTACAAGAACTGAGAGAACAACAACTTTTTGCGAAATTTAGTAAATGTGACTTCTTCAAAGATGAAATCCAGTACTTAGGACATGTAGTCACTAAGGAAGGGATTTCAGTGGATCCCGAAAAGATTCGGGCGATTGAAGAATGGCCAGTACCTAAAGATGTGACGGACGTTAGATCCTTCATGGGAATCACCGGTTACTACCGGAGGTTTATTGAAGGCTTTTCAAAAATAGCCAATCCAATCACTTCTTTGCAGAAGAAAGGCAAGAAGTTTGATTGGAATACGAAATGTGAAGAAAGTTTCAAGAAACTTAAGACCTTATTGACAACTGCACCTATTCTTAGAATAGCGGACCCAAATAAAGACTTCATAGTTTGCACCGACGCTTGTAATGATGGTTTAGGTGGAGTGCTGACTCAAGAAGGTCATGTCATTGCTTACGAATCTAGGAAGCTGAAAATCTATGAAAAGAATTATGCCACTTATGACCTAGAATTAGCTGCTGTAATTCATGCTTTAAAGATGTGGCGACACCACCTAATAGGCAGAAAATTTACCTTACTAACAGATAATAAAGGTCTGAAATACCTTTTAGACCAGCCAAATCTAAATGCAAGACAAGCCAGATGGCTGGCATTCCTAAGTGAGTACGATTTTGAAATCCAACACATAAAAGGGAAGGAAAATAAGGTGCCTGATGCCTTGAGCAGGAATGCAAAACTGAATTTTATATCAGCTAGCAGCACTTATACCTCTGATTTAAATGAAAAGCTGGCTGAAGGGATAAAATTAGATGAAAATTATCAACACTTACAAATTACAGCCAAAGAACAGCCCACAGAAAGTTTGATAAAAGGGTATAGTTTAAACGAAAACGGATTTTTGTTGTTTAAGGACAGGCTGTATATCCCTAATGCACCTACAGTTAAGCTGTTAATTTTAGACGAAATACATAAAACCCCTTACTCCGGGCATCCTGGCTATCAAAAGACTATCACTATGCTGAGAAAAGAATATTTTTGGCCTAACATGAAATCTGAAACTGCTGAATATTTAGCTAAGTGTTTGGACTGCCAACAAGTAAAAACAGAACATCAACATCCAGCTGGATTGCTGCAACATTTACCTATTCCTAGTTGGAAATGGGAAATAATCAGCCTGGATTTCATTACGGGATTACCCAAAAATCAACATCAGAATGATTCGATTATGGTAGTGGTAGACAAATTAAGTAAATCAGCACATTTTATTCCTGTTAAAACCACATACAAGGCTGCAAACATAGCAGATATCTTTCTAAAACAGATTTTTCGGTTACACGGTATTCCAAAGGTTATTATATCAGACAGGGATCCTAAATTCACAGGAAATTTTTGGAGATCCTTGTTCAAAGGATTAAACACCACTTTGAATTTCAGCACCTCTTTCCATCCTCAGACGGACGGACAAACAGAAAGAGTTAATCAAATACTAGAAGATCTGTTAAGGATGTATGTTAAAGATCAACCAGGTAAGTGGGAGGATTATTTACACTTAGCTGAATTTGCATACAATAACAGTTATCAATCATCAGCTAAGTTTAGTCCTTTTGAGGTTTTGTATGGACGAAAATGCAACACTCCTATCTCTTGGAGTAATCCAGTAGATAGATTGGTATTAGGACCTGATTTATTGAAAGAAATGGAACAGATTGTGAAACAAGTGCAGGAAAACTTGAAGATTGCCCAGGATCGGCAAAAGAGTCAAGCAGATTTGAAAAGAACTCCTAGAAAGTTCCAGGTAGGTGAACATGTGTTCATCAAGGTAAGACCAAAGAAAAGCTCCCTAAGATTAGGAAGTTGTGCAAAATTAGCACCACGTTACTGTGGTCCATTTGAAATTTTAGCTAGAATTGGTCAAGTTGCTTATCAGTTAGCATTACCGCCAAATTTAAAAGTACACAATGTTTTTCATATCTCTGTTTTGAAAAAGTATGTTCATGATGCTACTCATGTTATTGATTGGAACATTGTACAGGTAGAACCAGAAGGGGAAGTTCTGGTAGAACCGGATTGTATCCTCGGGAGGAGGGAAATTACTCTACGGAACCGGATAATTGGACAAGTGAAGGTGCAATGGAAGCACCTTAGTCCTGAAGAAGCTACCTGGGAGCTGGAAAGTAAGATGCGGGAAGCATATCCCCATCTATTCCAGCAGGTGGCTGAAGACGAAGAATAAGTAACATCGAGGACGATGTTACATTTTAAGGGGGTGTGTATGTCACATACCCCAATTTTATTAAAATAATGTAATTATTTTTAATATTCCTGAGAACATTATGTTAAAATTAATGCTAAGTAGGAATGGATGACTCAGCAGAGTCTCCAGAAATGGAATGTAAATTCTGAATAATTATTATTAATAAATAAATTATGGAGACAACAGCATGGGAGAGCTGTTAAAAGAGGTTACTGGTCTAACTGGTGGATGGAATTAGGTGGAAGGACAAAAGACAAGTGGCAGCATCCTCAAACACTTCCTGAGTTGCAGGTGGCAACTTCCCTATAATTTGGGGTCATGATTCCCCAAGAAAGTGGAATCTGAGCAGGTGGCTCATTAATGACAGTTAGCCCAACTAAGACCTAGGCAATCTTTTAAATACTACTCAATGAACTGAGCTGGGGGTTCAACAATTGTTCTAGAGGGAGAATACATTCAGGTGAATGCTATTCAGGAGTCCCATTGAGGAAGTGGGAAACAGTAAGGAAGTGTTTTGAGCAGGAAGTTGAAGTAACTTGGTTCCAGTATAGCTGTTTTGGCTGAGGGAATTATTGGCCGTACTTAGATTCCAGCCAGTTAGACCAGAGCAAGCTCGGGGGTCCTGAGAAGTGCTGTCTGGGCACTCTCCAGGAATTGGTAGGGAGGAACAGCCTCCCATTGCTGTTATTGTCTAACATCTACAGGTTCTGTCACTCTCCCTGTTGTTGGTTCAAATTATTTTCCTATGAGATAAACTAGTACAACTATGTATTGATTGTGTTCAACTTCAGCAAATCATTATCTGTACTATCCTTTGGTATAAATTTCAGAATGCAGATGTTTTAGAAGTTTTCCTGTTTTTATTTAAATAGAGTATTTATCTTATACAGAACCTATTTGTCACTGCTACAGTTAATAAATACTATGTTTATGCATATGCTAGAATTTCTGTTATTAGTTTAATAGTAGACAGAAATATTAGATAATAGATAATCCAGATTTATAACTATTAAACAATCATAAGAACAAATCTAGACAAACCTTAGTGTTTATTTTGAGATAATTCCTATCAGAATAACCTATCTGATATATATATATGTATTGTATATTTTAGTAAACTTTAAGTTACAGGTCTTTCTTATATCAAGTTAACAGATAAACAAAACTCATTTTAATATCTTATTTATACTCAGAACATGTCTGACGGTTATCGATTAATTAAAAAAGGTGACTGTAACAATATTTCATTGTTACAAGTTTTCATAAATCTTAAACATTTACACAGTAGTCAAACACAGACACTAGTAACTGTAGATTATTATTTACTTGCTATCTAGTATCAGAACACAGTAGCCATGTCAATATAATAGAAATAACAGAGTTGTTTTTAAACAATACAAACATATTAATACAACAGAGAAACTGTCGACTAACACAGTCATCATTGGCTGATTACCAACCATCTTAAATTATACACAGTATTAATATTATTCAGTACAAATATCTCCCTTGGAGTAGTTCCCAAAAACCCTACATGGCCGTAGCCTTACAGTATCCCATCGACAGTCTGAAAAACAAATGAAAAGAATGCCTTATATGGCAGCTATAACCTACAGTAACTTTACACATATTTCTATGTGTATATATTATTTAACCTACAGTTTCATTTAACAACTGTACAAGAATCAAAACAAATATTATTATAATTCATACCAGTCGCTATCGAGTTCACAATACCCTACATATGCTTTGAACATAAAACAGAACCCCAATTCACCAGAGCAACCCGATGCTTTTAAAGATTATAGTCACAGCCGAGGATTATCCATAATCTTTATTTTAACACTCCAGACCGAAGTAAAACGTAGAACAACAATTATAGGGTTTCATTAAACATAGTTATCTTCCATTGCAGGTACCGAAGAATACATCTATCCACACATTACAAATACATTGTAATATTTTAACAAAATACGAAATTCAAAATACGGCCATATCAGGCCCAACATTATATTAAGTTTAAATCTCATACAGTGAGGTTAGAACCCCATGCTCCGCAAATACAAAGCACAATAACAGAAAACCCTGGCCTCTTACAGATGGCCGTGAATGGCTCTCCATAAACTTAACAGGGTTTCAAACCCCATTTCATTTCAAACAAAACGACTCCATACATATGACTGTAACCATAAACATCAAGTCGTCAACCGACCTCACTACACAGGAGTCCCCTCCTTGACACGACCCTAACCACTTAAACCAGCAAAGGAAGAGACAGCCGTGGATAACCAGGCTTACCCGTATGAGAGCGTTGAAGATAGAACCCTGTACACCTTCAAAACCGTGAGACCTGCACATTCATTGCAGAGGGATGTTAATATACATTCATTACCGAGAGTTTAAATAAGAGGAAACTTACACTTGCTTGCAAAACAGAAATAATGAAAGTAATGTTGTTCATTACCTGTGCATTTGTAGCCGTGGATAATCCGGAAGCCACCGGTGAAAGCAGGCAGTGAAACCCCAAACCCTCGTCGGTTGAAAGAGTAAAGCACACCCTCATAACTTTCAAATGACAGCCGTGACAGACAACTCTTGCAGTCGAAACCCTCACACTGGAATTGAACCAGTCCACAAGCACACCCAAAAACCAATGCTTCAACCCTCTCATAACATTAAAGACAATAGAGAAACTCTATCTCACATCCGCACCAGTACAGTGAAGGTTTGTAGATAGCCGAGACTTAAACAAAGAAGGAAGAACAAGACCACGAGACAATGAAAACCATAGAAAACGCCATGACCAGAGCCGAAGACTTATCTTGCTACAGAATGGAACCACGAGGCTATAACCACCACACTCTGCACTTTGTTACAGGGCTTCAATACGAAACTCAGACAGGGAGGGTTTCATCCCTAGGACCCGAGCCCGAAGGAAACTACAATAACCTGTAGGGTTTACGAAACCAGCTTATATATCACAAATTGCATGGAGGAGAGTGAACCACGTAGCCTCCAAATAAATCAACGTAATATGGGTCGAGACCCTATAGTTCCATTGCCAACCAAATCATCATACACCGATTTTTCCAAATCATTACATATGTAAGTCAACGTATAAGATAACAATGATATATAATCATTTGGCATATAGTGCATGCCTTGCAAATGAATCATCGAAAATCCCAAGCACTTGGAATGTATAATCACTACAACGATATAAAGGAGATATAGTCAATTTAAAACCATAAAGTTTATGATCAATACAACCTAAACACTATATAGAATATAAAGCTTGCCAACGTATGGGAATATTAAGATTATTGCACAATCAATTTATGATATAGATATATTAAAACCAAATCATAGACTAATGCTATGAGCATACTACATTCTCATGATCATTTAAGAAATAAGGTAGTTAACCTTAAATGAAATACCTTGATATTTAACCCTGGATATGTTACCAAGTCTATCAGACATTTTACACAATTGCTATCATACGTACTCATCGGAATTGCTACTAATACTAATGTTAACAGTATTAATTTGAATAATAAACCTCTATTATTAATATGTTGAAATAGAGTTTCATCTATAGGTTCACATTGTAAAGGTAGTTAAAAAAAAAAATAAAAAAAAAATCAAGACGCAGTCAGGAAACATATGTTAAACTCTAAGTAGACATTGGACTTCGATGCATAGGAGTATATATTGAAACAACGCTAGAAGCGTCACCTTCTCAACTCGCATTATCATTATGTGAACAAAACAGTAATCTCCAGTATTAAATTGACAACATGTCACATGATGCTAAGTCGCTTACACAGATGATAATTTATGATACAAACTATTGTTCCATTGATAAGTTACAGCAGTAACATAACATAATATTCATAAAACAATAATTATAACTGAACTGTGTAATCTATCGCAGAACATGTTGATACTATCTGCATAAGAAATATCATGACGATCTTTTAAGTTTTAAGTACAGGGAATATTGATGCTCACCAAGTTCAACCAACGGTGATCCTTACTTCACTAGCGCACCTGAGAAACAAAAGACGACATATGCATTAGCTCGTAAGCTAAGTAAGCCAGTCAACTACGACTAGCTCTTCCCTTGCGGTTCAAAACAAAACAGTCATTAATTACAATCACCAAAATCAAAGTTTTTAATAAGACAGAGTCTTTCAACAGATTATGTTAGTTATTTAATTTAAAACAAAATCAGAAAAACTACCTAGTTGACATTTATTGTTATGAATAAAAATTTTAAATTTTTCAGAAATTTCGGGTTCTGACACACTACCATTCAACAGGTTTGGTGCCCGTGAAACCAAATAATTGTAGAAGTCAGGGCAATTGTCCTTAGTATGCCCTTCTCCTCGACATCGCGTACACCATACTTCTTCACGTTGCTCCTTTCTTTTCTTAAGATCTTGCAGTTGTATAGTCAGGTTAGCCAGCCGTGTCTAAATCTGTGACATCCCAACTGCGTTTTCACCAATTGGCGATGCTTCCAACAGCATTGCGATCACCAGAGCTTCGCTGGGTGTTGTAATGTTCTATTGCATCAGCAGTAGTCGAATGTGCGGGAGCAGTGCCGCGATGAACCATTCTTTGTGCTGGATAGTGCTCATATCAAAAGTAACCCTCGCCATCAGCGTCTTAAATCGTTGGTCAAAGTCCCACACTGTTTCATTGGGATACTGCTTGATCTCTTTTAGTTCTATAATGTACTGTGCTTCAGACTTGGTTTTTTTTAATTCCGTAATCAATCCATTCCTGATATCGTCTAGCGTCTTTAGGGACTAGGACAAACTTCATAAACCAGTCTAATGCACAACCTCACAGAGTTGTCGCTAACTATCCTTTCTTAGCATTATCATCAGTGATCTGCTTTACGGTCCATACTGCTTCACATAGAAATTAGTACAGCTCAGGGTTGTCTGTTCCATTTCCATGGAACAACAGTAACTTAGCATCCTCACCCACCATCCTGGGCTTCCTTCCTCTAGTCACTGAGCTATTAGCAATTAACTTATGTTGACTTGATGAGCACGGTGGTGTTGTAGTTGTATTTCTTACTGGTTGAGAGATAGCGAGTGGAGGTGTGGGTATGCTGCTGCTGGGGTGTGGTCCTGCTTCTATCCTGGGCGTAGCCTGGTTGTCTTTGTCTGGACTGTGAGGTCACTTCATCCCATGTGGTCTTCCTTCGCGGCCTTGTGGTTCGATCGCAGCAGGACCTTGTCTTGTCCTCTGCCTCTTTTCTTGTCGAAACCTTGCTCCTCCCCTTGTAAGACCACTCTCTTCCACGGCTTCACTCACAGTTTCGTCATGACTTGCACTCATCTACCCCTTATCATTCCATGTACCACCCCCCTACTATCGTGATACCCATGGCCTTCGCCCACCATGTTGTTTACTGATCCAGATGCATCTTCAATATACCCTTCTCACAAATAAGCATCTTAATGGACAGTTGGAGTGACATCAGAAACCTTCCCCGAGGTCCGCGGAAGAAATATCTTTCAGCTTCACTATAAGAATTTTGTGTATCAACCACAAATTCAGTGATATAACCTTCCAATATGCTATCGAGCCAGACTTCGACAGCCCGTGACGCCTTGTTGTCGACTTCCTACAACTCCTGGATCAGCTCTGGGGTCCAGGTCGTAGGTTCACCGCCTTGGAAGTTCCTCTTCTGAAAGGTCAACTTTTCCAACCACTTAAACAAGATGACTGGGAATTCACAGAAAAAGTATTCGTGCAGACAGTTGTGAATATATCTTTCCACCCACTGATCAACTGATAGTCGAGTATTTCGACTTTCTGCTTCAACAAATTCTTGCAACTTCTGACCAAACCAATTTTGTAACTCCGGTTGCGTCGGATGCCACAACATATCCTCCTTTCACTTCGCACACAGTCTCTACAACGGAACCATTTGTTGACTCACACCTAGCCGACAGGGGTTCCACTCACTGTCGACACACTGCGATCTCCCTGAGCACCGGCCCAGACAGGTTTTATCCCGCCCAGCAACACCTGCGGAGCAGGTGAGGTCTCACCCGAGATGTTCAAGGGAGAATTGACGAAACCATGTTTTCACCAAATGAAAGAGGATGTTGCGGCTCAATTACACAACTTTTTGCAACATTTTGAAAATAGATCTATGCATTTAACTTCAATATCAATCATATTCATAGCATCATTCAATAGAAATATTCATCGGCATAGCACATATAACAGTAAAGCATTAATTGCGGCAAGAAAACATAGCATCATTCATATATCGCAACATGCATTACCACAAAAGAGATACAGGGATTCCGCAAAACAACTCTGTCATATCATATTAACTCCGCAAAAACCCAGATACAACGTCTCTGCAAAATACAGATCTCGTAGATATCTCTTGATCTCAGATACACAACCAAAAACCGCATAATCTAAGATGATTCAACACATACAACTCTATGACTATATATAGGCTTCCGCCTTTACATTGCTTGTCCACTTACTAACAACTTCCTAATCGGCACTTCGAGCAAATGACCCAAAATCTAACTGACATGGTCCAAATGACCCAAAAACCCACATACCGCAGTACAATTGACCCAAAAATACAAAAAATAACATCTTTTGTGCTCAGCTTTCTGCCTTTCTCGGTATCGCAACACTCACGGTGCTGCAATAATGACCCATCCTAATCGCCTGCCAACAGGAATGAAAGGCATTTCAGGTGTTGTTGCAACATGCCTTATGATATCAGTGTTGCAGATTTTGGTAGAAGGAAACATGTTCCATCTTTTGATGCAAAGTGCTTATGCGATGGCTCCAAGAAATCTATGCATGCAATTTTCAGTTGTTTTTTTTTAAGACATTCTCTCCTACTTGCCTCTTGTACGGCATAAAAATCCATCGAGAAAGTTGCTCTATATTTTGGACAGCTTCAACAACAACACCTATTTCTTTTTTTTCTTTTTCCCATACACTACTAAACATGTTTTGAATATTGTTTTTATATATATATGAATTAGATACATAGTCTTTTTCCTTTTTTTCTCCTACAACGTTCCTTTTTTTATGAACATGTTTGAGTTATGCCAAATGAACAAGCAAATTCATTCCATTTATACTGCTTTTTTTTGTTGTTGCAACTTCTTTGCTCTTTTTCCATGGCCAATATAATTTTGGCCATTGTTGACCCAAACCTGTTATTGCTAGAAACATGGTCCAAAAAAAATTTCGTGTTTCTAATTTCTGCTTCCAATGCTTGATGAAATTGAAACAAATAGTTAAGTTATATCTATATCTATATCTATATCTATATCTATATGTTATTTGTGCATACATATTTTAATTTACAAGTCATGCCGGGAAAACAAAATTCCTTTTTGTGGCTTTTAGAAAGAAAAAAAAGATTTTATGGCATCCACATGGTTTTCATTTGATCCATAGTCAAATTCAATTGGCCAATTTTTTTATTTTATTTTATATTCTCTCTTGCAAAATCTCTAAAGATTTCAAGAAGTTGGCTTCTTTAGACAGCCTAGGAAAATTGTAAATTGAATTAGATGTTAAATAGGAAAGAAAAACATTGACATAAACATTACAAAGAACTCATGTAAATTTTAATGCTTTTTATCCTTTCTTTGCAGATGTCAAAGTTCATGCCCTTCCAATGTAATTTGTGTTTATGCTATTGTATCCACATTGACACATGATATGTTTTAAACACTTTTGTTGAATTATAGCTATACATATTTCATCCTTTGAAAGAAAAAAAAAACCAACACATTGAACAAATTCCTTTCCAAGACACTGTTTTAATTTATGACGTGTTTTCAAAGAAAAACCTTGTCGCATCAAATGAGTATTATTTTCATGTTCTACAATACTATGTGGATATGTTATAAAAAAAAAAGTGAATAGGTATCCAATTACAAAAGAACTAGCTCTTTTTTCCTTGTGTGTTGACTTTTACACAGCAATTACAAAAGAACTAGCTCCTTTTTCCTTGTGTGTTGACTTTTGCACAACAATTACAAAAGAACTAGCTCCTTTTTCCTTGTGTGTTGACTTTTACATAGCCATTTACGTTGTTTGTCTACCTTTTTAATGGAGTTCACGAAAAAAAGAAGCAACCCCTAAAAAATTTATTTGTTATTTCATGTCAATTGCATATGCACTTGTTGATGTCCCCACTAGCAATGCCAGGGGTATTGCCACCTTGTAGCTCTTGTTAATTAGTTAAATAAGATGTCTAGAAGAGAATGGTAAGTAGATATCATGGGAAGGGAAAGATGTTTGAAATGCGTTAGATCATTTTTATAAAATTTAAAATATAATATTTTTTCCATCTTTTAAAATTTAAAAGAATAAAAAGTTAAATAATACTATTTAAATTTAATTTTTTTAACCAGTATATTTTTTATTTAAATGGAATCCATCATGTATAAATTATTAAGATGAGTATAAAAAATTGTATATATAGAGAGAATAGTATAGTATAATTATAAATGGAGGTTATATGTTCGTGAAATATATAACTTCATATATATTTTATTTTTTTTAATTATATATTAATTATATGGACTATGGAGTAGGTAAGAAAATAAACATTTTTGTTTATGTAATAGATAATATAATTTTAATAATGAAAAGTAAGATCTTAACAATGATTTAGAGTTAAAAAACAAAAATAAATAAAAAAAATATAAAACATCTAAATATTAACATATTTTTTATAAACTACAATTATAAAGGTGAATAGTAATTCAATAAATAAGTGATGTAGAATTAGTATAACCATTTAATTTGTGGTCGGTGAATGTTGATTGTTCACAAATAAAATATTGTATAAATAATTTATTATTCATATATCATCTACCAATTATCCTTACATAAATACCATTTATTTTTTATATTTTTTTTATAATTATTTCAAAAACATTTATTAAAAAAAACATAATATCATCCCTTTCCTTTATTACGTATGGATTTCAATGAGAAACAAGTATTAAAATAATTAAGTGGAGAGTGAGTTTGATGGGCACGCCATGTTGTAACGATGGGTAGTCTCATTACATGTCCTCGCGGATGACGGGGTAATGACATGTTCTCTCCGTTGTATTTTACATCATCAAATTTCTCATGACATGTATGGTATTTAAATGTGGACCAATAAACCATATATAAATTTATTAATTAAATTATATTGTTATATTACAAAATAATTATTAATTATTTTATATTAGATAAATATAAATAAATTGTGTATTAAGATGGTTTTCTAATTTATTTTTAATGGTGATATAGTATTTGTAAAACAATATTTAAATTAAAATATAGAAAACTAATCAACTTTATATATATATATATTAGAAAATTGAGGCTTAGGTATTTGCCTAAAAATAAGATGGTTTATTTTGTACAAATGGCTGCTATGTTCAACTCTTCCCATGAGATTTGAACCTAAGGCTTAATGGCTTAATGTGGAATAAACCCCACACAAACCAATTGAGCTAAACCCGATGGTCTTAGCAAATGATATATATTAATAGAAAATAAATAGACCTCAATTCCTATATATTTGAAAATTAAAATTAAACATTTTTCTCCAAATCCTTTTTTTTTAAGAAAGACATGTAAAATTTATATTAAAAGGTTGATGAATTAGTGAAAAAGATTACAAAATTTTCCCAAAGGATCTGTCAGTTCAAAATTCAAAAGAGTTGTACCCTGTAGCTTTTCATCATCCTATAGTCTCAAGACTGCTACAACATTTACAAGTATTTTTAAACTATTATAGACTCTAACAAATTGACCAAGTAGAACAACACAAAAGCAGGTCATGAAAAACCAAAATGTAATGCTCCCAAACTCATAAAAAAAATAGTAAACAACAAAAGAACCAGCATGGAAGGAGATGTGAGTACAAAATAGTGGATCCTTCAATAGTTAAAAATATTTGGTGAAAATTTAAAGAGCCTTACCTAATTAGATGACCTGGTAGTTACCTTGACAACTCCAATGCTTGAAACTGAAGGTGGGGGGACGACTCTCCACCCAACCAAACCCCAACCAATGGATGAGGCCCTCGAGCCCCCAACAATTAACCCTATCCCAGAGCTTGCTTGCTTCCCTCTTTCTGTCAACCTCTTCCTTATTTCTTTGCTCCTCCAAGCTCTCCTTCCAAAATGCCAAAAATACCAAAAAATACCCTCCTCTCTTCTTCTCCTCCCCGTTTTATCTCCCCTTTATCCCCTTTTTCTTTTAATGCAATTGGTTTTCCATTATATTTCTTTCATATTCCTTTTTATTATTTACCCATTTTTTTATTATTTTACATTTCATTATAAATATTCCATAATTATGCATACATGGGGGTTTTTACACAAAAAACCAAAAGAAAGACCACCTTGAAACTCTAAACATCTCTATTTTTCTCAGGCTAGCCCTGAGAGCTTGAAATTTCAACAATGGCGATGGATGGCTTGTGAATAGATTCTTCATCAATGGTCCTTGAGCCAACATTTCTAGTAGGCTTAAACTAATAACCAACCAAGATATCAGTAATATTCAACTTTTCCAGTTGCATGCCCTAGACTTGGACTTAGTCCTCCAAGTCATCTAAACAATGATCCAACAAAGAGACATGAGAAGTTAACTCTTGAATTGTAGCTAAGACACCCTCTACTTGATAATTTGTTTGGTGCAGAGGGCACTAGAGGTATCGAATCTCAACCTTCATGTCTTGCATACCCTCAACCAAATCTATCAACTCCTATATAACCACTTCTTACACCTTCATCTTCACTTCAAGCCTCGATCACCCAAACACACCACATCAATACACCTTCCTAACTCCGTGGGAGAGTAGAAGGGAACCAAAAGAAAAATAAACGCCTATTTCATTAAATTTGGACATATTAGGCAAAATTTGGGCTAAAAAAGTGTGAATTTAGACTTTGAAAGTGTCAATATCAACCTTTCTAAAGTGCAAAATTAGGTTCTGAAAGTGGCAATATTGGCTTTGAAAAGTGTGTTTTTTTACTACCTATGAACCCTAAAATTGCAGTTTTTTATTATGAAACTATGAATTTCAAATAAAAGAATGCAAATTTTTTATTTGAAAAGTGTGAGTTTCAAATAAAAAAATCCAAATTTTGATTTGAAAAGTGTGAATTTCAAATAAAAAATGCAAATTTTTATTTGAAAAGTGCAATTTTCATTCGGAAATGTGCAATCTTTAAAGGTGAAAAGTGCAATGTCTATAATATTTAGTCCTTGTTTGAATGGCAGGTTTATCAATTCTTGTTTCTTTTTCAGTGATATAGTATCAAGAATATCTAGCTTTTTACATATATAATTTTAGTAGTTTCCAAATGAGGCAGGAATTATCTGCGTAGTCTATATAGGAACAACTTACTTACACAGTAGTAACCAACAAGCAATGTATTCTGCATCACAATGGTAATTTTTCTCAAATTCCTAGAGGCTTATGGACGTTCCAGACACTCGACGTTTGCTCAACCAGCCAAGTTGATAGACAGAGTAGAAGAATTGTAACAAAATATAAATTTTTTGGGCTAAGATCCCATCAAACGATATCTATAGGAACATCCATCCCACTCTCAACACTATGCCCCATATGTTCTCGTTGTGCCTTAACTACTGCAAGACCCTTCTCATTTATTCTGATTTTTTCTCCTGTCCATCCTAGCCTTGGTGACCATGCCGATATGATGCTATTTACATCGATCATCATATTTTCTTAGGCACCAACAACCCATTATTGCTTTCTATTTAAGCAGTTTTTGTACGAGACCTTTAGATCCTTTGATGCTCTTATTGGCTTCCACCATTTTACCTCTGCTTTGTAAGACCCAAGAGTACTAGCATTTGAATCCTGATAAATATTACCAATCGCCCGACCCAACCATATTGCACAATATGGCTCTAGTGATTGCACAATGACCATTTGGCCCTTTACAACATCCACTCTTGGAATGAATTCATCTCTAGGCATGTTGCATACTGGTCCAACATAGCAATGCTGCAAAGAAAGAACATTTTACTTCAAATAGGAATCCATAATATCATGTTCATATCTTGTAGGTTCACTACTATGAATATCATGGCTTGTCTATGGCCAAACGTTAGTTGCTGATTGATCAACACTCTCGAAGGGACTGTCCAAAGATTTATATGAAGCCTCCCAATAATTTAACTTGGGACGCCAAAATTGTTCACCTCCCTTCTCAATCCCTCGATTCCAGAATGAAATATATGTTTCTATTCCTTTTTTTATTTCGTCAATGTCTGAAGGTCTTTTTGATTACAGATTTAATAACCTATGCCACCCCACCGGTAAGCTTGTGCTACCGTCTGGAAATGATTGCCACAGATGAATAGGAGATGACCAAGCTTCATCCCGAAGTGATGCCCTCCATTGCATGACTAGAATGTTATCAATGAGCTGAAATTTAAAAACTGGAATTTTTTGATACCGGTGATTTTGGCATTTCCATCCAAAAGGTGGGGTTTCACAAACCTATTAAAGTCATAAAGTTCATCAATTAGATAAGGGACATAGAAATTTTGATCTTCACATGTCCTATACGTATCCATAATTTCCGAGAGTGAAAATATATCCTTGCGCATTATCTTTACTGATAACCTTGCATAAGTTCCATCTATGTCTTCATGGGTGTGTCCAACCGGGAGGAATCCAACTTCAACTATCTCGAACACTTTCCTTGTTGTTAAAAGAGATAAAAATGCAAATACAAAGCAGTTTTTGTTATCGCCTGAACAATTATTCATTTGCAACAACAATATGGGTGGTAATTTTGTATTTGGCATGCATTGATTAGTACCATCAACACACAATATATCATGTTGCATTACATCTTGTCTGTATATCACACACTTTTCATATGACTTTGATTGCAATAGAGCATCATACAATTGGTGCTTAGATGTTTTACCTTTGTATAGAAAATCACCATATTTATCAACCACTGGTTCTTCAAGACTCTTCAAGCATTTAGCCAGGGATGTCACAGTGAAATTTGATCCCATCTGTAAAAATGAGAGGCTGAAATGGGAAAACCCCCAGTCTTCTGCCCATGAGTCAACATTCTAGTCAATGATATGGGAAGATTCATAACAATACTAAAAGCTTTTTCCTTCTTACCCATCTTGGAATGGAAGTATTTGACTTATCCATTTTGTCAAGAACAATATTCAGAAAAGTCTTTGGATTTTTTTGTGAAGCTAATATGTGAGAATAATATGCTTGGAGACAACTTGCGATATATTTATTATGAGTTGCCCGATGTCCTCGCAACCTTTCCACCTCAGCTAGATCAGTGATCCCCTTAAGCCTATCATGTATTGTAATGCACTCATTATACATTTCAAAGGAGTTTGATTTATAAATTTTAACATCTCGAAAATATTCTCTCATCACCTTGCTAAAGGAGGATTATGTTACTAGAGGCAAACCAATGCTTTCAATTTCTTCATTTTCCATTTTTCGCAGCAAACCATGGGACATATTAGATGGCAATAATTTCAAGGTTTTCCTTCTTCCATCTTCACTAATTAATCGTGCAAGATGTGGAGATTTGTCTGAATTCTCTTCTATAATTTTATTAATAGTAGCTACCAGTGCAACAATGTTTGCCCTAGATATTTCCAATCCACTATTACCATGCACGGCTCTCAAATCACTATTCAAGAACGTGCTTTTATAATTGTAGAAAGTGATCCTTTTTATCCCATGGAATTTATACCATGCATTTTGACAGACGTCTATTGTGTCTAATCTCATTGTAAACATGCTTCTTTTTCTGTCATCACCTTCCTTGGCCACAGGAGCATTTGATCCCATAGAATTTATAACATACCATCTTCTTGAATTTCCATTCATACTATGAAATTTATTCACACATTAAACTATTGATTGAAGTGAAATTTTTGATATACAAAGATTTGAGCAACAATGTTCAGTGACAATTTTGTAAAGGAATGCACCTTGATCGATTCCGAGCCTGTAAGGTACTGATCTTGAATTTCTTTCAGAAATTTTAGTTCCATCTTACCACTTTACGGAATTGTATGTCCTTGTTCCATTACCTTTAACATCTGTATATTCACAATGGGGAGTACCTGGAAGGACTATCTGTAAAGGACATTCTTCAAAAATATTCCAAATTTTGACCATGTCTTTGTTTGTGTTCTTTCTTAGTATAACATCCAAAGGAACATCATTGAGGTTAAGCAAATTGTTTGCAGGCCATCTTACAAAAGATCCTTCAAATACAGCACAATCCTCGCAATTGCAAAATACTTTATGAACTAAAATACCAAACTCACCAACATCTAGTGGTTTGAATTGTACATTATCTCCTTCAAAAACACTTGACACTATTCCCCGAGCAACATAATGTGGCTTTAAAGAACATTCATGTATCAAATTAACTTTTGCTCCGACAAACTTGATATTGTGATTTTCTCTTAATACTTTCAAAGTAGTTTCAAATTGATCATTGTTGAAATTGTTTTCAACAGAAAACAATGTTTCTGTATTAAACTCTATGATTCTTTTAATCGGTCATACAACAAAACCTCCACTGCTTAACCCTCGACAACATGCCATACAAGAAAAAACCACTTCATCCACCAGAATACCAAAGCAGAAGTCACCCAAAAACGTTCCCCCAACAAAATCAGTCCCACTCACATTTGTTGCAAAACCTATGGAAATGCAATCCTTGCATTCTGAACAATTATGTAACAACTTAACTTTTCTCATAATAAAAGAAGATTTATTCTTATTTGTTATGATATGTTCTACACTCGTCGAAGTAGAAGTTGGTATATCATTCACCTCATTCTCGTGAAGAGAAGATACAATGTGGTAAACGATATCAGATGCATGCCATTGAATATAACCACCAACTGCCTCTAACAATGTATCTGCACCTTCTGATGGATAGGGCAATTGAAGACCTGCATTTAAAGTCTTGGTAACATTTACAATGATACATCCATCATGAATGCTAATATTATGCAATATTTTTCTTTTTGGAAAAGAGATTCCTTCAGTGACTTTCAATCCATTCAAAAGGAGGTCCACACATTGTGGAGAACCAAAATCCATTTCAAAAGCGATTATGAAATATAAAATAACAGCAGCAAATTAAAAATAATATTTATTTTAAACAAATAATATTTTTTTCCACTAGTATATATTATCAAATAAGTCAATGCTCTATAGTTTAATATAATTATTGTAAGCGATCATTCTCCATAAGATGATAAATTAGAAAATGTTCCTCACTATGAAGAAAACGTTCAGAGTCCTAGTAACAACAATCTCATGTAGATTTACCATGCTATTGTTTTTTTAGAAGGAATCAATTTCAGAAGGAGCGGAAGATCCTTCCTAATTGGATACAATGTAATTGTTGCTTAGAACAAATCCATGAGATAAGGAGGTGCCACTAAATGCTCACAAGGTAATCTGTTGTTTTCATTGGAAGGCACTCAAAGCGATGATGGATGAATGAGTGACTAGTTCTTTGAGGAAGGAGTGGTTGTTCCTTATTAAAAGGATCCCTTGGACCATAGAGTTTGGAAATATTTATTGAGATAATATATTATTAGTAATATTTAAATATTATACATGAATTTTATTTATGTATTTGAATTATGAATTATATTAGGAGGTATCAATAAAGGACAAGGGTCCTTAGCCATCTAACACGCATATGTTTGAATGGAGTGCATGAGCTTTGAGGCTCTTTCCTCTGACCATCTACTTTCCCCAACCCCAAAATGGAAACCCTTGAGAAAGGATCGACCGCTCTTTCTGAGATATGAATCTTTTCTAAAAGGGTCCATACATATAAGGATCAGCCGTTGCTTTTCTGTCCTTTCCCCTTGCTCCTCACAAAGGTTGACACTCTTTAAATGATTTATATCTTCACATAAATCATATATGTTATTCAGAATTACCAAAACTCCATGATTGACCTACTTTTTTTTAACAGAAACAAGGTAATTAAGTTTGTATTCAAAAGGTTGTGCACATCCATTCATTACAAAAAGGAGATCCTGGGAGAAGAAATAACTTTCACAATGGAGATTAAGTAAATGCCCAGTCTGGCTCTGTAATAGTTTCTAATTTGCTTCCTATTATTTGTAACTACAAATGAGGGATAAACCCTTACAAATTGGAAATTTAACAAGATGCAGAAAAACATTCAAAATTTCAAAAAAGGAGGTACCAACTCATCGAAGGAGGGAGCTCTTCTAACCATAATTCTGCTACTGAACATAGGTTTACTCAGCAATTCTCATGTCCACATAGGAGGATTCCTGGCAGTGGTTGCATTGTGACATCCTGGCTATCTTCGAAATTTCCTCTTTTATAATATCCACCGTCCCCATCAGTTCAATCAAATTGCGTTCCTCTTTTATCGAGATAATATATTATTAGTAAGATTTAAATATTATACATGAATTTTTTTTACGTATTTGAATTATGAATTATATTAGGAGGTATCAATAAAGGACAAGCATCCTTAAATGTCTAACACACATATGTCTGAATGGAGTGCATGATGTTTGAGGCTCTTTCTTCTGACCATCTACTTCCCCCAACCTAAAAATGGAAATGCTTGAGAAAGGATCACTGCTCTTTATGAGATAAGGATATTTTCTAAAAGCATCCATACACATAAGGATAAACCGTTTCTTTTCCATCCCGTCCCCATTCTCCTCACAGGGGTTGACACTCTTTAAATGATTTACATCTTCACATAAATCATATATGTTATTCAGAATTACAAAAACTCCACAATTGACCCACTTTTGTTTTTAACGGAAACAGGTTAATTAAGTTTGTATTCAAAAGGGTGTGCATAGCCATTCATTACAAAAAGGAGAGCCTAGGAGCAGAAATAGATTTCACAATGGAGATTAAGTAAATGCCCAGTCTAGGTCTGTAATAGTTTCTGATTTGTTGCCTAGTATTTGTAACTACAAGGGAGGGAGAAACCCTTACAAAATGGAAATTTAAGAAGATGCAAAAAAACATTCAAACTTTCAAAAAAGGAGGTACCAACTCATCGAAGGAGGGAGCTCTTCTAACCATAATTCTGTTGTTGAACAGATCTTTCCTCAACAATTCTTAGGTCCAGAGAGGGGGGTTCTTGGTAGTGGCTGCACTATGACATCTTGGCCATGCTCACAATTTCCTCTTTTATAATATCCATTGTCCCCATAAGTTCAATCAAATTGCGTTCCTCTTTTATCGAGATAATATATTATTATTAATATTTATATATTATACATGAATTTTCTTTACGTATTTGAATTATGAATTATATTAGGCGGTATCAATAAAGGGCATGTGTCCTTAGCCATCTAACACGCATATTTATGAATAAAGTGCACAAGCTTTGAGGATCTTTCTTCTGACCATCTACTTTACCCAACCCCAAAATGGAAACCCTTGAGAAAGGATTGATCACTCTTTCTGAGATAAGAATATTTTCTAAAAGGGTCCATACATATAAGGATCAAACATTGCTTTTCTGTCCTATCCTCGTGCTCCTCGCAAGGTTTTATGCTCTTTAAATGATTTACATCTTCACATAAATCATATATGTTATTCAGAATTACCAAAACTCGACAATCGGCCTACTTTTTTTTCAACAAAAACATGGTAATTAAGTTTGTATTCAAAAGGGTGTGCATAGCCATTCATTGCAAAAAGGAAAGACCGGGAGCAGAAATAACTTTCATAGTAGAGATTAAGTAAATGCCCAGTCTGGCTCTGTAATAGTCTCTGATTTTCTTCCTAGTATTTGTAACTACAAGGGAGCGATAAACCCTTACAAACTGGAAATTTAACAAGATGCAGCAAAACATTCAAACTTTCAAAAAAGGAGGTACCAACTCATAGAAGGAGGGAGCTCTTCTAACCATAATTCTCCTGCTGAACATAGGCTTCCTCGGCAATTCTCATGTCCAAAGAGGGGGATTCCTGGAAGTGGTTGCACTGTGATATCCTAGCCATATTCAAAATTTTCTCTTTTATAATATCCAGTATCCCCATCAGTTCAATCAAATTGCGTTCCAAATCATCAATTCTCGAGTCCTAACAGGTAAACTGTAGAGAGGTATACCTCATGTCGTCAAATGAATTTATGTGCGCTTTGATACCCAAGCAGGTTGCCTCATAAACCTTTCGCAAGTGTTGGTTGAAGTCTTCCACACTAGACTTTAGGAACACCATTTTGTCTGCAAGGCCCGCCATTGAACTGAGAGCAGAGGTCTAAGAAGGGGCCTAATCATCTTGTTTCCCTGACAAAGAAACCAGAAAAGCTAAAGGACTGGACTCCGACTTGAGAGGATGGGCTAAAATGTCCTGCCGAACATTGAAGGAGATTTTGTCAAAGCCGTAAAGAAACCTTGGAGGAAAAAGGTTCGCAAAGGTCTGAATTACTTGGAGGGTTCAACATACTTTCCAGCATTAGGGCCACTTGAAAAGGGAACAAGAGCCTCATTAAATGTAGGATCATGGATACTATCGATGAAGGAATGTGCGCCACTTAAAAAGGGAACAAGAACCTCATTAAATGTAGGGGCATGGATATTGCAGTTGAAGGGACGTGCACCGGGGTGGCCATCAATTTTATAATTCCAATGGGGAGATTAACCCATTGTTTGGCTTCTTCATCAGCTTGCTTGTTGTTTACCCTGAGTATGTGTAAATAGAGTTGTTCGGATATCCACATCATCTTTTTCAGGATCTTGCATGCAATTAGGGTTTGCATGCAAATTCTAGGGTTTGCATGCATCCCAGTCACCAGGTTGATGCCTCTAGCACCTTAGCCACCTTATTCTAGCACTCGGGAGCCACTTACTTCATAGTTTTATCCCTCCTAGTCAGGAAGGCACCCACTTCTCACCTACTGCCAGAGAAGGGCGCACTTCTTCACCTACAACTGTAGTTCCACTTCAGTTACACTCAGTTAGCTCCGATTCTCCCTGATTTGAGGCTAGTTTCTCTCCCGACTGACTGTTTCACTTTCGTTGGACCTCCAGATTGACTAGATGACTTATTCTGACTTCAATTAGCCTCCCATGCGCCCTCCACTGAGCCCACTTCCCTATATCAGTGCTACACACTTCAGTTACACATGTTACACTCAGTTAGACTCAGATTGACACCTGGATGACTGGTTCTTGTGCATTGATGACCACCACTGATTGATGATGAGGACTCTTAGTTGGAGTCAAGCTACTCCATTCAGTGATTCGAATGACCTCCTTAGGAAATTCGAATTGCTCAGTCATTGTGACTGTATTGTATTGTAATTATTCACCTTCATTGGGATATTGAGCACTGATGCATGTTTTGCATAGTTTTACACCATATTTTCTATGTTCATCTGTTGTGATTGATTTATTTGTTCATTAGATCTGCTGTGACTAATTTTACATGGTATCAGAGCCATTGTAGGGACAATATCTCTTTTCTACAGGTGTTTTTACAAAAATATTTGAGTGAATTGCTCAAAAATTGCAAAAAGTTTTGGCATGAAAGATCTCAAGGGAATTCACTCCTGTGCATGCAAAGCTTGAAAATACATCCAATACCACTCCAGAAGCTTGAGTTTCCACATAAATCCTGGATCTGATACATTGGACCCATTCAACATTGTTTGATCTCCAATCCCAAGTGTGATGCAACTCTAAAAGGGTGGATTGTTCGACCTCATTTTTCTTGGTTTATTGTGATTTGCAGGTTATTGTCTCCATCATTTGCATTCGCTACTCTGCCCTTGCAAGCTCCTCTACATCAGTGTGCACTCGCTCCTAGCAATGGAATACTCTTCTTCAAAGCCTATCCTCACCCCATTCAATTATTTTGATTGGAAAGATGATATGGAGATCATATTACGTTCAAAAGGTTACTACTGAGTCACTCTTGGTCTTGAATTGGAGCCAAACAACTTGTCAGATAGAACCAGACACTACAACAAGCTTGATGAAGCTTATGGTCTTCTTTGTCTCTCCATCTCCAAAGATCTTCACTTCCATCTCAGCGGATTGAAGACTCCAAAAGCTATATGGGAGCAACTTGAAACACTATTTGGCAAGCAAGATGAACTTAGGGCTTTTCAATTAGAGAATGAATTGATTTCCCTTAGTCCTGAGAATTTCGATACCATTAATGAATTCTTCACAAAATTCAAGAACTTGAACTTGCAGTTGAAGAACAGTGGAGTTATCAAAGAGGATAAACAATTGATCCTCTCCATTCTCAGCAAGCTTGGTAAAGATTATTCGGTATTTGTCTCTACTTTCAATTCCGGTCGGCTAACTACCCCGAATTGGAAGATTCCTACCTTGAATGCCTTCATTGAGTCCGTCACAAAAGAGCATGACAAGTTGATTCAAATGGGGCCCATAAACTCCAAAGATTCATCCCTATATGTTCAAGGACCCAAGATCTCGAATGGTAAAGGAAAGCAAAAGATGGAGAAGCCCAAATTCGAACCTCACAAGCAAAGAGAGAAAGGCAAATAGATGGATGCACCATCCAGTTCAAAGTTCAAGCAAAAGGGAAAAGAAGGTAACCAAAAATCTAAATGTACTTATTGCAACCGTGGATTTCATCCCGAAAGTTCATGTATGAAGAAGACTATAGATCAAATGGCCCTCCTTTTGGGAAAGAACAACATAACTCTTCCTGACGGTGCAAGGAAGGAGGATAGGAATGATGATCATGAAAGAGGACAAGCACTCATGGAAACTATTTCAAAGCCCACTACTCTCTTGATAGATTCGGGTGCATCGAATCATATGGCTGCAAATATTGATTCTTTTTCTTCATTCGATCCAAACAGCTCCATCCCCATCCATTTGGGAGATGACTCAAAAATTTCTTCAAAGGGCAAAGGTACGATTCATGTAGATCATGGAAGCTTTCAGAATGTTCTCTATGTGCCTTCCTTGGCTTCAAATCTTCTTTCTGTGTATCAAATGACACACAATAGTGAACCGAAGCAAGTTACATTCAGACCTAATACGGTTTAAATTTCTGATATCAAAAGTGAAAGACTTGTTGCAGTCGGAAAGGCAAACCACACTGCAAAATGCTATGAGTTTTCACACTTTATTTCGCTTGCAAAGCCCACTGCTCTTCGTACACATGGTAATGAGGTTAGTAGGCTTTGGAATGAAAGATTTGGACATATTAATTATAAGTATTTGCTGCTGCTATCAAACAATTCCATGGTAGATGGTCTTCCACAACTTCGTTCCTTGAAGGGAATATGCACTGGTTGCATCATTGGGAAGCACCCCGAGCACAGATTCGACCGCGGCAAAGCTAGCAGAGCTTCTACAGTTTTGGGGTTGATACATTCTGATATCAATGGTCTGCTGCCCCATACATCCTTAAATGGTTCAAGGTATTTTTTGACATTTATTGATGATTTTTCCCGCTTTACATGGGTATTCTTTCTCAAAAACAAGTCAGAAGTGCTTGGAAAATTCAAGGATTTTAAGGCTTCTGTTGAGACCACCACTAAGAGCAAGATCAAAACTATTAGATCTGATAATGGTGGAGAATATATCAAGGCCGAGTTGCTGCAACTTTGTGCCTAAAGCGGAATTCAGATTCAACATACAGTTCCCTACACACCCCAGCAAAACGGTGTAGCGGAAAGGAAAAATCGGTCACTGAAAGAGATGGCTACATGCATGATTGAATCAAAAGGTTTGGCTGCAAATCTTTGGGTTGAATCAATCAATGTTGCTGCATACATATAGAACCGTGTTCCACATTCATCCGTGAAAGGTATGACTCCTTTCGAAGCATTCTTTGGTCACAAACGGGATGTGTCAAATTTGAGAGTTTTTGGCTCTACTGCATGGGCTAGAATTCCTTCCAAGAAGAGACAAGCTTTGAATCCACAATGTATTGAGTGCATACTGATAGGATATAGGGAAGAATCAAAAGCATATAAACTCATGTATATCATATCTAACAAGATATTCATAGAGCGCAGTGTGCAATTTGAAGAACCGCTTCAAGAATTGCAACTAGTCGAGGAAGAGACTGCCGATTCATCGCCTTCACCAGAAGAAGATCCGTGCAGCGATAATGAAGGTATGAGGTCTGATATTTCTGATATTTTAGTAGCATATGATGATCATGACATATCAAGTTCAGAATCCAACCATTATGATCCTCCTCAGTTACCAAAGTGGGCCCAAAACACTCTTCAATCTGCTGGTTCGAACCTTGGAAATCCTGTTGATCCGAGACGAACAAGAGCAGACTTTCAAAGAGTAGGTATGGATCTTTCTATTGCTGATCCATTACTTCCTGAGATTTGTTATTTGATGGCTGTTTCAGATCCCACATCATACTATTCTTCCCACCGAGATCCGAGATGGCAAAGTGCCATGGATGAAGAGTACAGTTCTCTTCAAAAGAACAACACATGGGAGCTAGTTTCTCTTCCACCTGGAAGAAAATTAGTAAAGTGTAAATGGGTGTACCACACGAAAGTTGTTTCTGATGGTTCTATCAGCAAATACAAAGAAAGGTTGGTGGAAAAAGGTTTCTCCGAAGTCCAAGGAGTGGACTACACTGAGACCTTTGCACTGGTTGCAAAGATGGATTCCATCCGCCTTGTTTTGGCTATTTCCGCATCCAAGCACTGGGAAGTGCACCACATGGATGTGAAGAGTGCATTTCTACATGGAGAACTTGCTGAAGAGGTATATATGCATCAGCCAGAGGGCTACACATCAGATCCATCATTAGTTTGCAGATTGAAGAAATCTTTGTATGGGTTAAAACAGGCCCCAAGAGCTTGGTACGCAAAGATGGACTCCTTCCTTCTTTCTCAGAATTTCCAAAGATGCAAAGCTGATCCGAATGTGTATATTCAGCGAGTTAAAGGTAATTTTTTGGTGATTGTACTTTATGTTGATGATCTTCTCATTACTGGTAGCACTCTTACTTCAATAAACAAGCTAAAAACTGCCTTAAATCTAGCTTTTGACATGAGCGATTTGGGCTTGCTGAGTCACTTTTTGGGCTTGGAGATAGCTCAAAATTTTGATGGGATCACTATATCTCAACAAAAATATGCTTATGACCTGCTATTGAAGTTTAATATGGCTAAATGTAAGGCAGCCCCATTCCCATTCCTCTCAGGAATTAGTCTTGAGGAGGGAGATTCTACACCGCTTGCAGATTGCAGTATGTATCGACAGTTGATTGGTTCACTACTTTATTTGACACACTCAAGGCATGATATTTCATATGCCGTGAGTGTCGTGTCAAGGTATATGTAGCAGCCACATGAGCTTCATTGACGAGCAGCCAAGCGGATCTTGCAGTATGTGCAAGGTACGAGACAGTTTGGCATACATTATGCTGCAGATTCTGAGCTTGATTTCATTGGTTTTACTTATTCAGATTGGGAAGGTGATAGCATTGATCGGAAGTCCACTTCTGGTTATGTTTTCATGATTGGTCATGGTTCTATTTGCTGGTCCAGTAAAAAGTAGGCATCCATTGCACTTTCTTCAGCAGAGGCAGAGTATCAAGGGGCAGTCAATGCCTACATTCAAGCAGTTTGGTTGTAGGGTATTCTTTCCAAGTTTGGTTTTGGTGGCACTACTTTGACTATCCTATTTTGTGACAATCAAAGTGCTATCAAGATATCCACAGATCCAGTTCAGCGGCAGAGGACCAAACACATTGAGATTCATATGCATTACATTTGACAGTTGGTGCATGATCACACCATCATTCTGCAATATTGCCCTACTGATGAGCAAATTGCAGACATCTTCACCAAGAGCTTCACTGAGAAGAAGTTCTCTTACCTCCGTTCACTGTTGGGGGTGAGTTCCATCATGGTGGAGATAGATTGATCCATTATTATGCTTTAGCTTGAGGGGGGGCTTTCTTCCCATAGGGTTTTCCCTCTTTCCTCACTTAGTTTATTTTCAGCATTTTGTGGATTATTGTATTGGGGTGACCTTTGGTCTTAGTTACCAGGGCCCCACATTATTTTTTGCACATCATAGTCTAGTTTGAGGGGGTTGTTCGGATATCCACATCATCTTTTTCAGGATCTTGCATGCAATTAGGGTTTGCATGCAAATTCTAGGGTTTGCATGCACTTTGCATGCATCCCAGTCACCAGGTTGGTGCCTCCAGCACCTTAGCCACCTTATTCTAGCACCCGGGAGCCACTTACTTCATATTTTTAGCCCTCCTAGTCAAGAAGGCGCCCACTTCTCACCTACTGCCAGAGAAGTGCGCACTTCTTCACCTACCACTGCAGTTCCACTTTAGTTACACTCAGTTAGCTCCGATTGTCCCCGATTTGAGGCTAGTTTCACTCCCGACTGACTGTTTCACTTCCATTGGACCTCCAGATTGACTAGATGACTTGTTCTGACTTCAGTTAGCCTCCCATGTTCCCTCCACTGAGCCCACTTCCCTATATCAGTGCTACACACTTCAGTTACACATGTTACACTCAGTTAAACTCGGATTGACACTTGGATGACTGGTTCTTGTGAATTGATGACCACCACTGATTGATGATGAGGACTCTTAGTTGGAGTCAAGCTACTCCATTCAGTGATTCAAATGACCTCCTTAGGCAATTCGAATTGCTCAGTCATTATGACTGTATTGTATTGTAATTATTCACCCTCATTGGGATATTGAGCACTGATGCATGTTTTGCACAGTTTTACACCATATTTTCTATGTTCATCTGTTGTGATTGATTTATTTGTTCATTAGATCTGCTGTGACTAATTTTACAAGAGTACCTCGATGGAGGAAGTTATCTTACTTATCCTCCTATGCATTCTATTAAAAATGTAGGAGCATGGATACTGTCGCTGAAGGGACATGCGCCAGTGTGGCCATAAATTTTATAATTCCAATGGGGAGATTAACCCATTGTTTGGCTTCTTTATCAGCTTGCTTGTTGTTTACCCTGAGTATGTGTAAATAGAGTACCTCGATGGAGGAAGTTATCTTACTTATCCTCCTATGCATTCTATTACATCAGGAATTACCTTTAGGTGTCCCTTTCCTCATTTTTTAGATGACGTGTTTGGAGTCTCCAAAAACCTTGAGTATGTTGATGTTGAGAGTTGAGATAATTTCCATGGAATAGTAGAGTGCTAACCATTATGCTTCGTTGTTGGTTTTATTTTTTCTTAGAATCTACTTCTGACACCCCAAAATGGAACAACTTGAGGAAAGAGTGGCCACTCTTTCTCTGAGAAAATTTGCACTTTTAAGAAAACTATTTAAGGGAAAAATCCTATGAAATTTGTGCTTAGAGTGTCGATATCTGCTTTTCCTACCCCTTAAAAAGAGCATCTAGATAAAGGAGTGGATTCTCTTTCTCCTTAGCATATACTTTCAACTCCCCAAAACATAGCAACTTGAGGAAAGAGCGACCGCTCTTTCTCTAAAAACATTTCCACTTGCCAAAAAACTTTTTGAAGCAAAGTTCCTGTGCAAATTCTATTTAAAGTGTCGATATCTACTTTTCCCACTTTTAAAAATGAACACCTTAGGAAAGGAGCGACACTCTTTCTCCTCAGCATCTACTTCCAACACCCCAACGTAGAACAATTTGATGAAAGAGCATTCTCTCCTTCTCTGAGAAAATTCCTCTCGCGAGCAAACTCTTTAAGGCAAAATTACTATGAATTTTGTTGTTAAAATGTTGATATCTACATTCCCCACCCAAAAACAGAAACCCTAGAGGAAGGAGCGGTCACTCTTTATACTCATATCTATTTTCAACACCCCAACTCATATATATTTTCAACACCCCAAAATAACACATATTGAGGAAAGAGTAGTTGCCTCTTGCTCTAAGAAAATTTGCACTTGCCAGTAAACGTTTTAAAGCAAAGTTCCTATCAAATTTGTGATTAAGCTACTACCTACTTTCCTCACCCCTTAAAAAGAACCCCTGGAGGAAGGAGCAGACGCTCTTTCTCCCCAACATATACTTTCATTATCCCAAAATAGAACAACATGAGGAAAGAGCGGCCTCTCTTTCTCTGAGAAAATTTTCACTTTCTAGCAAACTGTTTCAAGCAAAGTTCCTACGAAATTTATGTTTAATGTGTCGAAATCTACTTTCCCCACCCCTAATAAAGAATGCTTGTATAAAGGAACGAATGCTCTTTCTCCTCACCAGATTCTTTCAAAACCCCAAAATAGAACCCATGGAGGAAAGAGTGTTTTCTCTTTCTCCTCAGTATCTATTTTCAACACCCCAAAATAGCACATATTGAGGAAAGAGCGATTTCCTCTTGCTCTGAGAAAATTTCCACTTGCCAACAAACTGTTTAAAGCAAAGTTCCTATCAAATTTTTGATTAAGGTACTATCTACTTTCCTTGTCCCCTTAAAAAGAAACCCTCTAGGAAGGAGAATACGTTCTTTCTCCCCAGCATATACTTTCATTATCCCAAAATAGAACAACTGAGGAAAGAGCGACCTCTCTTTCTCTAAGAAAACTTCCACTTTCCAGCAAACTGTTTCAAGCAAAGTTCCTACAAAATTTATTTGTAATGTGCTGATATCTAATTTCCCCACCCCGAAAAAAGAGCGCCTAGAGAAAGGAACGAACGCTCTTTCTCCTCACCAAATTCTTTCAAAACCCCAAAATAGAACAACTTGAAGAAAAAGCGATCGCTCTTTCTCTGAGAATATTTCCACATGCCAGCAAACTGTTTAAAGGAAATTTCCTATCAAATTTGTGATTAAGTTACTATATACTTTCCTAGCCCCTTAAAAATAACCCCTGTAGGAAGGAGCATATGCTCCTTCTCCCCAGCATATACTTTCATTATCCCAAAATAGAAGAACATGAGGAAAGAGTGGCCTCTCTTTCTCTAAGAAAATTTCCACTTTCCAGCAAATTGTTTCAAGAAAAGTCCTATGAAATTTATGTTTAATGTGCTGATATCTACTTTCCCCACCCCTAAAAAATAATGCTTGGAGAAAGGAATGACCGCTCTTTCTCCTCACCAGATTCTTTCAAAAACCCAAAATAGAACAACTTGAAGAAAGAGCAACCGCTCTTTCTCTGAGAATATTTCCACTTGCCAGCAAACTGTTTAAACAAAAGTTCCTATCAAATTTGTGATTAAGGTAATATCTACTTTCCTCACCCCTTAAAAAGAACCCCTGGAGGAAGGAGTGGACGCTCTTTATCCCCAGCATATACTTTCATTAGCCCAAAATAGAACAACATGAGGAAAGAGCGGCCTCTCTTTCTCTAAAAAAATTTCCACTTTCCAGCAAACTATTTCAAGCAAAGTCCTACGAAATTTATGTTTGATATGCCAATATCTACTTTCCCCACCCCTAAAAAAGAATGACTGGAGAAAGGAATGACCGCTCTTTCTCCTCACCAAATTCTTTCAAAACCCAAAAATAGAACAACTTGAAGAAAGAGTGGTCGCTCTTTCTCTAAGAATATTTCCACTTGCCAGCAAAATATTTAAAGCAAATTTCCTATCAAATTTGTGATTAAGGTACTATCTACTTTTCTCACCCCTTAGAAAGAACCCCTGGAGGAATGATCAGACGCTCTTTCTCCCCAGCATATACTTTCATTAGCCCAAAATAGAACAACACGAGGAAAGAGTGACCTCTCTTTCTCTGAGAAAATTTCCACTTTCCAACAAATTGTTTCAAGAAAATTCCTACAAAATTTATGTTTAATGTGTCGTTATCTACTTTCCCCACCCCTAAAAAAGAACACCTAGAGAAAGGAACGACCACTGTTTCTCCTCACCAAATTCTTTCAAAACCTCAAAATAGAACAACTTGAAGAAAGAGCGGCCACTCTTTCTCTGAGAATATTTGCACTTGCCAGCAAACTGTGCGAAGTAATGTTCCTATGAAATTTGTGTTTAGAGTGTTGATATCTACTTTCCCAACTCCTAAAAATAATCCCTAGAGGAAGGAGCAGACACTCTTTCTCCTCAGCATCTACTTCCAACACCCCAAAATAGAACAACCTAAGGAAAGAGCAACATCTCTTTCTCTGGAAAAAATTCCACTTGCCAACAAACTCTTTGAAGAAAAATTTCTATAAATTTTGTTGTTAAAATTTTGATATCTAGTTTCCCAGGGTGACACATGGAATGCTCAGATGGTGACACGTGGACTATTTGATTTTTAAAATTAGTCTAAAGATTGTATAAATGAATATTAAGGATATTAATGGTACCATTTCAATATAAACATATGGATTTAAGTTATATAAATTTTTGGAATAGGTATCAAGGATCAAATTTGAAGGGATGAACTTAATTTCAGGTTGAAGGTTATATATTCATACCACCCTTCTAGCATGAAGGGATTTATTTAAAAAAAATACACTTCAGTTGACAATAATAAATTAACTCAACGTTTCATTAAAAAAAACACTAAATAAAATATTATTAGATATGAGTCATACATTACATATTTACCTGCATACACTTAAAGAAAGTGAAGTCTAACAATGCCATGCCACCCAGCTTAATAAGGAACATCTAACAAACTGTTCAACTGAAATTGATTTTATGGACAACTATATCTCCCTTCATGATATAACTACAACTCCATTAAGATAACCCCTACTCTACTTCAGGCACTTTTCAAGAATGTGGGAAACAAATATTTGGTTTCCAGTTTTCTAAAACTAAAAGATGCAGAAAATTGAAAATTTCCTATATAGAGAATGGAAAGGTGGAGGCATCAGACGTGCATGCAAAGCTCTAATATGCATACACTCTACCATTATCGTTATGCTAACAAGGCGAGAGGGAGTTCAGGTGATAAGTATAATGGAGGACCATCGTAGGGAGGAAGGAGAGAGTAATAAATATGGGCGGCGAATGAGGAGGAAGAGGGAAGAGGCACTGGTGGATGAGGTTCGAAGGGTCACCCGGGCACAAAATAAAGCAATGTGGGAGGCTCACATGTTCGAATTGGCCTTACCAGTAGTTTTTCAACAAAGAATCAAGGATGTGGAACAGGAACTATGGCAAGAGATGGACAAGGACACCCTGGAAGAGGAATGACGGAAAATGGAGAAATGGGTAATGGATCCAGGTAACAACGTTGCCCACCTTAGTCTTTACGAACAAACAATTGCACTCTACTGGGTGATGAAGAATCTGATTGGGCATGTTATTTGGGAGCGACTGGAGAATACTGGTCGAGAGGAACCTCCGGACCAATGGAGGAAAGCACTACAAGCTGAAACAAAATAAATGCACCTAAAGATGGACACCATCCTGCAGTCCCTAGGAATTCGCGACCCACATGCTCAGACTTCTTCTACAGACAACAGTAAAAAAGGGTGCTTTCCATACATTCCACATATTCTGCTTTAAAGGTTATTTGGGCTCAGGTTCTAGGTTATAGGGTCGATCATGGTTTTGAGGTATTTGTTATTTTGGTCTATTAGATGTTTTATGACTGGAAAGATTAGAAGTACTAGTGTTTGGGTCATGTCCTGTAAATTAGATTATATGATGGTCTGTAAGGAGTATTGGTATGGACTCAACAGTATGTGTAATTTTGGTTTAGTGTTCTGGTTAGACAGTATTATGATAAATCTCATGTTTAAGGTTAGAGAGCCACGAAGTGAAGAAGAACAACAGAGATTTGGCCTGTTTTGCTCAGATGTAATTTGATCCTTTTATATAATACAAAATTTCCTTCCTTACAAAAAAAACCCTACTCTACTTCAGGCACTTTTTCAAGAATGTGGGAAACACAATGGCGTATAGGAGCAGAACTTTAAGAAAACTACTTTCTCAGCTACACAGATTAGTGTTAAATTTTATGCAAAAGAAGTTCATCGTGTTTATAAAAATATATATATATAAATCTGTCATGGTCCTGTATATAAAGTTGCAGCAAAAATAAGAACTAACCCTAATGTCTCAGAGATTCATTTATATAAGAGTTTAGTAGCCTATAACCTGCATAGACTTTGGAGTAGAATGAGCCTAGAATGGGAACTTGTTTGGCAACATGCAACTGGAGTCTGGACCAAGCATGGAACCTACGTAGGTCTTGAGTTGCATTGAATGTAGATGGGACTGAGCGTAAACCAGAGCCTGTTGTGTGGAACTGTTACCCAATCTTCAACTGCCACACCAGAGCTTTCTTACTGTTGCAGGGGAACTAGAACCCAAACCCTTGAGAATTCTATCTCGTAACTACTACCCAGAACTACTGCGAAGATTTGGGGTGTCGGTTAAATACGATGGCGGATAAACAATTCCCGCAAAAACTTGATGTGTCACCCAAAGTAATTTAAGACAAAACTCACCTTTATTACATGCTTCCACTAGGAAAAAACATGATCATAATGGTTAGTGAAACGTCTTATAAAAATTTATAAGAAATCAACGGTTTAGATTTGAGGAGGGTTGAGATATGTGGCAGACAAGGAATCCGGTAGGAAAAGGTGCATGTTCTATAACGTTGGAAACTTTGGTGAAATGACCATTGGTACATGCCAAAGTCAGGAATCAATCTACGGTGGATGAGCAGTGGAATAAAATATCGATGGTTGATGTTAATTTCACACTTTCAACTAGCGCGGAGAATGAAAAGGGTAAGTAGTAGCGAAATTTTTACCACTTACCACATGTCAAGTCAAGGATCGTTCCACTGAATGAAAATTTGTAATGGAAAATCACTTCTTGTTATCCCGAAACCACCTACATGAGATATTATAAAAGGAAAAGGGGTCACAGGGAATATTTGTCACTTTATGCCCTGTTGCTCACACAATAGATCCCATTTTTTTTATAGAATGAGAACCCCTTAGATTTAATTTTGATAATTTTCTTTTGGTTCTTTGCTTCGAATTGTATATATTATTGAGTGATTTCATTTGCTTAGCGTCATTTTTAATAAATTATTTGACCAAGATTCCTACTTAATTTTCAAATCCTGACTTATCTTTTCCTTTGAAAAAAAAATTTCTTAGTCGAAATCGGAAATGTCGATTTTCTTTGCTAAATTTTATGACTCCGACTTCCCGATGCCCACTGTGGAAGTCAGGAATTGGGAAAAAAATTGATTAGTTTATTTTAAAAATATAGTATCCTGACTCCACCATTCCGATCCCGACTTTCTAAATTTGATTTCTTTTGAAACAAGTCGGCTTCAATATTGAGCATTCGATCTTGTCAAATCAACGGTCATGTTTTAATTTTGCTGAAAGTGTGAATTTTTTAAAATAAAAATTATTTGAGTTAAGTTTTTCATTTACTTTTTACTCTGAGATTTTACTTAGAGCAACTTTTTACCATAAGCATTGCTCAACTTCTGTTTTTCACTACTCTACAAATTCTCATGGGTAAGTATTTTTTCAAATCTTTGACTAGTTCTGTGATTTCAAAATTTATTTGGGAAATTGTCTGAAACTTAAAATCTTTTTTTATATCTTGTAATCAGAAAATTCAGTTGATTTCAATTAGGTCAAGAAATACTAGGTCTAATTCAGTCTTGGATGAACTAAGGATGAAATACCCAACTGCCAGAATATTTTCTTATACTGAAGGGAGGGATTTCGATACCTATTTCCTCGACTGGTAAAGAATTTATTCCATATTTGATAATGACGATTTGTCTGAAATTCAACATGACCAGCAAGCATACCATAACATTAGTAAGTCTCAAATCTATGCCATTGCAGCCAGACCACCATTTATTCCCTATATCGACACTGTGAAATGGATCATAGATAATGCTAACCCTACTAATCTTTCTTTTGAGGATGTGAACCATACCCAATTGGCCTCTTTCAGGCTTGATTTTTTTGCTAGGATTTATGCCCTAGGAACTCCAAAATAACTTCTTTCTAAGCAATTCATGGTTTCTTCTGTAATCCATTTCAATTTTGATGAAATGTTGAAGTCTTGGATGGAAAACCCTGCCATTTTTGTTCCCAAGGCTGATAGAAAATATCCTATTTCATGGTTTAGAGAACCATTCCCTTTGTTGGCCGCCATGTTGTGTCGACTATATGGATTATCAAATTGTGCATTTTTCAAAGCAGAATGGGCACCTCTTGCGCATCATATTCTCAACACTGTTGAATCTTTTAATTGGGAACAAATACTATCTGTGGTAATGAGGGAAACTATTGAGAAGTATAATAAAGCTTTGGTTACCAAAAAGTCAACATTCTATCTTTCAGGTTATGTGATCGATGTTTTCTGCTCATCTTTTCCTTTCCCTACCATGGGATGGAAATGAACAAAAGCAGCACCACCGGTTCATTTCTATTGCTTTGCATTATGGGAAGGAAATTACATTACTTTCATCTATGACATATGTGACCAATTTTTTGGGTCTATTCATTTTATGATATTCATGGACGATGCGCCCATATTTTCACCACATGCCAAGTCTTTGATTGCTACAATGTGAGATTGGTATCTGGGAGAGTATTTCTCTTATATCAGGATCTAGGTTAGTAAATCAACTCATCTTCTACCCAGAATTGTACCTGATAAAATGGCACTTGAGGAAATATCGTATCAGATAGTGATTGAAGGCATTTATCATAAATGTAGTGCCTCAAAAATAAAATCTTGGCCGAAGTTTCCTCTTTCTCTTGGACATTTGGTTATTTAGAGTTCTACACATGCTAGTCTGCTTGGGAAATAGGTCACCACTTTGAAGCTTGGAGAATCTCCTAAAAGAATGCATGATTCCAAATCATTTTTAGCAGGCCATTTCTCACAGGCACACTTGAAAACTGGCTATGTTCATGAAACAGAGCCAAATGATCTTATTTACCAAGGAGCTAATTCTTTCCAAGATGTATTGAATAGAGAAACAACTTCAGATGAAAAAAAATTTAATCATCAGTATCAACAGGAACTCAAGTTAAAATTTTTACAGGATATACAAAAAAATCTATCTGATGAACAAAAGGCCCAAAAAAAGTTGCTGAAAAGGAAGCACAAGATGCTCAGAAAGAAAGGAATGAGACCCCTTTGCTTCTGACTCATTCACAGGAAGACATGAAAGGGAAGAAACCAATGGAAGGCTCTCACGAAAAACCATTGATGAATTTAAATACATTGATAAAGACAACTGATGAATTGAAGAGCAGAACATTGGCTTTGATTAATTCACCTCTTACTACTAGGTTTCTGTGACAACACTCCCAGTCAAGAAATACACAAGACAAAAAGTTCCAGAGTCGTTTTTGCAATTTAACTTATCTCAGATTGATAACAGTGATATAGATGAAGAGTTACCTCATCCTACCATACCTTTACCTTTTCCCACTTATGCTTTTCCCCTTACTTCTCATTTTACCCTGACCACCTTAGTGAATCAAATCCTGCTTGATTTAATTCATAATTCACAAATGGAATATTCCCCTCCAGAACTTCCTCCTTTAGAAATTCCTACTCCATCTGTTTCAACACCTTTTCCACTTATTCTTGTTTCTACTATCCCATCCTATGTACCTTTATCTCTTCCTATTCCTACCCAAATCGATGTTCCTACATCTGATTACCCTATTCCTATCGCCTCTATGACCATACCAACATTTCAACAAACCTTTCCAGTTGAAACCTTATTGAGCACAGGTGAACTTCAAATTCCATCTCTACCTATAATTACTCTTACTCCACCAGTAATGTCTATCACATATTCTACCATTGTGACTACTGTTGATTTAACCATACAATCCACACAATTGGTTGTACCTATTCCTACTCCTGTTGTTTCACACCCAATTTTTGAGCCATCTTCATCCACTGCTGAGGTTGTGGCAGATTTTGGTGAAGATGCGGTAGTTTCCCTAGGTGATTATTTCTGGAGTAAAACTGAAAAGGAAGTTGTTAAGAGAGGATCTAAGAGATCCAGGGAAGGGACAGTAGTTCAAGGTGTTTTTCCCAATCAAATAATTTGGAAAAGAGCCTCTGCAGACATGAAAAAAAAAGTTGTGGAAACAACTGCTTCTATGGGAGCCTTTGCTGGTGCAAACTTTGATTATGTTACATGCTTAAATAAGGAAATTGAGGAAAAGGAAACTAAGATACCAGAGCTTAACAAACAAAAAGATGAACTGGAACACCAATATCAAAATCAGTTGCAGGAGTTGAAGAATAATTATGATTCTCAAATCCAGGATTTGCAGTTCGAGTATAAAAAGCTTAATGAAAAAGTTCAGAAGACTAAAGAAGAGGCAGGAAAATTTTATGAAAAATTGCAAGCTATGGAGCAACAACTTAATTTAGCTCAGTCAAATTGTGCTACTTCTTCATGTTTCAAGTTTACAAAAGATGAATTTAAGGATTTTGCTTTCAGAATTAATGATGATTATAAAAATTTATTGATTAAGTTATTTGAAGGACTGAATCAAATTCAAGATTATTACAGTTCATTTGAGCATTGATCTGATCTTTTATATGATCATGTAAATAGAAGGAAGGATGATTCTAAAGAAAAAAATGATGTCTTTGATTGGCAAAGATTCATCAAAGACAAACCTGGAGGAGTTCCTATTCTTGATAATATTAAGATAAGGTGAATCAGGATTTCTCTGCAATCTTGGGAAAATTTTTGTGATCTGGTTGAATTCATTATTGATGAAGGACAGAATGCTTGCAGAAGACAATGGTTCGCTTCTAATGATCTACTTAAAAAAATAAACTTCCCTTTCATGTATCAGATAACTAATGCACTTCTATCCAAACTCATTGTCATAGAAGTTGAGGAGAAACATGAGCAGTCCAGAGCATATATTGAGCATCTTGAACATATCTTTCTCAAAGATGTCAAAGAACTAGTTGAGTTGTCAACTTCTTTGGGATTGAAGCTTAACGTTTTTTTGCAATATTGGGAAAGAATAAGAAGGAAAGAGTTCGAGGATTTCTTGTGTAAAGTGCAACTCCAGTTGGAGCATGCAAAGTATACAAATGTTGATGATCTTTTAGATGTATTCGCCAAGTGGCGGTTTGCTTTAGTTAAATCTTAGAAAATATTTTGTAATCCCTTATTTCATGGGATAAAATATCTCTTTGTAACAAACTCTATTGATTATTTAAAGAGACTTGATCTCATGTAAATAGGAGAGGAACCACTGGAGAAAAGACTAAAAGCGTACTGCTACATATAGGGTTTGTAATTTGTTACAGTTATTAGAAGGGTTACTTTAACTTGGGCTAACGGTCATTTCACCGACGATCAACACGTTATACATTTTTCAACTTTCACCAGTGGAACCATCATCCACCCTTGATCTTATTCTTGCTTTGACTTGAGCCTTCGATTACTAATTCTTTTGCAGAACCCGCTCCTTTTCCAATTTCAAACCAATTCCTTTTATTGCCACAATCGGATAAGATATTTTTCGTTTGGAACTTAGTGCCTATTCTTCTATGCATTTTTATTTTCTCCGTTTTCATATGGGGATAAATTGTAAAAGTAATAATTCCCATCACCACAATTCTATTTATCCAAATATCTTTTTTAATTTTAACAACAAAAATATTTGTGTCAACAGAGATGATTAATTATGAAGTACCCTCTGTGGAGCAATGGAAGACAGTTGAAAAGTTTGGTAGGATGAAGTACAAATTGCACCAATGAGGACACCTGTTAGTGATAATCAAGCGAAGGTTATGCCAAATCCCACTTCAATGTGGCATCAAATTGTCTTTCAGCATTTCAAGGATTATGAAGACTTAGTTTTGTGACGGATGTAATAAGTAGTTATAAAATTCTTATTTTCAAGCAAATAGTTAAGCAGTCACTTAGATATAAACTCTCTAATTGGGGTTGGAACCCATGAGAGAGAGACTTGTTTGACTGAGCAATTTCAAGAGTAATAAAAAATTTGCAGAGTTAAGCAAAGACTTTTCTGAGCATAGATTCTCATGTTGTTATTTTGTAGTCTGTATTTCCTTTCCTTATGTGAATGTTATTCCTGTTATCTATTTCCATTGTGTTTTCTATGTGAGCAGAGATTCTCCTGTTGTTATCTGTTGTCCGTTGTGAATGAGATTATGTTGAATCACAATTCATATTGATATGCTATGGTTCATAGGATTCAAGCATTCATAAAAACCTTCTTCTAAAGTTAATATTGGATTCATAAAAGAACACATACAACAAAATAAGTTAATATTGGATTCATAAAAGAACACATACAACAAAATAAGTTAATATTGGATTCATAATGGAACACATACAACAAAATAAGTTAATATTGGATTCATAAAAGAACATGCATACAAACCAATGAAGAGTGAACTGGTCATATCAGGCAATAAATGAAGCAGTTAAGATGTGGCAGACGAAGACGCATGTGGGAGGAGATGCATTTAATGCCGCATTATTGCATCATATTTGGTAAATCAACAGTGGATTTGAGTAATCATTGGACAAATCGACTTGATGGTTGAAGAGCGGGAAGCCAAAGCTATAAAAGCACGCATAGATGAAAGTTCTAGTTCATTGCGCATTGTGTGAGAAGTGTTGAAGAGGTTAGACAATGAAACTAAGTGAAGTGAATTCAGATAGTTGCGATGGCGCATGTGATATCTAGCACCAGTACGCAGGAGCCACCCAGGGTGAGGGAACCTATCGTTGAAGAGCAAGCAGAGATTGCATCTGCACCAGCTCGGATATTTCGGAAGAAAAGAAGCACCAACCAGCTAGTGGACACCGAAAGATGAACAAAGACTACTCATAGCACGACGAGAGCTACAACTACAAGAGGAGAAGCGGGCACTTCAAGCACCGCAGAATAAGAGACAAAAACAGCTAGAGGAAGGCAGCAAGGTCCAACTGCGGTGGACATTCTAGGTTATGTACCATCGAGGAAAGAAGGAGCTTCGTCAATAAGACTTGGGACGAATGCCAAGTACACGATAGTGGAGACAACGATACCGGAAGGTGTCCACATTACTGGTGGAGTGTTGCAGCGACTGCACAAGCTGCAATACAACAACCACGACATTCTAGCTTATCTGGAGTGCACCTAGCGGATATTTATCGACAAAGTCCATGAAGACGAAGGACCAATCACTAGGGAACCAATGAAATGGGCATTGGGACTACAACGATCAGGATTGTTGTCAATCATCCACATGCCGCACTTCGAGCACTCACCAAAGGTGAATGCATGCATCAAGAAATTGCTTGTATGCTTCCACGATGATTATTTATGGCTCAATAAAAAGATCCCCATCGATGTGGATCTTATTGTGAAGATCATCGAGCTACCCAAGATGGGGGTAGACCTGTCGCAGTACTTCCAGGGAAAGGAAAATGACAAGAAACTAACAGAAAATAAGAAAGCAAAGTACGGGGTAGCCGAAAACACTCGTGGCTACTTGGTCGACACGATTAACGATCGAGCAGTTAGGCTCGTAGCAAAACTATTGGCAATTAAGTTAGTGTGGAAAAATCGTCCCAACCAATGCACAGTGGGGGTGATTGCATTAACAGAACAATGCACGACCAGAGTTTAGATGAACTAGTCACTGTTTTTATTAAATGAGTTGATGGAGGACGGGGTGGCAACGCAGAAAAAGGGTAATCCCTTTACGTACTCATGGATCCTATTGTTAATTGTGTTGGTTGCATGGATGGTCCCACCACAATATCAAGGCATGGAGACAGAACAAGCTAAAGTGTGCCAAGGGTCACGATATCATAACTTATGGGCACTAAATGACAAGGAAAGGAAACACGACAACAATATCCAATTTTACATCTTCCTAGAAGATCTATGTATGCAAGCGGTAAAAGTCCTGCGATTGACAGGGGTCACGGTAAGAAAACATCGACTAATTGCAAGGATCATTGTGGGGCCGCAAGCAATCTTCCTTCAAGCATGCGCATATCCAGAGAAGAAATTGTTGACTACGCAGTATAAGCTGACCGAAGAAGAGATGGACTCCATCGTAGAAGAATGGCCAAATGAATGGAAGACTCCGGTCACCAACGACCAACTATTGGATCTAGAGGATGGGAAGCTAACAAATGTACCAAAGACACAGGCATAAACGAAAGACTCAGAAGATGAGTATGAAGGTGAGGAAAATATATCAGAAGGCGCAAGTCACAATGAGTCGACATACACTCCGACAGATTCGGAGTTGGAAGCGCAGTGCCAAGAATTAAGGACAAAGAACAGAATGGAGAGAAGAGAGGGGAGCACCACTGCTGGCCTCCCCGACGAGCAGATGAACATGCTACTCGACAGAATGGAAAGTGTCACTAAAGAAAACATAGCCAAAGTGACACACCATACACCAGATTACTTCCATCAAGTGTCGCAGTTAATATAGACATTAAGTAATGCAGTTATGGAAACCAAGGTGAAGCCAAGGTTGCAGAGGCAAGTCAATCCGAAATGCGATGGGTTGACATTGATATCGGCACTCAGCAGCGGTGTCATGTCCCCTCCTGTGGACCCAATTCGAGGAAGGGATCATGACACTAAGATTTGGGCTTTTACAAAACTTAGCCCCATTCATCATGAAGAAAAGATATGGCATTACAATCAAATGCATATGTGTGCAGATGCAAATCAAATCAAATATGCACAACATAATAAAACATCATCCACACACCTTTCACATGCATCCATCATATCAAGAACAACCATCCATTAATTAAAACAATTCAGAAGTAAACCACAATAAAATAAAATACTCATCTTGCTGTAATGTTGTCCCAAGCAACTAGCTATGTCGCTGCAACGTTCCACCCAACCTTAGGTCTCTGCCCAGCCTGTATTGTTTCAACAATTAGAGCCCACCCCCGAGCTGGGCATGATATCTATAAGGAAAAGGGGACTCTCAAGCTTAACACAGCCCAAGGAAATGGATCCCCATCTCAACCCCAACATTCTCTTACACACAACAACTCAAATATTGTTATGGATACAAATTTTCAACAAAAGAATTTACAGGATAGGTTTTATGGGTTTTCCCCAACTCGTGGCACACCCAAAAATGGATTGTGGGAAGAGGAAATCAACCCTAGGGAAGAAAACTGATTTCCCCCATAGATGTATGAGCATTCAGTGGGCCAAAACAGCCTCTATAAAACCCCCAAATCGATTTATTCTCCTCCCCACTGTTAACCAAAACAAAAACACCCTTCCCAGCTCAAAAAATGAAGGAAAAAACAGAAAAACCATGGAGGAAAATGCCCAGGTGACTCCCCACTCGTGAGAGAGAAAAATTGATGGGTGAAGAATGGCTTGGGGAGCAATTTCGTGGCTCTTTTTTGGCCCAAGAAGCAAAAAATGAATTTCTAGGAAGGGTGGCTTACCCATACTCGAATTTGGACAGCCATACCTCTCCATTCCCCAAGGCATTAACTACCCCCACCAACTCTTAGGAGAAATGAATGCTTGGGCACATGGGTAGTTGAGGGTTCATGGGTTCTCTCATTAACACTTGGCTTGACTTTATTGGCTCAAGGGTTTGAATCTTTCCCTCCCAATTCCTTGTAAACATCATGCCCCCATCTCTTGTTGCATTGCATAGCTAGTTGTGGGAATTTATATTAAAATGCATATTTACAATTCCCATGGTTCACTAGCACATGGGTAGCATAATATCCAATACTTGCCTCTTCAAGGTCAAGCGTTCACTAGCAGGGCCTTGGCTTTGAGCTCCACTCTAGGAATCATACATAATATGCATACAATATTTACATTATAGCCCAAAATATTATAAGTGTCAAAATGGGGGTATGACAATCCCCTCCCCCTTAGAATAAAACCGTCCTCGGTGTTCCAATATTTAGGAATACATACACGCTTTATACATGTCCAAACTTCACAAAATGTGGCAGGTATGTCCTGCATTTCACCTTTTACTTGGGTTTTCAGGACCAAGTCCTTTAGCCTTCACAAACTGCTTCTGTTGGCTGGGACCTTCTAGCTCTGTATGAGGGCATTGTTCCAAAACAATCCCTTCCTTTTCTTTACCTTCCAGCTGATCCACAAGTCTGGAAACTTTATGGATACTATATCTCTTGTTGTCCTTTGTTGGGCAGTTATGGAGGAAATGATTCCCTCCACATTCCTAATATTCTAGTGGTTCCTTTTTCTTTTCTTGCTCAACTTCTATGGAGTCTTCCAACCTTGAGCGTTTCTTAATGGGATAATTGGATGAATGCCTCTTCATGGATCCACTACCATTTTCCTTACTGATTGCCCCCAGAATGCTTTTTAACTCCTTTTGCAGACAAATAGAGTCCCGCAAAGCCCCGTGGTTCATCTTATTCTGCTGCTTTTGTAGCTTGAGCATCTCTCCAATATTTTCTTGGGTCTGGGAAATTGTTTGAAGAAGACCTTCATCCAAATCCAATATCCCTTGGTCTGATGCCATGGTCAATGTGCACAACTGACCACACTTTTCTTACTAGAAACACTTTCTTGTATCAGCTGCAACCAATTGTTTCAATTTCTTACCTGTGAAATTCATCATGGAAATTCTTTGTTATGCCAAGAATAACATAAACATTAAAATCATTCAATTATTTTCCCAATTGACATGGAATGTCCATGCTTCATTCATGAGACTTCCACACTTTTCATGCTTTCCCAACATATATATGACCTCATTCATGTTCTTTCACAGGGAATTAACTATTTCAGCATTCACAATTCATTTCAAGCAATCAAACACAATCTAGTTTCAGCTATGTCATGCACTCGACAATATTTTGTTTTTAAGATGCATCAGTTAAAAGGAAAGAGAAGAGTAAGAGTTTCCCCCTCTTAGTCATGTTCCAATACGGAGCCACGCCATCATTGTGGTTCTATGCTCATTAGCCTCTTTCACTTCAATGTGAATGCTTAACTTGCCCTTTCTTGGCTCTGACACTTAGTGTCTAAGGTCTTTCTAAGGCTTTCTCCATCAAGGAATCCCCTCCCCATGGTTTTTCTACAGAACCTTTGGCCACTAGGACTCTCACATTTCCACTAGCACCATTCTCATCATTTTTGTTCATACTGAGCTTTTTAGGACAATCACATGTCCAAATGCATCCTTAGGATGCCTTCAAGGCTTATTGCTTCCCTGCAATGGCCAAAGTTTCCAACAAAGAAACAACAGTGTATCAGCTTGGTTTTCATAAGACTTGTTCATGAAATTTTCATTATATGGAAATGAATGAAATTAAATACTTATCTATATTGGGCATTTCCTCGCTACTCCACAGGTTTCCTTCTCCGCTTTACGAGCCTTGGATCACCTGTGGGGTGAATGCTTGGCCAACACACATGCTGCTCCACAACATCCAAATGGTCAAGGCCAAGCCAGTACACCAACTAGGTTTATCAAGCATGCAACAACCCTTCGCTAATACCTCCACAACATCCAAATAACCAATTCCAAGCCAATACATCGACCGGATTTATCAGGCATACAACAACCCTTCACCAATACCTCCACAACATCCAAATAACCAATGTCAAGCCAGTACATCGACTAGGTTTATCAAGCATACAACAACCCTTCACCAATACCTCCACAACATCCAAATAACCAATTCCAAGCTAGTACATCGACTAGTTTTATCAGGCATGCAACAACTCTTCACCAATACCTCCACAACCTACAAATAACCAATGCCAAGCCAGTACATCGACTGGGTTTATCAGGCATGCAACAACTCTTCACCAATACCTCCACAACATCTAAATAACCAATGACAAGCCAGTACATCGACTGGGTTTATTAGGCATGCAGCAACTCTTCATCCACACAAGGATGGCACTCCTTCTCTTGTACAAACCAACGGTTCCCTTTAGGAACTCTTTAGGTGACTTTCTTGACTGCAGGATAGCATGGCCCCACGATACCCATAGTTATGATACCCCTTTTCTACTACACATCTCCTCAGGCCTATCCATCTCTTCTAGTATCCTTTAGGGTGAGCGTAGAAGGTTACCACTGCCCATACATTCCTTTAGAGTACCCTTTCTTCACTTTTCCTCTTAACGTGCAACACCAAATTGCATCTGTGTAAGCTGATAGCACAAGAAGGATAAGCAGGCTCATCCGTATTGCTTCTCTAAAATTGTAACCATATTTCATAGCATTCACTATCAAGTATTGAAACACCAGGAATGTGTCCATTCCATTAGGGTGTAGTCAATATTGACAACCCTAACATAACCCAACACCCAAAAGGTATGCATCCCTTTATGATGTGAGTCATGTAGGCCCTAATCATACTCAAGCAGTATGAAATAATATAAATAAAATAGAACATGCTCTACATATTAACCCCTAATAATTAGACATGCATGTTCTTATTTAGGGTCACAGAATACTCATTCATTTTGTATATGTATCTTTTCTTCATTTGCGAAGAATGGGAGCTCCCTTCTCTGAGTCAACTATCCTTCGGTTTGTCACCCCAATCTTTTCACGTTCCATAACTCACACATGCCTTCTTGGCACAGTTTTACCATCTCACTCACATGGTTTTTGAACATACAACTCAGCTGAGATGTCATCCTTAAAATATGCAATGGCATTTCACCCGAAACCCTCTTCCAAAGCATGGGGTCCTCCCCATGGAGTTTGGCTTCTACAGACCATCACACATGGTCTTCCTACAATGTGTCTTCATGGAACACTTATCAAATAGCCAAATAGTCAACAACATTTAACAATAAAATTGAAATTTGATTATTCCATATCCAATTAATGGCATTAAGAATTAAATTCAATCATGAATTTGCAATTCTGTCCACTACATAAATTGATTTGCTTAGTCACGAGGTTTTCCTCATATTGGCTGTCTCTTGTAAGTGGCACCCCTCTTTCCATTAGGGTTTACGCTTTCTACCATAACATGAATATCCACTTACAACACGTCCTCCTGACATAGTTCTATGCAAGCCAACAGTTATTAGCAATTATCAGCAATTCTCAACTCTGAAATCTACAAGTCCAAACATTGACAATCTGTTCTGCACATAAACTATTTTTACAACCATGAGATCCTTCTCATGAGGTTTGGCTCTTGCACATGGTATATTCCAATCTTCCTCATGGACTTACCCTCATTGCATGCCCAAAACAATCTACTTGAAATCTGAAATTTTCAATCATCCAAACACTTTGTAAGTCTCTATGCACATAATATTTTATTGCTGTAACATTCACTGAAACATTTTAAGAATTATAAAACTCCATTACTCAAACACTTCAAGTTGTTAACATCTCAATATCACCAAGACTCATTTACTTCATGTGAATCATTATCATACTAGAATTGCAAGGTGCAGTCACATCATTTATGCAATTCAAATGAAACTTTAGATACTCATTACTTCACATCCATATCATTTATACAGCTATTCCCTTCCACAAAGCCTCTCAGTAGCCCATCAATCATGACTACCTTCTGCATGCACTTACTCTTCCTGCATTCATAGAAACTCATGAAATGATCCCATAAGTATCATCAATTCATCATCTCATCCATTATTTAGTTTGCAATAACACATACATCACAACCATGAATTCACAAAATGCATCTCAACTTGTGCACCTACACCTATGCATGCACATTTACATCACTCACATAATCTTTTAATGTGCATTCACTCAATGCTCAACCACAAGATTGTACAAGATATTTTAATGCACATCCCCTCAATGAAACCTTTCATTAATTCATGAATACTATGCATTCAAACATATTATGGCCTAACCATGAATACCCCACATAGCATGCATTACCATGACAGGACCATAAGTCCTCGATTGCTTGGCTATCAATTGATATCCAACCTCATACACAGATGGCAGGATATACTTTCCATATGAAAGAATTCACAATTTTAAATAGTTAGATGGTATAAGGCTTCTCCTCCTTACTCCCCTATACCTCACCATACCATGGTGGTATCACATTCAAGCACTCAATACCACATGCAAACCAAATCAACATAGTTTAAACATAGTTGAAGGGATATTACCAAATTCTCTTTCAATATTCATGCGATTAAGCACAAATAACCATTACCTGCATGACTATCATTAACATCGCTTGATGTTACCTGATTATTTGACCTCTTACCAAGGCTACACAGTCCTTTTTCCAACCCTTTGATCATGAATCATTACTCCATCCTTCCCTCTCAAGGTTTGTTGGTCACTTGCTGTGACTTCTTTGCATTTTCAGTCATGCTTCTATGGTTTGATTCCTAAAACCATCATCAACAACATTAATTGTCATCAATATGTCATGTTCATGCATAAAAACCTTCATATGTACTATGCAATATCTATTAATGTGCCAACTAGTGCATATTTACTTCGTCTATATGATCTTTTTGCATTTTCAGCATTCCTATGCCATATTTTTTATGCCTATAAAACTTGTAAAATACAAATACAATAGCAAGAGAGGAGTTCAGGAATTCTCCCTTTCCAATCCCTCATCATAACATAGAATTTCCTCTTCCACCTCATAACTGATTTGAGTTTCACGACCCCTCTAGCAAGCACACAAGGAATCATTAGCTATGATTTTCCCACCAAGCAACAATTCAATGCATATACTCATGCATAACATTCCTACTTTCTATTTTCCAAGCATACAATTGTTATGTTCTAAACAGAAATAGTTTAAGGTGAGAAATTCCCCTCTTATCAACATTGTCTTACTGCTCCAATTCCTTGCTCAACATTCTCTTATGGAATACAATATCCATCTTTGATAATCAAGAGCTCCCATTACTCTTCCATAATGCATATTAAAACCAATTACTCTTAATAAGGCTTCCACAAACCCTCTATGCAATACCTACTTCTCATTCCAAGCATAGAGAATGCGTTTCATACATTCAAAGATTGTCTTTGGGGGACGTTGGGGGTCAAGGGGGCTTGCCCCCTTGTGGCTTCAAGGTGGGTCGAGGGCAACACTCTCTTTTTTTTTTACAAATCCTTCCATTTCATGCAATCTGGTGCATAAGTTCAAGGCCATTTTTTCAATTTTTCGCACCTGGAATTCACCCTGGAAAACTGCTCAATTTTCCTTGTTCGACGGACTTATCATTTTTCCTCCGACCATTTCAGCGATTTTAAGCTCTTCATCGCCGACCGTGTCGCAGCAAAATAGCTTAATTTTCGTCGACTGTGTCGCAGCAAAATAGCTTAATTTCCGCCGATTGTGTTGCAACAAAATGGCTAACTTCCGCCGATCGTGTTGCAGCAAAATGGCTAATTTCCGCCAACCGTGTCGTAGAAAAAAGGGCTAATTTTTGTCGACCGTGTCGCAGCAAAATAACTTAATTTTCGTCAACCGTATCATGGCAAAATAACTTAATTTCCGCCGACCGTTTCGTCAATTTTAAGCTCTTCATCGCCGATCGTGTCGCAGCAAAATAGCTTAATTTTCGCCAACCATTTCTGCAATTTTAAGCTCTTCATCGATGACCGCATCGTAGCAAAATAGCTTAATTTTCGTTGACCGTGTTGGCAATTTTAAGCTCTTCATCGCCAACTGTTTCGGCGATTTTTTGCTGATCTTCGCTGACACAGTCTTGGAAGAAAAACACTTAGAAAAATTTTCAAATTTTGAGATTTTTTTCTTAATGATCAGTGCTGAACAGGAAGCATACTTACCTCTACAAATGTGATAGGTGGCCCATGAAGGCCCAAATGTTGAAACCATTGCTATGATACCAATCTGTCAACTCCCCTTCCGTGGACCCAATTCGAGGAAGGGATCATGACACTAAGATCTGGGCTTTTACAAAACTTATCCCCATTCATCATGAAGAAAAGATATGGCATTACAATAAAATGCATATGTGTGCAGATGCAAATCAAATCAAATATGCACAACATAATAAAACATCATCCACACACCTTTCACATGCATCCATCATATCAAGAACAACCATCCATTAATTAAAACAATGCAAAAGTAAAACACAATAAAATAAAATACTCATCTTGCTGTAATGTTGTCCCAAGCAACTAGCTATGTCACTGCAATGTTCCACCCAACCTTAGGTATCTGCCCAACTTGTATTGTTTCAGAACTCAGAGACCACCCTTGAGCTGGGCACGATATCTACAAGGAAAAGGGGACTCTCAAGCTCATCACAGCCCAAGGAAATGGATCCCCATCTCAACCCCAACATCCTCTTACACACAACAACTCAAATATTGGCATGGATACACATTTTCAACAACATAATTTATAGAATAGGGTCTATGGGTTTTCCCCAACTCATGGCACACCCAAAAACGGATTGTGGGAAGAGGAAATCAACCCCAGGGAAGAAAAGCGATTTCTCCCACAGATGTATGAGCATTCAGTGGGCTGAAACGACCTCTATAAAACCCCCAAATCAATTTATTCTCTTCCCCACTGTTAACCAAAACAAAAACGCCCTTCCCAGCTCGAAAAATGAAGGAAAACATAGAAAAACCATGGAGAAAAATGCTCAGGTGACTCCCCACTCATGAGAGAGCAAAACTGATGGGTGAAGAATGGCTTGGGGAGCAATTTCGTGGCTCTTTTTTTCCAAAGAAGCAAAACATGAATTTATAGGAAGGGTGGCTTGCCCATACTCGAATTTGGATAGCCATACCTCTCCATTCCCCAAGCCATGAACTACCCCAACCAACTCTTGGGAGAAATGAATGATTGGGCACAAAAGTCAACATGGGTAGTTGAGGGTTCATGGGTTCTCTCATTGACACTTGGCTTCACTTGATTGGCTCAAGGGTTTGAATCTTTCCCTCCCAATTCCTTGTAAACATCATGCCCCTATCTCTTGTTGCATTGCATAGCTAGTTGTGGGGATTTATATTAAAATGCATATTTACAATTCCCATGGTTCACTAGCACAAGGGTAGAATAATATCCAATACTTGCCTCTTCAAGGTCGAGCGTTCACTAGAGGGGCCTTGGCCTTGAGCTCCACACTAGGAATCATACATAATATGCATACAATATTTACAGTATAGCCCAAAATATTATAAGGGTCAAAATGGGGGTATGACAAGCGGATTGTACAGGTTCTACCTGGGGAGATCACAACAGGCAATGAAGAGTTAGATGCCACAGTATGAGGACAAGATACTATAATTATAGATATCAACATGTTTCCCATGTTTATGCTTCATCTCATGCATATTGGGGTTAGCAAAGAAATTAATGAGCAAGAAATGCCAACACATGATCAAATGATCAACTACAAATGGCAGGTAAGAAGTATTGAGGTAGAGGTTGAATGAATCCGCGAGGAAAAGGAGGAAGTAATGAATGAAAGGACAAAAGCGATGGAGGATAGGAGGAGGCTAGAACATGCCATCTCCATGGCATACAAGGATGCGCCGGAAATAGACAAAGAAATGATCGCAGAGGCTAAGGCATTAAAGTTGGGTGCAGTTATTGCAGATCTCAGAAAATCCAACGAGGAGTTACAAATGAAGGTGTCGCCGAGCACACCACCAGAGCAAGTGGAGTACGAAAGAGCACTATCGAGAATGCTACGATGGAGATCGCAAAATTGTAGAAGGCAGCACAACACATTGCTGAAGAGGTTTCACAATTTTGGAGAAGTCTCATTCAAGACGAGCAGTTGCACCAACTAAATGTGCAACTCGGAGAGGTTTAGGCATAGTTGGAAGCCTTGAGGGGATTGCTAAAGGCAATGCCCCTACTTGTGCAGATGATTAGAGTGACAAAACTAAAGGAATTGCAACTCCAGGTCAACAAGGCACAGACGAGACAACAAAGGAGACGACGCAGTTGGACGAGCTACAGTCGAAAGTAGAGCAACTGGAAGTTGAAGCCATGCCAATATTGACGTAGATAAAGTAAAATTTAGAGAAAGTGCAACAGATAGGAAGAAAACATCCGACAGAGCAGGAGGTTGAGGACTGCACAATGCTCAAGGCTGCAGTAAGGGAAGTTATCGACCAAATCAAAGCAGCATATGAAGAATTCAAGATGCATGTGAACACACCATCAACATCCGGATGAAGTGGCTCGAGGGCAAGCCACAAGTTTGTGTTGGGGGCCTGTTGGCACGGGGCTAGTTCGCAGAAGTTTGGGTACAAACAATGACAAAAGGGACAATAACAAGGGTAAAGGACCAATCGCGGAGCGCAACAAAGCGAAGAAAGTGAAGTAGAGTTAGTTAATTAGTTAGTTATTTAATGGGTCACTTTGCGAAGGGGACCAACTTTGTAATGGCCAGTGAGCTTATAAATAGAGGTTGTCGATGAGCTTATAAATAGAGGTTGCATTGTAAGCCTTTAGGGCATCTTATGATCTTATCTTTGTCTTTATCTTGACCTTTGTCTTTGATCTTGGTATCTAATCTGATGTCGACATTATTTGAGTTCGATCTGAGTCTTTGAGCAATTGGTTCTGCAGATGTGTATCCCTACTTTTTTCACAATGTGTAAGACAGACTGATGAATAATGAGAAGCAACATTTAGTCTATGATTTTGTCTCTAATGCATTTTGTCGCAGTATGATTGGATATTTTGTGTCACAGTATGAATTGTTCTGTAATATTTAAATTATGATATGTATCGTGGAGTTGTTAAGTAGGTTACTGAGTAGATATGGTTAATATGCAATGAATGATGATGTTATGATGCTATTGTTAATTAAGTCGATCTCTGAGTTTTGTTGTGATTGAATGATAATGATGCATGTCCTCTCATATCTACAGAAACTTGGTTCTTGCATCCCCCTTAGGTGCCTCGAGTGAAACCTCACTCACTTTGCGAGTGTTGCTGGAAAGGATAAACCCTTTCCAGGCCGGTATCTATGGGTGTTTGTGTCAAGCTTTTTTGACACTCTGTGAAGTGAACCCCTATCGACAGATTTGTGTCAACAATACAGTCCTTTCGTTGTACGCAGGAGGTAGAGTTCTTCGTTCGTTGATTAGGTCACTAAATAGAATAGTTATTCTATTGTGGAGAAATACAACAAGAGATGTTTATGAACAATTTCTATCATGAATTGGGTATAAACCAAGGTATTTTTATTAAGATTTTCAGATGTCTTATTTCATTGTATTTTACTTTTCTCGGTCAATTATGTTCAATAACTTCTTCAAATTCCTATTCTACTACAACTTCAAATAAAGAGCACGCTCAGGTATCAACCAATAAAATTATAGTATCCGATGATGACATTGAATGTGATGGAGAATCCACAAACAAATACCAAACTGGAGAACAAGATGGACAAGAAGGTAAAAATTTATTTTTGAAAGATCCTGGTTAAATTATGAATGGGGATGGTGACCTTTAATACTTGCAAAAAGTTATATGGAAAAACCAGTTGATGGATAATGGCCTGGGGAGCAATTTCATGGCTCTTTTCTTTCCCAAGAAGCCAAAACACATTTTTCTAAAATGGTGGCTTTCCCATACCCGAATTTGAACAACCATACCTCTCCAATCCCAAAGCATTAACTATCTCAACCAACTCTTGGAAGAAATAAATGATTGGGTACAAAATTCAACATGGGTAATTGAAGGTTCATGGGTTCTCTCATTTACCCTTGGATTGACTTGATTGGTTCATGGTTTGAATATTTCCCTCCCAACTCCTTGTAAAAATCATGCCCCCATACTCTTGTTGCATTGCATTGCATAGCTAGTTGTGGGTATTTTATTAAAATGCATATTTACATGATATTTACAGTTTCTATTGTGCCTGGCTAGCATGCAAACCATATGCAACAATTTTAACACTAAATCAATGGTGGGGCCTTGTCCTTGATCGGCTCACCACGATTTTATAATGATGTTACATATTTTACATGTTTAATGAAATGAGGTCAAAATCAAGATATTACACACAAGTTGCAACACCTAGATAGACACAATTCAAAATTGTGCTCTCATATTTATGTTAGTGTAGATCCTCTAAGATGCAAATTCATTAACAAAATAAATAAATTATATAAACAAAAAAAACATAAGATATATCACCACACATATTCTTCCCCGTCTCCATCTTGATGTATCCTCCACCACCCAAGTTATTTATGGGAATTCTTGATGATCCATATGGAGTCCCCTCCTAGCTAACACCATACCCAATAGCAAAAAAAAACATGGTTGACATCTTACAAATTAAGTTCATACCTACATTAATACTTTTGCATATAGTAGCCTCACAAACATTTCATAAAATCTAATGAGGAAAAAAGTTGAACAATTTTGGACCCAAAGAGAATCTAGAGTTTTACGGCTGGGACATTATTGACTTAGGTCCAACATTTCACATAATGAATATAAACATAACCAACAAGTCAAATCAGGATCATCCTTGTTGATTGTGTTATACTTTGTAGTTTGGCAACTAGTTCCAAGATATTTTTTTTTCTAAATTGAAATTTAAAACTACATTTTTTTTGGTAGAATAGTTCTTTCCAATAAAAATCTGATTTCACCAATAGAAGGGAAGTGCTTTTACAATGGAGAGTAGGAAAGATTTCATGGTGGAAAAGGTTACTTAAAAAATTCAAAAAAAATGACCTTCCATATTTATATTAAAAAAGATAGAAATGAACTATAGGTAGTCCCCTTTCTCCAATATATTTTGTTCAAAGGAAAGATTTCAAACAAATTTCATTCTTATCAAAGTTGTAGATTCTTAACTAAAATGGTAATCATTTTATCTCATCATAGAAGAGCTTCACTATTTTGCTTCACCACGTTCTCCCTTTATTTTTGTTGGGTTGCAGATCTTCCAGGCTCTCCATCAATGCAGCCCAGAATGACCTCCAGTGAAGCAAAGCCACGTGGCATAATTCTATTGGTTCAATGAACAAGAAATCTGCTACAAATTGTATTTTGATATTGTATATGTAAGAAGTATAACATAAATTAAAATATAAAAAATTAATAAACTTTAAAAATTAAAACACTTAATATATTTTATTTAATTTCTATATATTTAAAAATTAAGATATTCAACATTTTCCCGCCAAAAGTCACTAACATTTTATTCCAAATCTTAGAAAACAACAAATAATAATTATTAATTATTAAAAATAATTTTATGGTAATAAAACATGAGTCGAAATGAAAAATATTATAGTCAAATGACAACTACTCTGTAATCTAATATAATCCTAGGAAATGGGATTCCACTTTCATGATATATATATATATATATATTAATTTTTATGTCCCCGACATATAGTTTTGAGTCGGGTGGTATTAATTCGGGTGGCAAAAATCGCGGATATGAAATTGCAAAGTTTTTGTTAAAGTTTATATTTATTTGTATTTTTTGATTTTTTTTTAAATTCATTTTACGTGGTTGTGGTTTGATCCATACGCAGTGACATTGGCCTGGGGTTGTGTGCCCCAGATCCCGGCGGCGGGGTGACGTTTGCCGTTTTAAATGAGGTTTAAATGGTCTCGGGACTGAAGACTCCTGTGCAATTTATTCACCAGTCTTGTCCATTTATCGTGCGTTTAGTCGAGCTCTGTTGTGCGCCCGCTGGCGTCCGGTTGAGGTTTAAATGTGTTGCAGTTTAAATGAGGTTTAAATGGTCTCGGGACTGAAGACCCCTGTGTGATTTATTCACCAGTCTTGTCCATTTATCGTGCCTTTCGTCGAGTTCTATTGTGCGCTGGCGTTGGGTTGAGGTGTTGCAGGGGTTTAAATGGTCTCGGGACTGAAGACTCCTGTGCGATTTATTCACCAGTCTTGTCCATTTATCGTGCCTTTGGTCGAGCTTTGTTGTGCGCCCGCTGGCGTCGGGTTGAGGTGTTGCAGGGGTTTAAACGTGTTGCAGTTGGTGTATTCATGCAACACATGTTGGTCCATGGTTTCATGGTGTTAATGCAGTTGGTGGTCTCGAGACTCAAGACTCCTGTGGGATTTATTCACCAGTCTTCTCGATTTATCGTCCCTTTCAGCGAGCTCTGTTGTGTGCGATTTATTCACCAGTCTTCTCGATTTATCGTCCCTTTCGTCGAGCTCTGTTGTGTGCTCATTAGCGTCGGGTTGAGGTGTTTCACGGGTTTAAACGGTGTTGCAGTTGGCGTATTCATGCGGTATAGTCCAGGGTTTGGTGGTGTTAATGCAGTATGGAGCGGGGTGACGGTGGTCTCGGGACTCAAGACTCCTGTGCGATTTATTCACTAGTCTTGTCGATTTATCGTCCATTTCGTCGAGCTCTGTTGTGCGCTCAGTAGCGTCGGGTTGAGGTGTTCCAGGGGTTTAAACAGTGTTGCAGTTGGCGTATTCTTGCGGTATGGTCCAGGGTTCTGTGGTGTTAATGCAGTATGGCGCGGGGTGACGTTTGCTAGTTTAAATGAGGTTGGTGGTCTCGGGACTCAAGACTCCTGTGTGATTTATTCACCAGTCTTGTTGATTTATCGTCCGTTTCGTCGAGCTCTGTTGTGTGCTCGCTAGCGTCGGGTTGGGGTGTTCCAGGGGTTTAAACGGTGTTGCTGTTGGGGTATTGACGCGGTATGGTCCAGGGTTTCGTGGTGTTAATGCGGTATGGCATTTTTGATGTGAGTCAAGACTCCTGTTTGAGTTTTACCGTGGCGAATGTGGTTGCACTGTCCTTGCTTATGGACATTTCTTCTGGCGTGTTTGTTGAAGCTATATTTTAGAGGTTCTCTGGTGTTCAAGCTTGTTCTGTTTGGTGCGACTTGCTTTTGTGTTGTGGCTGTTTTTGTTGGCTTGTTTGCGGTGGTGTGGTTGTTTGTGGCTTAATTGCGGTGGTCCAGTGAAGGTGGAGTGGTTTCTGGTAGTGGGTGTTGTTGTTTGAATGCGCTTCATTGATCGAGTAATTTGCGGTGTTCGTGTCTGAACGTGTAGAGCGCTTTCTTGGTGCAACGAGCTTTGTCTTCTGCAATTTCATTGACGGGTTCTTTGGACGGGTAACTGTTGGAATTTTGTCTTCAGCTGAGACTTCTGTTTTCTGTTTTATGAAAAAAATCCGATTTATATCTCTCGGAAAAGACAAAGTAGTGCACATATAGTACGAGGATGATATATATATTTATGTGAGTTTAGAATTGCTTAACACATCATGTTGAAGTTTATTATTATCTCTTAAGCATATGGTTTTTTTAAAAAGCTTATAGATAAATATGAGATTATGATCGATATGCTACACTGTATTCAATAAGAATATTCACACACAATATTTTTTTTATTATTTTTAAGTTTTTTAAAAACCAACCCAAACCAAAATACTATATGAGAGACAAGCTCAAATGTCCTATGTTAGTAGACATGTTAGAATCATACAATCAGGATCTCATCCCTTTACTATGGTTATTGCCATGTCTCTGGGCCATTAACCTTTGTCTTCGTGTCAAACCCATGTCCACACAGCGCAAAAAAGTATACATCTACATTATTGCGACAAACTATAGATCACTGAAGCATACTCAAGCTGACCAATGCAGTCTATAGTAGCCTAGCAACAAGCTGATCTGGTTTCATCTAAAGAAAAAGCTATTTCAGATTGGATATTTCATCAATTTTTCCTTAAATAAAACAGCAGGTTGTCAATACCACCATCACTGCATCTAAGAATTTGTTAGCGTTCATGTTTCTTGTAACATTATTCTTGACAAATAACAAACTTTGCTGATATAGGGCTTTCTAAATATTCACAGGATTCCTGTGAATTTACAGCAGTGTTCTGTTGCAAACACTGTCCACGTTTTCTTCTTTAGACAAAACCAAAGCATCTTGTTTCTAAGTTATCATAGACTTCATTTCAGATTGGATGTTTCAAGAATTTATCCTTAAATAAAACGGCAGGTTGTGAATTCCAGCATCACTGCATCTAAGGGTTTCCCCTTGAGCCACATATGGAACTGAAATAGTTGTTAGTCATTACCTCATTTGGCAGATGTCAAAGTCAAAGACAATGGAGTATCTTGCCAAAGACCCAGATTTTATACTGCACCCGAAATGCCGTTTGTCTTATATGGGCAGTTGGCAAAGCCAATGGAAAATGAGCATCCCTCTCTTAAGCAGCCGGCCTGTTGTTTTGGGGTAGACTTGTATTCTCAAGTACAGATACTTAGGTTGAAAGTGGTTTCTATTTCTAGATTCAGTAAACCTGTATAGTATCTCTTTTCTGAGAAAACTTGAAAAACAGGTCCATGTGAAAAGCAAAACAACTTAAACGAAGCAGACCAAAGAACTATTTAAAAATATCACATTCATACCACATGGCATAATGGAAATGGAAAAAGAACGAAGCAAAATAAAATAAATACAAACAGATCTATAAATTTAATTAATGATATAATATAATGTCATTTATTTCCTACCCGGTGCCTGGGTTGCAGGCTGGTATTAGCATTTAATCCCAGCGCCGACGCAACTCATGATATCATGACCCCACTCCATACCTGGCCGAAATACCCGAGAAGGAGGGAGGTTAGCACTCTTGGCATTAAATCTTCAGATACATACATACATACAATTCCGTTCCCCATACATTCATTTCAGGGAGTTTAGGTCATTACCGAAGAAAAGAAATGGTAATGACCAATTACGCAGTCTTTGTGTTTTTTAAACCACAGTTTTTATTGCAATTATGGAATAAATCAAAAAACATAAAATTCTTGGCACAAACAGTTCTTATGAAACCAGGCCAACGTCACTGCGTAAGGAACAAACAACAACCACATAAAATCAACTTTAAAATAAATAAAAAAGAAAATAGATAAATATATTATATTTTTATTTTTTAAATTCTTATATAATTTTTATGGTGATAAAACCTATTATAATTTGGATATTAAACTATCATCATTAATTTGGATACCGCATCAATATGCCAACTGCAACACCGCGAGAAATTTATCTTGCAACAAGTACTGCTTCCACTTGGCCAAGGCATGTGTTATTGTCAACGTCTTTCCATCATATGTAGATTTTATATGCTCATTCAGTTGTAACTTTTGACTCTCAAAGGCAATGAGATGTTTATGACTTATGAGCAGAACTCCTACGCATGTTCCTGAAACATAGTATTCATGGACGCATGTTTTCCTAACATCTGGATTTGTCAAGACTAGAGTGGATGTCATTAAGGTTTTCAACTTTTCAAAATAGCCTCTAGCTTTTTTTATCCCATATGAAGGCATCGCTTTTAAATAATGATGTTAATAGTGCGACAATTTGTGTGCGCATTTGAACAAATCTTCTATAGTAGTGTACGAGACTAAGAAATCCCCTTGATGATGTCATTGATTTGGGGATAGGTCACTTAGTAGTTACCACAATTTTCTTGCGCTCAACCTTGATGGTTTCAGTTAAAATGATATGTGCTAAAAACACTTTTTAATTTTGTCCAAAACTACATTTGAATTTGTTGGCTGCAATTGGCCAAAATATGTATATATTTAAATATCTATACACATATCCCAAGTACAGACATCCTTTAGGATAGAGACATTTCAGAGTCATATAACATATAGGAATTTCAGAATCACATAACATTTAGGAAATTCAGTGTAGCTTGAGTGTCAGTAAAATTTCGGTTTTGTGCAAAATGTCTTTGTTTTTCTGTAGGAAATAAAAGAGCTCTGAAAATTGAAATTTTTGTTAATTAATAATATAAATAATTTATTCATTGCTGTTTGCGAAATCTGGTTGCAAATTTTTTGTTAAGTTGCTGAATACTATATTAATTAGATTTTATTATTCATTTCACGTTAGGGCTAAATCTACAGAAATTAGTTAGTGTCAAGAATTTCTTTCTGCAAAGCAGTTGTCTATAATGCTTAGTTATAGGCCTTGATAATGAAAAACAGAAAATATAAGTGCTTCATGCAAAAGAATGAGTACACATTATTGCATAATCATTACAATTGAATACTGATTTAAAACTATGTAATAATGCAACAAAAACCTGTTCTTGGTTTCTAACTCTTTCATTTAATTTGCAAAGTGCAAATGTGAATAACTATATTGGGCAAGCATTTACAAACAGGCATTTACAGGTGTATTTGCTTATCCTTGGATGATTCCTAGAGTTATTACACGTAATTTGTTCTCACAAAAAATGAGAAAAAAATTTAAAAGTGGTACTGATCTAAAGCCTTTGAAAAATTGCATTTAAAATAAATTCCTAACAAAAATGTTTATTGAATTCTTTTCCAACATACTTTTCATTGCAAGTCGCTATGCAAAAGACATTGTTCTATTTGATTCATTGCTTGCAAGTGTCACAAACAATGTGACTTATTTTTGCTTATTTCCAAAGTTGCATTTGCCATGCAGGTTTTTCTTCCTGTGTTTGTTCTTCTGATGGAGAACATTGAACATAATCAATGTTCTGCCATAGGAACAACATCTGTTCCGATTATACAACAGGCATTTGATGATATTGATGTTGCTTTGTCAACAAACCATTTGTTTCGTTTACAAGCTTTTCATTACCGAAATGGAGATTGTCTTTTTGATGCCTTTGCTGTTCTCTTGCATTTTCGCTACACATCCTTGGAGATAAGAGAAGCAACCATAAACCATTTTCGTTTGCGTCTAGCTGCAAACGATCCAGTCGTAGTTTCTTCTTTGAACTTGGAATTGGATCCTTTGTACTTGTTTCAATTGCATGGGATAGAAAATAGAGATCTTTACTTGGAATGAATGTCACAAACTGCATCTGAACCAGATACAAAAAATATTTATGGCCTTTGGGGTGATATTTTCTGCATAAAATGGTTTGCAAACTGGTTAAATGTGCCTGTTGCTATATGGTCATTGAGAAGCAAAAGCAAATATCTTCATTTCAACCCTTCATGTGTTGGATATTGCTACAATATTCTATTCCATGATCACGTTCCAGCTGCTGGGAACTTTGAACCTTTGCTTTCATACAAATTGCTAGGACCCGACTATGTTGTTTTTAATGAACGATCAGATACTTCTTCTATTGATTCTTGTCAAGATATATTTTTCGAATGTCATCGGTTAAGAAAAAGTCTATTGCAACAAGGATTCCAATTAATCTCTCGCATTGAGGGCCATTGCTGTGACTCGTTATTTGAATCAATTTCAAAATTGACAAACACATTTGATAGTGCAAGCCTCAGAAAAACAATAGCGCAAACTTTTTTCAACTGCATGCTTTCAAATGATGCAAGAGCTTTTCGTTGTCTAGAAACATTCCTTCATCTTGAGACAGTGCAAGAAAATCAACTTGTTTCTAGTTGGCAAACCTTTGTAGTGAATTTGGCAGAGCCTTATACAATTGGCCATGTAAATGATGGCCATTTCACAATTCAATGGTTGTGTGAGGTTTTGGAAGTCAACATATTTCTTTTGAACATACTCTCTTACAAAGTGGAAAACCAATTCTTCTCAACAAATACATCGTCAAAGATCTATTTTCATCTTCATCATGAAATTGACAAATGCCATTCACATTTTCATCCCTTGTGTCAGACAAGCATTGAAAAAAATTCTCCAATATTGTCAAATGCCATGACTAGGAATCTTCCTATGAATGCAATGATGAAAACAATTGGCAATTGTCATCATCAAACTCTTTGCAATGCCATTGAAGAAGAAAATTCTCCTGACCTTTGCAAAGAACATTCTAACATAGAAACAAAGAAAAGGAAAAAAACTTGTTCGATGGAAAAAACATTAAAAAAAAACCAAGACTCTTTTGCATTGGCCCAAAAATTTCAATTGTGATGGAAAAATGCCTGGAGAAAGATTCCATTATGAGACAGCAAAAATCCATTGCCCCGTTCAAAAACATACGTGCCATTAAAAAACAAATGCGTCTGAAAACTTGTTCCATGCAAAAAACATTAAAAAAAAAACCAAGACTCTTTTGCATTGGCCCAGAAATTTCAATTGTGATGGAAAAATGCTTGGAGAAAGATTCCATTATGAGATAGCAAAAATCCATTGCCTCGTTCAAAAACATACATGCCATTAAAAAACAAATGCGTCTGAAAGCACTTCAGTCCTTTCAAAAGCAAAAGGCATATGAGAAGGCAAAAAAAGCACTTAAAGAATACTCGAAAAATATTCAAGATGCCCCTATTCATGCATGTTCTGTCTGTAGACGCTTGCACTTTAAAAGGGATGTTCGCTATATCAATGAAGACACTTTCTATGCATTGAAATGTCTTCCTTGGAATACCATGCCTTCTTCAATCGCACTGTACAATTACATATGCAAATATTGCAAAAAGAATATTTCAAATTCAGAGACACCATTGTTTGCAACACCACTTAACATTCGTTGCAACACTTCATTGTCTGATGTAGAAAAATTGACTTCGCTTGAAGAGCGGCTTGTGTCACCAAGAATTGCTTTTGCTCAGATTCGGCAACTAGGTTATAAACGAGCTCAAGTTGGCTTGACAGGAACAATCATCAATGTGCCCGCATCTTTAGACAAAGTACAAAGAGCATTGCCTAGGAACCTAGAAGAGGACAAGACCATTGCAGTTATGCTTAAGCGAAAACTAGAATACAAAAATGCATTTGTTTCTGGAAATGTTCGACCAAATATTGTCATGCAAGCATTGAAAACTCTTTGTGACATGGATCTTTACAAAATGGAGAATGTACATATGAATTCAGATTGGGAAAAGGCATTCCATGAATTGTTGGCAAAGCAAGAATCTAATGAAATATCAATATCAGAATCAAATGATTTAGATCAACCTCTTACAAAGCTAAGAGAAAGTGATGAGGATACAGATGACCAAATCATAGAACCAATCACAGAAACATTGGTACATGGATATGGAGAAACCCATCTAATAGATGATTTGGCCACCAAAATCATTGATCTTGCGCCTTCTGAAAACTACCGACCCCTAGGAATTTTCCAAGATCGGTTCTCTGAAGAACTTAATTTCCCTACACTTTTCTTTGGATGCAGCCGCTCCAATGACATGTACAAGCGCTTTCGACACCAACAAATTTTCCAGTGGGAGCTTCAACATGAAAGCACACATTTTGAAGCACATCCCACAAATATATTCTTTAAAGCAGTGAAAGTGTTAATAGGTCAAATCTCTAGTACTGCTTGGATATCTATTCGCATAGGGGAGTTAAAAGGGAAAAAACTAAAAGCCAAAGATGTAAAATGCAAAGCCAACCTTCTTAACATAATAAAATCGCCAATTGCATATCGTTCACTAAAAGCCGTCCGAACATCTCCTAACTATTTTGACAACATGAGAAAAAATCTTTTCGCAATGATACGTCAACTAGGGCCACCAACCTTTTTTGTAAGCTTTTCTACTGCTGAACATCTTTGGAAGCCTTTGTGTGATGCTTTGCACATGCTAGAGAAAAAAGACAAAGAAAATTGTGATGAAATTCTTACTGAAGATGTTATTGATAATTTGATAAGAAAACATCCTGTACTTTGTAGCCGTTACTATAAAAACAAAATGAATTCGTTAAAGTCCTTGATCTTGAAAAACAAATACCTTTTTGGTAAAGTAACTGACTTTTTTTTACAACTGAATTTCAACAAAGAGGAAATGAGCATGAACATGGGCTTCTCTGGATTGAAAATGCACCTGTCTTTGGCAAGAATAGCAATGATGAAATAAGTTCTTTTGTCGATTGCTATATTTCAACAGACTCTTCATTGCTTGAAGCAAACTTCATCAAAATTCAAACTCATAGACATACAAGAACATGTAAAAAACATAGACTCTCTGCATGTAGGTTTCGATTCCCAATGTTCCCTGTCAATATTACAATGGTTTTAGAACCTCTTGAAACTAAATCGGATGCGTTGACTGAAAAAAAAAACTCCTTTCTTTTGCTCTTGAATCTAAAGAATATTCAAAGAACATGACATTTGATTCATTCTTGCAAGAACTACATTTAAACAAGGACGAGTACATTGAACTAGTACGTTCTACAATTGAGAAACTGACATTGCTATTAAAAAGACACCCTTCAGATATTTGGATAAATTGTTTTGCAAAAGAAATTCCAAGTTTGTGGCAAGCAAATACAGATGCCCAATTCATCTTAGATGCATATGCAACTGCAACATACGTAAGCTCATACATAACGAAATTAGATGGGCCTATGACAATGGCTTTGAAAACAATCAAAGAAGAGTCTATTTCAAACAATTGTAATTAGCTAGAAACAATTTGTAGGCTTGGAAACACGTGTTTGAACATGCAACAGATGTCTATTAGAGAAGCAGTACATATTGTGCTTTCGTTACCTCTATATTCATCTTCAAGAATGACAATTTTTATCAACACTGCTCCAGATGATAAAAAAACTGTTGTTTTAAAAAAACCGTCTCTACTAGAAAAGGAGCATGATGATTCTGAAGACATCATTTTCCCATCGATAATAGACAGGTACATTGAACGCCCGACAGATCTACAACATGTATCTTTAGATGAATATGCTTCTTCCTATTGCCTGGTTCATGGAAAAACAATCAAAAGAAACAAACAATCTATCATTCGGTACATTCATTACAATCAAGAAAAAGATCCTGAAAATTTTGCCCGTGAAAAGCTATTGCTCTTTGTGCCTCACAAAAATCTTTCCAATTTCTTGGAGCACCCCCTGCAAACATGGACAGAGGCATATGAAAAACACAAAGAACAAATAGCAAATGTTGAAGGAAAAATCATGGCAAAATCAATTTCAAAATGGGGTGATATTGACATTGCAAAAGACAAAGTTGAAGCGCTTTTTGAAATACCTGTAGACTTTGCAAAAGATATCAATGATGCACTCAAATTGGATGGTGTTGAAAAGTATGACATGGGCGATGATCTTATCTACAAAAGAAAGAATCGACTATTTGAAACACCAAAAACATTTAGCATAGCTAAAAAACCATTTCTGCCTGATAAGGATGAATACTTTGCGATTAGACGTAGTTTAAACAATGAGCAACAGTCCATTGTGAAAGAAATTATTGCTAGGAAAAAAAACAATCCTGCAAAACCAATCCATATCTTCCTTATGGGAAGTGCAGGAACAGGAAAAACACATACTGCAAAGGCCCTTTATGATGCTCTTGTCTTTTTCTATGAAAAAGAACTTGGTAGCAACCCCTTGAAAAGAAAAGGTCTTATTGTTGCATTCACTGGAAAATCAGCATACAATGTAGATGGAATTACTATTCACTCTGCTTTTAAGCTTCCTTTGGGTTCCTCGATCTTGATCCCATTAAGTTCAAACACACTAGATCTTTTGAGCAAAGACTATGAACAAGTACGTGTTCTATTAATTGATGAAGTTTCTTTGATAGGTTCATGAATGCTACATAACATAGACAAACGTCTTCGTGAGATCATGCATACTCCAACAAAACCATTTGGAAATCTAGATGTCATCTTTTGTGGCGATTTCTGCCAAGCAGAACCTGTTCATGATTCTTGGATTTTCAACTTGCCAAGTTTCAATAATAAAAAATTCCCTTATAGTTTTTGGAATGACTCCATACAATACTATGAATTAAAAACCGTTGTTAGGAAAAAAGATGAAACTTTTATATCGATCTTGAATAGAATCAGAACAGGAAAACAAACATTTGAAGATATACAATATTTGAACCGGAAATGCTACAGAGAACCACCAGTTGATCCATCGTTTCCATTTCTTTATTATTGCAATAAATATGTTCAACAACATAACTCAAAGATTTTGACTCTTGTTAATACAGAAGCATTTACAATTGTTGCTCAAGACACCAAAATTGATCAAATCAATAACATAGCTAATGTAGATCAGAGAATTCATTTGCCATCTACAATTACTCTAAAAAAAAACATGCTTGTCGAAATAGTAGGCGGGAGCTATTCAATTGAAGATGGCCTTGTCAATGGTGCTGAAGGAATCTTCAAACATTATAGTCAAGCAACAACAGACATTTTATGGATTCAATTTTCAGATCCAAAGATTGGAGCAATTGCACGGGCATCTATGCAGCACCTTTACAATGATTCCATCCTATGCACTTGGACACCTATAAAAAGAGTTACAACACAAATTTCTCTTGGAAAGAGAAATAACTATATCCGAGTACAATTCCCAGTTCAATTAGCATGTGCTCGAACAATTCATAGAGCACAAGGTCTTACACTTGAAAAATTGGCATTTGATCCAAAAGGAGTCACAAAACATGGTCTTGTTTACACTGCATTGTCACGTGTAAAAAGCATCGAATGTCTCTATCTTGTAAGCAAATTACAGCAAAAAAAATTTCTGTTTCATCAAAAGTAGTTGCAGAATTAAATAGATTAGAGAAACAAGCTTCTTCGCAATTTCAATATGGACTTAAGTCGTTTCCAAATACTAAGCACATGTTCATTTCTTCACTTAACACACGAAGTCTGCTTTCACACATTGATGACGTTGCAAATGACTTTGAACTTATGCAATCAGACATTCTTTGTTTGCAAGAAACACATATGAATTTGCCACCTACTACTGCAGCATTTGTAAACCAAAACATTTGCATTGCAACACATTCAGTTCATGGCCTTCTGACAGTTGTCAATAAGAAGATTCCTATTATGAAAACAACTTTTGTCAACGAGCCATCAGTCGAGGCAATTGTCACTTACATTACGCTCCCTGACAACATTCTCCAGCTTGTCAATATTTATAACAAACCAAATAATCTTGTTAACAACCTTATTGATGTCTTGGACTGTGTTATGTTACAAAACAACAAGAAAATGCTAACCATAATAACTGGTGACTTTAACATTGACATGTACAAAGAAACAATATTGAAAAGGAGGTTGGAATTGTTTATGCAGAGTAAATGTCTAAAGTTAAAAACAAACATACCTACAACAGAATATGGTTCTATGATTGACCATTTTTGGACAAACATAGATATTGACAGGCTTTCATTTACCATTTCCGATGCATATTGGTCAGATCATTTTACTAGTATCTTATCAGTACTTGCAACTTGCATATAGAAACTGATACAGCATTTTGTCTTCCTTGTTTTTTGTCTTTTTTTAAGATGCTTTTCTATTTGAAATATATTCTTGAATATTTTAACATGCTCTGAGTCTTCATTGGATGTGCAAATTGAAAAAAAAAAATACAGCATTTCAAAAAAACAACTAATCAGAAGCAATATTCTCAAGGACCATGATATGTTTTCAAACACCATGTTGCAAAACCTGCATTTGCAAACATGTTTTCATAAATTGGATTCTGTGGTTTTTCCTAGCATGGCCTTCATATCAAAACATGCTCATTGCAATGTTTTTTTATGTTTTCTGTTTACTTGCATAGAACAGGTATATGGGACATTGAAAGTAAAAAATGCTTTTGCACCACCCTACCACTGCATTTGCACACAGTGTAAACTGCCAATGATACAAAGCACCGTTTTTTGTACATTTTGCAATCGTGAAACACCAACTACTTATGAACATATATTACAATGTAAGCTAGAGACTGAAGAAGGGACTATTGAATGTACACTTCGAGACACACAATTAAAAGAATGTTGTGCCGATGTTCTAGCTATTTCTTATGAACAATACTCCAATAGTGTTTCCTCAACCATTTACAATCTTCGCAAATTGAAGCAACAAGGGCTTTACACTTTGGCAACAAACAACAGAATTGTCAAAGTCAAAAAATTTTGAACAAAAGGTATGATCATAATTTCCCTTTTTGTTCAAACACTTTGAACAATTTTTCCATTGTTTCAGCTTCGATTCAATATTTCAAAATAGATTTCAAACACTCTCTATTTCAACTTCTTTTATGATTTATTTGAACCTATTTTTTATAAAATACACACAATATTAAATAATTTTTCTTTTTCCATTCATACAACGCTTGCATTGTAATCATGTTCATTGCTTATATACCTGTCACTTGTCCTATTTATTGTTTAGTCAATAATAACTTTCAACGGCTTTTCAAAGATTCAATTTTAATGTATCTGAAGTTCTCTTTTGTTACTCTGTTCATTTATTTGAAGATTGCAAAAAGCACTGACCCTAATAAAAGCAAAGGAGTCATCCCTAGTATAAGATTACCAAAACCCTGTTCACTTTTAATAGATTTTTTGCACCCCCTCCTCCATTTCCTCCTCAAATGGCACTGAAACTGCCAGAGGTCTCGCATTATGTTCTAACCAAACGACCTGTACAAGGTCAAGCTGATAAACCTGTTAAATTACTCTGTAATCACTTCAGAGTAAGCTTTACTAATGTCCAGGACTCGTTCCAATACGATGTGAGTAAGTTCAACATTCTATTATCTGTCTTATCTGTCTTATATATTAGATTTTGTTAAGGCAGATGATAATTTTCCTTCCTTCGATTTCAGGTGAAAATAACTGCTCAACGTGGGGGTCAAGAAAAAGAATGTGCTAGTAAAATCTTGTGTACAAAAATTATGGATAAAGTCAAAGAAATATATATTCATACTGAACTAGGTGGCAAAGATTTTGCTGTTGATGGGGAGAAGAACTTGTTTAGAGTTGGGCCTCTTAGAAACAATATCATTCAATGCAATGTTCTTGTTGGTGACAAAAGAAATAAACAACGGAAAGTTTTTCTTCCTTACTTACGTTTGTTAATTCTTTCCTTCGCAAATATTGATTGAGTTACAAGATTATCTCTCTATTATATGTTTTAGTATGTAGCTTTAAGAGATTAAATATTCAAGCTGCATTTCATGAGGTTGCTCTGTGAACACATTTCATAATCCCTACACTAGTTAATATTCGTGATCTTACAACGCATACTTGTCTAATTGAGTTACAAGGTCCTCTCTCTATCACATGTCTTGGCTTTCAGTTTTTAAAAGTTTCAGTATTCAAAGTACATTTCTTTTAACTCTATGCACAAATAAAGAGATCCAAACTTGCACACTCCCTTTTGTTGATATTCTTATCAGAGAAATCTGGAAGCTTGGTTTCAGTAATAATGATTCTGAATTCAAAGCAGCTGTAGCAATTTGATATTCCCATCAGAGGAATCTACAGACTTGATTTCAATACTAGAGTTTTCAAATGTAGAACTAGAAATTAGTTTACAATTGCACATTTTTGCTCTTTTAAAATGTCAACGCATCAGAAAACTGTTAACGATATCCATTTTTGCTAACTTTCATTATCAATTTTCATGTTTGAATCAATAGAAAAACAAAACGACCTGGACAAGGTCAAGCTGATAAACCTGTTAAATTACTCTGTAATCACTTCAGAGTAAGCTTTACTAATGTCCAGGACTCGTTCCAATACGATGTGAGTAAGTTCAACATTCTATTGCCTGTTTTATTTGTCTTATTTATTAGATTTTGTTAAGGCAGATGATAATTTTCCTTCCTTCAATTCCAGGTGAAAATAACTGCTGAACGTGGGGGTCAAGAACAAGAATGTGCCAGTAAAATCTTGTGTACAAAAATTATGGATAAATTCAAAGAAATATATAGTCATACTGAACTAGGTGGTAAAGATTTTGCTGTTGATGGGGAGAACTTGTTTAGAGTTGGGCCTCTTAGAAACAATATCATTCAATGCAATGTTCTTGTTGGTGACAAAAGAAATAAACAAGGGTAAGTTTTTCTTCCTTACTTACGTTTGTTAATTCTTTCCTTCGCAAATATTGTTTGAGTTACAAGATTATCTCTCTATTATATGTTTTAGTATGTAGCTTTAAGAGATTAAATATTCAAGCTGCATTTCATGAGGTTGCTCTGTGAACACATTTCATAATCCCTACACTAGTTAATATTCGTGATCTTACAATGCATACTTGTCTAATTGAGTTACAAGGTCCTCTCTCTATCACATGTCTTGGCTTTCAGTTTTTAAAAGTTTCAGTATTCAAAGTACATTTCTTTTAACTCTATGCACAAATAAAGAGATCCAAACTTGCACACTCCCTTTTGTTGATATTCTTATCAGAGAAATCTGGAAGCTTGGTTTCAGTAATAATGATTCTGAATTCAAAGCAGCTATAGCAATTTGATATTCCCATCAGAGGAATGTACAGACTTGATTTCAATACTAGAGTTTTCAAATGTAGAAGTAGAAATTAGTTTACAATTGCACATTTTTGCTCTTTTAAAATGTCAACGCATCAGAAAACTGTTAATGATATCCATTTTTGCTAACTTTCATTATCAATTTTCATGTTTGAATCAATAGAAAAACCAAACGACCTGAACAAGGTCAAGCTGATAAACCTGTTAAATTACTCTGTAATCACTTCAGAGTAAGCTTTACTAATGTCCAGGACTCGTTCCAATACGATGTGAGTAAGTTCAACATTCTATTGTCTGTCTTATCTGTCTTATTTATTAGATTTTGTTAAGGCAGATGATAATTTTTCTTCCTTCGATTTCAGGTGAAAATAACTGCTGAACGTGGGGGTCAAGAACAAGAATGTGCCAGTAAAATCTTGTGTACAAAAATTATGCATAAAGTCAAAGAAATATATAGTCATACTGAACTAGGTGGCAAAGATTTTGCTGTTGATGGGGAGAAGAACTTGTTTAGAGTTGGGCTTCTTAGAAACAATATCATTCAATGCAATGTTCTTGTTGGTGACAAAAGAAATAAACAAAGGTAAGTTTTTCTTCCTTACTTACGTTTGTTAATTCTTTCCTTGGCAAATATTGATTGAGTTACAAGATTATATCTCTATTATATGTTTTATTATGTAGCTTTAAGAGATTAAATATTCAAGTTGCGTTTCATGAGGTTGCTCTGTGAACACATTTCATAATCCCTACAATAGTTAATATTCGTGATCTTACAACGCATACTTGTCTAATTGAGTTACAAGGTCCTCTCTCTATCACATGTCTTGGATTTCAGTTTTTAAAAGTTTCAGTATTCAAAGTACATTTCTTTTAACTCTATGCACAAATAAAGAGATCCAAACTTGCACACTCCCTTTTGTTGATATTCTTATCAGAGAAATCTGGAAGCTTGGTTTCAGTAATAATGATTCTGAATTCAAAGCAGCTGTAGCAATTTGATATTCCCATCAGAGGAATCTACAGACTTGATTTCAATACTAGAGTTTTCAACTGTAGAAATAGAAATTAGTTTACAATTGCACATTTTTGCTCTTTTAAAATGTCAACGCATCAGAAAACTGTAAATTATATCCATTTTTGCTAACTTTCATTATCAATTTTCATGTTTGAATCAATAGAAAAACCAAACGACTTGGACAAGGTCAAGCTGATAAACCTGTTAAATTACTCTGTAATCACTTCAGAGTAAGCTATACTAATGTCCAGGACTCGTTCCAATACGATGTGAGTAAGTTCAACATTCTATTGTCTGTCTTATCTGTCTTATTTATTAGATTTTGTTAAGGCAGATGATAATTTTCCTTCCTTTGATTTCAGGTGAAAATAACTGCTGAACGTGGGGGTCAAGAACAAGAATGTGCCAGTAAAATCTTGTGTACAAAAATTATGCATAAAGTCAAAGAAATATATAGTCATACTGAACTAGGTGGCAAAGATTTTGCTGTTGATGGGGAGAAGAACTTGTTTAGAGTTTGGCTTCTTAGAAACAATATCATTCAATGCAATGTTCTTGCTGGTGACAAAAGAAATAAACAAAGGTAAGTTTTTCTTCCTTACTTATGTTTGTTAATTCTTTCCTTGGCAAATATTGATTGAGTTACAAGATTATCTCTCTATTATATGGTTTAGTATGTAGCTTTAAGAGATTAAATATTCAAGCTGCATTTCATGAGGTTGCTCTGTGAACACATTTCATAATCCCTACAATAGTTAATATTCGTGATCTTACAACGCATACTTGTCTAATTGAGTTACAAGGTCCTCTCTCTATCACATGTCTTGGCTTTCAATTTTTAAAAGTTTCAGTATTCAAAGTACATTTCTTTTAACTCTATGCACAAATAAAGAGATCCAAACTTGCACACTCCCTTTTGTTGATATTCTTATCAGAGAAATCTGGAAGCTTGGTTTCAGTAATAATGATTCTGAATTCAAAGCAGCTGTAGCAATTTGATATTCCCATCAGAGGAATCTACAGACTTGATTTCAATACTAGAGTTTTCAAATGTAGAAATAGAAATTAGTTTACAATTGCACATTTTTGCTCTTTTAAAATGTCAATGCATCAGAAAACTGTTAATGATATCCATTTTTGCTAACTTTCATTATCAATTTTCATGTTTGAATCAATAGAAATACACAGTCAAATCTGCCCAACAAGAAAAGAACTAGTGGCTAAAATATTCTGTTAAATATTTTTCCCTTTCAGTTTTGTTCAAAAATAAAGTTGAATTGTAACTCTTCTTTGAATGTAATTTCTTTCTGTCATGTGCTGAGCAAGTTAATTTTCTAAATGATACTTAGCAATGGTTTTAACCTGTCATGCATTCAATCATGATCAATATGATTTGTTATGTTTTACATCTTTTAGAGTTACTGCAGGAATTATATTTGAAGTTTTACTACCTTGTTACCATTTTGTGCGCATCTATCGACAACAATGCTCATCAACCAAACTGTTGTCATTGATTTTTTGTTGCCGAATCAAGATGTTGACAATCCATGGAAGATTAATTGGGCTAAGGTAAAACATAAAACGTAACTCGAGACATGCTTACCTTGGATTTATGTCATACAACTTTTATTTTTATTTTTTAACAATTGGAATGTCAAATTCTGTTGCCTGATTTCAGACAAAACAAATGCTGGAAATGTTATTGGCTCCTGGAAATGTTTGTATAAGTGTACATTGTGTGGTTTTCGATGTGTATTTGACCTGTCTATCTTTGTGCTCATTTGAAAACATACAGAAGAAGTTGCATTAGACAAAAAAGAATTAGAGGCTGTTTCTAACTTTCTCCTGTGGAAAACAATGGATCTATTGCCTCTATATTGCATCCATTAGATAATGGTCTTGCAATCACAGGGTCAGAACAATCAACCTGCACACATAATAGTAATCTTGGTGAATCTTTGGAACAAGCTAAACCTAGATATGGATAAAAATTATGCATGTGTATATAGTGTTCTATTATCAAGCATTGGATATTGAAACATTTGTTGTCTTCCTGTTGAAGGATATTAAATCAGAGCGTCCTTATTGACACATACCTATTGAGCTCTTCCTGTTTGTTGAATAACCATTTTGTTAATTGAATGAGGCTTATTGATGTTGCATTTCAGACAGTGCAACGAATACATAGCTTCTGTCTTTGCATCACTCCTTTGAATGTATTCCTTTTCTAATGATTTGAACATTCTCATTGTTTTCTTTGTAGACATGAACATCATCAAAAATCAAATGAAGTAGTTGTTACTGTGTTTGCAAAGGAGCAGTCTAAAGAAACTGTTGTTGTTGAGTTTAATGAACAGTTTGTATTTCTCTTCTCCAGAGGATGATTCCTTCTTTTTAGCTCATGTTGTATTTTTAGTGGGCTTAAGCATGGGTTGGACTATTTTTTGGTTTATGTTATTAGCATAATATTCACTCAGTAAGGAGCTGATTTGGTTTATTGTGATTTCAATTGAGCATTATTACTGATATTCCAGGAGAAGACAATTATGTGCTTCACAAGCATTTATTCGCTAAGGTAACATTTGTTATTCTTCTTGATGGTATTTTTGGTATGTTGTTTTAAACTTTGTATATGTTTTGTTTGAATGTGAAATACTTCTATGATATTGCTTCTTCTATGGTTATTGTATAATTTTTAAATTAAACTACTGCAACTTGTATGGCTACATTTTACTTTTATTGCCCAACTCTCTCTTGTATCTGCTGCATTATGTAGAATTGAAATCTAGTTAATGTAATTTGCACACAATATGATATCTTACAATTGACAATTCTTTATACGAAGACAGATTTAAAATGCTTTTGTTTGAACCTTTCAGGCAATAGAAATCTTTAGCTACTTTTGCTTTTGCAAGTTACTATTTATTTCCTAGTTTGATGTATTGCATGTAGCTAAGACCTCTTCTGAGAATTGAAAGTGTCTATCAGCTAGGATGCCAGTTTGTTAGACAGGTGTCTAGTACAATAGATCCATATTAACACTGGCCCTTTTAAAACGAGATGTTCACACCTGTTTTTAATCCCTTAGTAGTTAAGAGATCCAGGGTTGAGAGATCTATCAGCTAGGATGCTAAATTGTTGATTCTGATTATATAAGCATTCAAGAGTATTAATGAAGAATGACAACTCAGTCATGTACACTGATGATCTCCACGTTTTCAATTATTTCTTTCGAGAATATATAAATTTCTTGTTGAACGTTTTGATAATGATAAGACATGATTACATACTTGTTTAAATGAGCATACCAATGTTTGAGACATAATGTGTTTTTCAATCAGAAGAGATAAGTCTCCTTGCAAATTCGGTTTACGGTCAGTTGCAAAAACCATGCAAACATACTTGCTCATTATCTTTTTGCAATGTGCAGGAAAAAAACATTGCCAACTATGCCGCAGCACCGATTATGCCACTGCAAAATGCAATTTTGAATATGGCTAGCATTTTTGGGTGTTCAACTACAAAGCAAGGCTTTACCACTTGCTCTCAACGTGATTGGCAACTCTTTGGGCAATGAGCCGTAGCAAATTTGTAAAAATGCTAGGAAACTTTCAAGAACAGAATCTATATCACAATATCATAGAAAGAAGCTTCGTAATTGTGTTGCAGATTTTGCTACAGCACATCCTCCCCCGACCTTTCAAGCGGACTGCATATGCTATAGCTCCAACAGATCTATGACTATAGTTTTTGTTGTTTTTGTCGAAGACATCGTGTCTTCCTTGCCTTTTGTACTACATATAAAGCTTCTACAGCAAGTTGCTCTATGTTTTGAATAACTTCACTAGCAACACCTCTTTCTCTTTTGCAAAGATTGTTGAACCTCTTTTTAATATTGCTTATATATATGTCAATAAGAAATATTGCCTCTTTTCTCCAACTAAGTCTATTTTCATGATCATGTTGAATGTAGAACTAAATTATTTCGATTTTTTCCCTTTTTTGTTGCAAACACCTCTGTCTTTTACCATGAGCAAATATATATGCATTCTTTATATATATAAATGTTTCTATTTAACGTCTTTTAATACAAGAAAAGAAAAATCCTTTCGCCAAAAAAATCGCTTTTATCAATTAACGACAATTTCATATACACTTGACAATGCCCCACTAGCAATATCGGGGACATCGCCACGTTGTGGCTCTTATTTTATTTAAATTTTAAAATATTATTCAACTTTCAATCATTAGAGAAAGAAAATGGCATCCACTTGGAAATTTTCTTATTATTAAATATAAAATTCCTTCGAAAACCCTCTATAAAAAATTACTTTATTTATTTAAAATATTAATTTGTCAATAAGAGTTGCGGTCAATTCAGTAGAAGTGAAAAGTGTGAGAGTCACATTTAAAACGATCTTCTCGCAACCGCTATAAATAGTAAGTCAATTCAATGGAATCTGTTGCCCCGCAGGCCAGAAAATCAAACTTGAACCCTTCGACCGCCTCCGACCCAGAAAATCAAACTTGAACCCTTCGACCGCGTCCGAAAAGTAATTAAGTCGCGGTCGAACCGAGAGTACAAAAGTAAGGAAGTCAATAAACCGAAAGCTCATATTTATTTTCTTTTATATATATTTCTAAATGACACGTCCACACAGGGAACTCTCTTTTCACTACCTCTCAAATCACTAACTCTATTCCTCCACCGAGGCCCCTGGTGCATTTGCCTTTGTTTGAACATATAGTGATCCAGAGAGACAAGTGTTTTCCCATGTTAAAAAGCCATGCCAAATTTTTCGCAACGTGGAGAAGGGATCTCGTTTACATTCTTTTAAGAATCCTGCTCCACTTTGAAATGCAGCTTTCACTGAATTTAACTGTGCTCTGCCCCGCAATTGTTTTCCAAGTAACATCTCAACAACTTCTCCGCTTCGTCGGCTGTCCCAACAACGCGTTTAGCTGACAACATTGACTTTCTTGTGTAAGGTGACCTACCATGTAACAGCACGAAGCTTACTGCTTCTCAGAATTTTCCCACGCTACTTGATGCATGTCGTTTAAAAAGGGAAGTTCTCTCCTTCGATTCCCACGCCTCCAACGATTCTTCCCTCGTCATAATTCAACTTATAGACTCGAAGATGTTAAAAATATGGACAGAGACAAACAAATGAGTTACAAAGCACGAACGGCTGAACTATTTATTTAATATTACACATTTGTATATATATGTTACATGCTTGACGGTTTAAAGGAAACACCGACTAACCGATCTTAGAACGGAATAACTGAATGTAACTAACACACTTAACTAATGAGATTACTATTTCTAACACTCCCTCTTAATCTCAAGGGTTACATTCTTAGTAAACAAAACACTCCCTCGTAATTATGATACCCTAAAACATCTAAAATGCAAATCTCATAAATGCAAATGCTTGCTGGTCTATGTCTCAGCCAAGCTTACAAACATTTAACAAAAATTTCAAAAACTAAATTGGGTTCACATTAGGCTGGCTTAGGCCTAGTTCTTTCATCTTCATCTTCAAAGATAGAATGTTCGCCTGGATCCCAAATCTGATGTTGTTGTCGTCCTCTTTCCTTGCTTTCAATTGTATCTTCAATCAACTGATCTTTGTAGTTGACTGTATTATTTGTCAAACACTTCCATAATTCTTCTATCTCAATGTTCATCTCTATTCCTTGCAAGTGTATGTTACTAAACTTCATTTCCTGTGAAACTTCTGCAATGCTAATTTCAAATTCTTGAAAGTTAATGTTTTCATACTTTTCATCTGCTACGATATGCTTGTTCGTTTCTTCTTCATCTGCTACAATATTTTGGTTCGTGTCTTCATAAATTCTTGGATTTTCTATCCATTCTTCTAGGATTCTCAACTCTTCGTCATAATTTGTTAACACATCCAAATGATGTTCTTTTTTCATAGTACCTGCATAATCTTTAATAGCCTGTTAACAATTAATAAGCGGCTGGCATCTGCTTTGGCTGATCTTCACCAAAAAACGAATAAGGCGGCTCTCTCTTCACAGCAATGAGACGCAGCTCTCCCGGCTCTCTCTTCACAGCAATGAGACGCAGCTCTCCCTTCACAGCAAATAAGACGCTCTCTCTTCACAGCAATAAGACTGGACTGGAATCTTCTACCATGCCTCCTCGGACTGATCCAAACAACTTTTTTTTTAAAACATAAGCAAGTGGCGGCTTTTTCATCAGACTTCAAGTTTTCTGATTGCATACGCCGAACACCGTGATTTCTCTTTCCAGATTTCTTTCTACGCTTTCACACCAAAGTTTCTCACAAATGCCATAGCCCGGATTCTTTCTTCGACGGACTGACTCAACATTCTAGAAACAAATCTCCTGCTTCGAGATTCTCAATAAACTAGACGCAGTCAAAACTCTGCGTAAGGTTCTGCTTCAACAAATCAACGAACTGGCTGCAACAAACTTAATAGCAGACTTTACTTCTGCATTCAAGCCAGTCTTCAACAAATGTCCACTGAATAGCAGACTGTCCAAAACCTCTAACCAAGAGGCTCTCTAAACCGTCACCAACGGATTAACCAAACGCTCTGATACCATGTTAAAAATATGGACAGAGACAAACAAATGAGTTACAAAGCACGAACGGCTGAACTATTTATTTAATATTACACATTTGTATATATATGTTACATGCTTGACGGTTTAAAGGAAACACCGACTAACCGATCTTAGAACGGAATAACTGAATGTAACTAACACACTTAACTAATGAGATTACTATTTCTAACAGAAGAGGGAGCCCATCGTAGCCACTTACTATTCACTGCTTGCTCCAAATTGCAGCCTGAAATAAAGGAATATGAGATCAGATCAAACAGTTTGTGTGACAGGAGCAGGGGGATTCATAGCCTCATGGCTTGTCAAGAAACTCCTCACCAAAGGCTATACTGTCCGAGGAGCAGTTCGTGGCAACCCTGGTAGGTGCTAAATAGCTTGCCCAAAATTTCGGACAGAGGATGTAAAATTTTGAGTAATCTTTAGTCTTAAGGTTGAGCGTGTTTTCAAATTTTGTCATCTTTTTCTCTCTTTGATCTTTTGATACAAAAAATGTTATGACATAATTGTTGGGTAGTTATTTATTTAGTTTGGATGGAAATGCAGAGAGTGGCAAGTATGAGCATCTCAGAATTTTGGAAGGAGCGAAAGAAAGACTTGAGCTTGTGAAGGCTGATATTCTTGATTACCAGAACTTAGTCTCAGCTCTCCGAGGATGCCACGGTGTCTTTCACATGGCTTGCCTTCTCAACGATGATCCTGTAATTGTTTTTCACCTCATTCAAATTCCTTGCTTGGGTTTTCAGATTTATGCTTGCAGAGATTGAATATCGTCTGTGATGAATATGCAGGATCAAGTTATAGAGCCAGCAGTGAAAGGAACAACGAATGTTATGGAGGCCTGCGCAGAAATGGGGTGAACCGCGTAATCTTTACATCTTCTATCGGTGCGGTTTACATGGATCCTCACAGAGATCCTTGCGCCATTGTCGATGATGATTGCTGGAGCGATTTGGAATATTGCATACATACTAAAGTATTTTTGTTTAACCAACACTTATAGATAGTAACTAGCTATTCTTTCAAGTAAATTGTATGTAGATAGTGGTGGAATCCGATAAGCTAATTTTATTTCTTGGTTTGGCACATTACAGAACTGGTACTGTTATGCAAAGACCTTGGCAGAGAAAGCTGCATGGGAGATTGCTGAGAGAAGGAATTTAGAGATGGTAGTGATCAATCCATCTCTGGTTTTAGGTCCATTGTTGCAATCCACCATGAACGCCAGCACCGCTCATATTATGAAATATTTGACAGGTAATGTAATGTTATATATATATTATAGTTGGTTGTTTCGTTAGTTACATATATAGTGGAATCAGTGATTTAAGAGGAGAATCGATGGACGTGCAGGGTCAGCGAAGATGTATGCGAACTTAACTCAGGCATATGTGGACGTCAGGGACGTTGCTGACGCTCACATTTTAGTTTATGAAACGCCTTCAGCCAATGGCCACAGATATCTCTGCGCAGAATGCAACCTCCACCGAGGAGAACTCGTCGACATACTGGCAAAACTGTGCCCGCGGTGTCCTCTGCCTACCAAGTACGTTCTTTCAAAGAAAATTCTGTGGTTTCTCTGCAACTCAACTTCATAAGAATAGTTTTGTTTAATTCTGTGCAACTTCATATAACAAGAGTTGTTTTGTTTAATTCTGTGGAACTTCATGCACGCAGATGTTCAGACGAGAAAAATCCGCGGAAGCAGCCATACAAGTTCTCTAATCGGAAAATGAGAGATTTGGGGGTCTCATTCATCCCAATAAAGAAGTCATTGGGTGATACGGTGGGCAGTTTACAAGACAAAGGCTTCCTTCAGTAGCTCTTACGACCTTCCTGCAACGCCGGGGAGAATCAATTTGTCGATTGTGGAAATGGGAATCAGTTGTGGAGCGACATGCGTATACAATTGACTTCAATAACTTGAATTATAAGTGTCTTTGGTACAAGAGAGTTATTCGAAGTCTTTTGGTTGACCAAAATCAAATCTATGTATGGACGTGCAAACTTCTTACAACTTTACAGAGTCTGGATACATTCTATTATCTCATACATTCTACTTATCTTGAAAGTGAGCTATTGTTTCCTTATCTTAACACTGAGCTGTACTCGATTCGATCTTCATAATACAATAATTGAAAAAATTGACATTCGCATTTAAAATATCCTTCTCACTCGTCATAAATAATTATTTTATTTCTTTAAAGTTTAAAACTATTATAATTATTTTATTTCTTTAAAGTTTAAAAATATTATTATTTTAGAATATTAGGAAATAGGTTCAATTCAATTAAAGTGTCCAAAAATATTATTATTTTAGAATATTAGTACATAGGGTCAATTCAATGGAAGTGGTCAATGGTGTTGCTCCATGATCAAAAAATCAAACTTCAACCAACCATTGTAAACTTCAACTGTCTCCTCGAGAATACAAATCAAATTAAATGATAGTTCTTAATTCAATTCTTAGTACATGCCATGGGTATGGGTATGATAGGATGTTGTAAAGTGTTTTATGGAAATATATTAAATTATAACACAAGCGCCATGCAAGCCATGCAATGGCATTGTCTCCGACATTGCACTTGTAAGGGTTCGGTGTTTGTATTGACAGAGGCGTATGTTTTCTGAAAATAGCAACAACAGTTTGCAATGTATTGTGAAGTACAATGTCCACAACAACAAAGGACAACAAACAAAATGAATAAAAAATAAAGAAAATCTAATTAAATATGTATTGGTAATTTGTAAGTAGAGTTGTTGAATGAAAAAGAACATCACCTTTTAACAATATAAAAGGTTCTCCATTGTGTAGTGTGCTCATTAATATCATGAAACAAAATTTAAACAAATAATTAGAATACAAATATAAACAACGTCTAAAGAAACAATTGCAATTACAAAGACATGACCGATAATGAGAATTTATAGTTTGAATTTATAGCCATTTGAATATATATATATAGTCAACTGCAATTACAAAGACATGACCGATAATTTGAATTTATAGCCATTTGAATATATATAATGTCTCTGAAATGATTAAGGATAATTTCTAGATACAAAAGACAAAGAACAATTTGCAAAGTGGAAGAGCACAGCTTGCAGAAAGTTCAAAGTTTCTTTACGTTAATCGAATGCCATGCCATAGTCTTGCATCCACATGCAACTGTCAAAGACATTGTGTATGCAAAGTGCGCAGTTCGCTATAGCCACAGAAAGGGGCAGACTGCAAAAGCTTCTTTCAAAATTCGATTTTGTTATGTTCAATGTGCCAATCCACGAGAATTTGTTTGCCTCTGTATTTTTTTTTCTAGCAGCAAAAACGAGAAAGTGTGGTTGTCCAGTTTCTTTACGGCAAAATGGCATCCATGTTCAAAATTGCACTTGACAATGGCATAATCGGTCTTTAATAGCATTGGCAATAATTGCTTGCTACACATTGCAAACAAACCGTAAGCAAATTCATGATGAAGATTTTTTAAATTGACAATGAAATCAATTTACAACGAATCTGACCTATTTTGCTTCAGAAAAATTGTTTGGGCACCCTGCAATGAACATTGAACATCATTTATCAAGTATGCAATCATCAATGATCTAGCAATCAGCTATGTTGATTAATATGCAATTCACATGACCATGTTTTATGTTTGCAAACCATGATAGAATCATTGCTATTAAGGATGTGCAGTACTGGTTATGTTATTTTGGAATTTATACACACTGGCAATTGGCTTTTCAGATTAGCGCAAAGACTTGATCTTTCAAACGTTGTCCACCAATCATACACATTTTAAGAATTAATGAAAAATGTTCATTTAATGTTATATGCTATAACTTTACAAATATTATCTACCCTGTCATTTCAAAGTTCAAATTCGAGATCCATAAGACTAAAGAGCCAGGACTTTTATCCATTTTTTACATCTTTTTAATCGAGATGATGATGATTAGAGAACTGCCTTATGTAGTTGGGAATGTAAATTTGTCGAGAACCAATAATTTTGTTTTTTTTTTTTGTATTGGGCATGGACAACAATTTTGATTTTCAGTATTTGAAAGCATTTATTTTAACTATTCAAAGAGCAATGTTCGTTGGCATCAATCTAAGACTATGCGGTTTGATGTTTTTGTATGTTTTCAAAGTTGAAATTTTTTGCCAATTTTCATTGTTTAAAAAAAAGAAAGGTTAACAGAAACATACTCAGGAAAAAACAATTGAAAAATGTCAATGAGACCAAATGTTGGGGAGCTAAAAAAAACACTACTTTGCTGTCAACTTCGACCGGATTTGTTACATCAGCGGTTGAGAGTCATAGCAACTCCCGAGCTATATATTTTCTTTGTTGTTTCATCTTTTCTATTGGGAAATATTATTTGTCATATGTTAGTTGAGCAACCAGGTGCAATATAGCATAGAAACTAGGCACATAAAGTGTAACAATCATTAAAAATACATTTCTAGGAAGTATGTTGTTAATGGTCCAGGGATATAAGCTTTTCAGCTAGTTAAGGAAAACACTAGTTTTATTGTTTCAGCAATTATGATAATCAAACAGACTTTAAAATATTTAAGTTATTGTCTATTACGGTGATACTTCCATTTATGTTGAAACAATATGAAGGTAGTATCCTATCTGCAATTTTACTATGTTCAGTGTGTCAGATATTCAACTTCTGCAAGAGTAGATGGAACATTAGGATCAATTAAATCTATATAATAACAGTAGCAAGCAAAACAATTTCTATAAATGGAAGATAGGGAACATTATATCAATTAGACGGAGCAAGTGTCGGGTCAATTGTGTCATAACATGGAAATGTAAAAATATGATGAGACGCAGGAGCATTGACCAATTATCAATGATCTATCTAGGAAGCATGCATAAGACCAGGTAGATTGCAACAGCAAGTATGCTGAGAAAGAAAGGGATACAGGGCTGGAATTTGACGGGCAAAATGCCCGTCATGGACCATTTTGCCCGTCAAATACTGCCTACATTTTTTACTAACCGTCATAAAAAACAAAGTAAACTGTAAAACGTGTGTATATATTGTCGAAACCGTCATTTTTGACGGGTGGGATTTTTCCCAAATTCCTACCCTGAAGGGATATATCAAAATATCGTTTGTAGCTAGGAAAAAGCCATCTACATTACACTATGAACTAGTTTGAGAGAACAATGCATGAGCCCCGATATTCACTATGTCAATCAATCTAATTCTGTAAAAAATTCAAGCCATGCATTTGCAAAATTAATAATAGCCACCAAAATTTTTCAAAGCAATGTTGTAGAACAAGGAATTGTTTTTGTTATATTAGTTTATGTATTGGAGCTTGATGCAGTTCTAACTTAGGTATAAAAAATAAATAAATGCAAGATATTAAATTCTGTGACACAAATTTGAAAGGAACATGGTGCAATAGCATCTTGAGTCTGAGTTCCCAAATGAAAGGAGTCGGAAAATCCATGACAGGTTTGATATGGAAGGAGGGTTTATTCATACCTCCTGGTCATATTTTTTTGTAATCGACAATCCTGTTGTTCATAGCCAACGTGTAGAGTCCTTGATGGTTGAATTTCCAAAGATTGAAGATAGTTGATGAAACTGTTTTGCAATACTGCTCATATGATATAATTGCAATGGCTGGGCAGTATTCCTTTAGTTGGGTTCCTCGTAGTGTGCATTCAATGATCCCTTCATCTGTTTCCATCTTTCAATGGAAAATATGTTCATATGTAGTGGACGTTTCGCGATTGCAAAATGACATAATGTTGTACTCTGAATCAATGGATGTTTGCATTCTGCACATGTGCATTGGAATGGTGGCATGAATGCATTCTTGATTTTGAGTGTTCCATATATCTGTCACAGTTTGTGTGACAGAATAGTTAGAAAATATCATATCAAATATGACTATATGAAAACATTATGACAATAAAAAGCAAAGCATGGAAAACCATATTATAAGCTCGAATATGCAACTGAGATGTTTTAAATGGTGCAGGCCCGCAAGTCTAATTTTTGTTGATTTATTTTTTAATCTTGTGACAGAACAAAGGAGAAAAGAGTTTTAAAAAGAAAAAGAAGTTGCTGAACATTTTGCATGGCCACAGCCAAGTTATATGTTCTGTACAAAGAAGTCAATTCATTGTATCAATTGAAATGAGAAGGAAATCAAGGTACTGAAATAATTTCCAATAAGAAAAGCCTGTTTCTCTTATCGGAGACCGAAAAAGATATCTGGAAATTGATTTATTGTAGTAGAAAAATAGAAAGAGCTTTAGAAATTATATATGTTGCACTTGGGGAAATTATATAGTAGTGGCATAGTAAAAAGAGCTTTGCAAAAGCAATTTAACCATGACAAGCATTTTATATGATCTATTTCTATAGTTTTATAGTTTACCAAAGCACATAGCAAGAGCCTAATTAGGAAACAATTGAAAATGAGGCATCATTTCAAATTCCGCAGGAAAGGCATTGTCAATATCTTGTGTTTTTGCTTCAACAATTGGAAGAAAACTATGAATCGTTGATTCATCATTTATAGGATCGATGAATGTGGCCTGCGGGGTCTTCATCAGATGAATTTCTTTTGGACCCGGTCTTACAATGTTCTTCATTAGATAAAGAGGTGGTTCAATGGAAAAGCAAAAAAATAGCTTACAATCAGGTAGGGAGCTCATATGCAATGAATAGAGATAGATCTATTTGTAGGAATTTTATTTATTTTTAGAAAAAAAACAGAAATCAACATTTGTAGTTTGAAAATAAATTGAAACAGAAAAGAAGTTTTAGATTTTTTTTTCATTTCTTAATAAAAGGATTGTTCCCATACATTTGCATAGTCATTTGCAATTTGAATGTGTCTCATCCGATGACACCAGCTCATTGGTCATATTGGCCCTTCTTTTTAAGTTTGAAGCCAGTTATTCTTACACTTTACCCTGGCAGTAGAAAGGAGCCAAATCGATTTACGATACTATCATTCATAGTAGCTGTAATTGTCATCAAGCCATCTCTGTCAACAAGATCTGCATGCAGAATCTTTGTCTTGACAGGGGAATTTTGATTTCGCTTCTGTGCAGGCCCATAAACAACTAAGATATATCCTTCAAAAATGTTTCCATGTGATGCAGTACATAGATCTATGATAGAGGATGGTGTCATTTCTAGTTGTTTGAACCTGTAGACATGATGACACCAACATGAAATAGGAATAGGACTGTTTTTTAACTAACGACCAGAGCATGTTGTACAAGTTCTAGAATGGAAATTGTTTATTCGGGAAATAAAAGTGTAGATGAATATATCAGAGGCTATGTCAAATGGAAAAGCATATTATCTAAGAAGGAAAAATAAAAAAACATCAGTATCAATGCAGAATAGTATCTCCTCTTCGAGCTATTGGCTGTTGTGTTAGCAAAATCCATTGGGACTGTTTCCATAGAAATGTTCTCTGCAACCTCTTGTGAAGAGGAAATATTTTTTCCACTTGAAGGACTGTTCAATGTCGATGTCATTTCAATGGTGTTTTGGTTGCAGAAATGTTGTTCAAGTTGCTGTTGTTTATTTGGAGCGTTGTCTACTTTTTTCTCAATTTCCGAATGATAGGAACCTAAAAGCATAGCAGAGAATTGCAACATTTGTTTTAGATAGAAACACAAATTAGAACTCTAAGAAATCTAAGAACGCATAATGAAAATAGTTTTTGGCAAATGATTTAGATTTTTTCTTTTTTTTAGAAGAGATCTAAATTCAATGATTAAGAATGTTGGAAAGAGATTTTGCATGGATGGGTGTCAAACCGAAATAAGTGCATATGCAAATGGAAATGACCAGATTCATTCCGGAAACATGAAAAGTGGACCAAAGCAAAAATTTGTCATGGAAAATTTGCCTATGAGAGTATTACATGAAAGGAAATTTGCAAATATCGTTGGAATGCATTGAGTGGAAGTTCGTTGTTGTTGCAATGTTGAACATATTTGATGCTGTGGACATTAGTAGAATGTACCAAGACTAAAGAAAGAAGTGTTGTTTAATTGTGTTAAAAGTAAAGTTTTTTTTTCACTTGTCTTTAATAGAGGCTAGTGTCGAAAGGATCGATGCAGAAAAAGAAAAACAAGAGCAGGTTGCAACATTAAGGCATATGTAAAGCAACTCTGCAATTGTAAAAGAGCAGTGGACAATGACTATCACATGGAACATTTTTTTTAAGGTGCTATTTTAGCATTTCCTTTTCCAAAAAGTTTTTAAAGTGCTATTGTACCATTTATGCATGTGCCCTCGGCAACATACCATTTTCTATTTGAAATTTTTCGAAATTCAAAAGAATAGCAATGTGCATAAGTGTCAATGGCATTAAGAAAGTTGTAAGAGAAAAAAGCAAAGGCAAAGCCACAAACACATGCAATTGAAAGATGCAATATAAACATGTTAGATGCAACTAAAAGGAATTGAAAACAGACTAATAAAATGATCAGACCAATAGGAATCAGAAATGGAAAAGAAAATGCTATAAAGATCTATGTTTGTCCATAGGTGTTTAATCATAGAACCATAATTTGTTGTTGCTTTATTTATTTTTAGTTTAAGATTGTTTAGATGCATAAACAATTGCAATTTTTTTTGGGACAATTTTTCTTTCAACATGTTAATTGTGAAATTCTAAGTCATAGTAGATCTAAAGAGATGAGGATACATCACAAAGAAAGAATGAACAAAAAATTTGAAGAAGAATGAAAACTGCAGTTAAAAAGAGCAGAAAAATAATAATGCAGCAGAACTCAGATAGGAGTAGAATAATATTACATGTTCCAATAATCAGTTTAATTAACAATGATGCTATAATGGAGAGAATTCAAATCATGCAGGAGAATTCGAACCTCGGTTGGTCTAGCATAGGGATTATCACCACTGGAGTGCTCCATAAGACTCAAAGTCAACTGAACTGAACCTAAAATAAGCTAACCGGAGTCACAATGAGTTAACTGACTAAGGAGGGCGCAATAGTGATTCTGTCATGCATGGCAGTCATTAAAGGGCGCATGAGGCTACAATCAGTGGCATCTGGAGCTTTAACCCTCCACAAGATTCAGAAAACTCAGGTGGACTGCATTTGAACACTCAGTAGGTTCCTGTAAAATAGGGAACTGACTGAAGTGGTCCTAAAATGATGCATGTAGGGATCAGAAGGTGGTATATGGATCATGGATAACATCTGCACACCACTAGGGAGAAAATGACATCATCAACAACTAGGAAAAATAAATAATGCTAGGTAGGAAAATGATGGAGTATTGAAATATCCTAACACCTCCCCTTAACCCATACTTTGCATCTTGGGACTTGGTTACTAAGACCAAAGGTCACCCATACAATCAAATAAATGATAAAAAATAAAGAACTATCCATGAACCAAGGAAATGGGGAATTACCTCATGGGAAAAATACCCCCCCTCAAAAAGAACAACAGTAGGGAAATCGAAGAACCTTCATGCTAAGCAGAGAAGGAAAAACCTTTTCTTAGTGAAAGCCTTTGCAAGAATATTGGCAAGTTGTTCCTTTGTAGGATATCAATGCAGGTGCTAGATCTGGATCCTCTCTTCTGATGTGCCTCCCACTGTGTAGAAGTTGTATTTTCCAAAACAAGTCTTTTAGGAACCCTTCTTTCTACTGGAGCGAATGGCTCATTGTGGTCCAAATCATGAACCTTTGAGTACCTTTTGTCAAACAACCGAGATTTTTTCCTAGTTGTAGATCCCCCATGGCAAGTCTCTCCAAGAGATTGTGGATCAACCCCCACCATCATGAAACACCTCTTTGAGAGAAGTGGATCTGCATGACATAGTGCAAGTTTTGCATGATACTGAGATCTGGTGGTTCTATGGTCAGATGGATCCCCAACTGTGTTCCCAGCAGCTATAAGGACTTTGTGAGCCCATATTGGCCTTGGCCATGGATTGGGAGCATGTGTTGGTTCTGGATCTGAATCTGAATATCCTTGAACTTTATTCTCAACATCAATATCTTGATCCTCATCTTCATTAGAAGAGGTATCACTCTAATCTTCATCAAATTCCGATGGGGTAGGAAGAGAGTATGGAAACAAATGTGAGAATTCATATGCCTTGGAGGCATGGTTTGAAAACCCTTTCACTATAATCTTCCCAATGGATATCTCTGCAATCTCAACTATGTCAGGACCAAAGAACACTTTCTTTGGTGAACCTGTGTGACTCATCTGATATACATACAACAAATTTGCTGACAAAGAAGGCACAAATAGAACATTCTTGAACTTGCCATGCTCCATATGTACTGTGCCCTTCACTTCAACAGAGATCTGAGAGTTGTCTCCCATGTGAATAATCAGACCATTTTTGAGATCTACAGAAGAAAATGATTCTCTTGAGGAAACCATGTGGTTGGAGGGTCCTGAATCTATGAGGAGGGATTGTGATTTTTAAAATCCATCATTCAGTGCATGGAAAATCTCATGACCATCAAACTCACTTCCAGAATAAATCTCTCTTGCACCTTTTGGGAGGGAAATGTTGTGTTGTTCAAGAAGCTCGGTCATATGATCTATCTTCTTCTGCATGCAAGATCTCTCTGGGTGGTTTCCTTTCTTGCAATAGGAACACTTGGATTTCTCAAATCCCTTCTGTTTGTCCTTCTTAAAGCTGGAGACTCCTTCTGATGGACTTGAATTGGCATTCTTCTTGGGTTCAGATGTCCTCTTATCCTTTCCATTGTGCTTCCCATTCCCAATCGCACTTTTTGCTTCTCTCGCCATAAGAGCTTGATCTTTGAAGGCCTTCAAGGTGCCCATCTGGATCAACTTATCTTGTTCTTGGATGAGATATTCAGTGAAAAAATCTAAGGAGGGAATCTTCTAACCAGGGATTAACATTTGCCCATAATGGAAGGTAGAGACAAAGATGGAGAACTCAGGACCTAGCTTGATCATAATGGATAGTACCAACTGCTCATCCTTCTTCTTAATGACACACTTCTTGCATTGCATAACCAGACATTTGAATTTTGAAAATAATTATTGAATGGTCTCAAAACTGCTCAGTTGTAGAGAAATCAACTCATTTTCCAGAATATGGCCTCTTATCTCATCTTGTTTTCCGAAGAGGGTCTCTAGCTTCAACCATAACTATATTGGAGTCTTCAATCCTTCGATGTGGAAGAGTATATCTCTAGAAATATGAATACACATGAAACCAAATGCTTCATCCAATCTATTCAGATACTTGGTTTTCTCCATAGTTGAATGTGGTTCGGGATCCTTCCCCATTGCCACCCTATACAATGATTTGTTTCGCAATACCATCTTCATATCAGCCCTCCACTCAATATAATTGAAGGGTGTCAAGATCCTGGGAGAGAGAGGAGAGTTTGAATTTCCCATTACAACTGCTGGAGAGAATACAAGGTGAAACTGTTGCTACTGCAGAAAAAACTGCTGTAACTACTGTAATTGCAGAAAACTGCTGCAACTGCTGCTGCACTCAAAAAATTTGAATAACCTGCAAAAAATTCTCAATAAGAAGGTATACTACTACTGAGCACTTCTTTAGGAAAATATGCACTTTTATCCGAATCCTTCACACCTGGCTAGACCTCATTGGATTTCTCCAATGAATTCAATGCAATGGCACTAGGATTTGTTGTGGAAAGACAAAGGCTTCTAGTGCACTACCAAAAGTATATGCTCAACCTATTCGCTAAAATGGATTTGATACCATATGAAATTCTAATTCACAACATATATAAAGAGCCGAGGATACCTCACAAAGAAAGAATGAGCAGAAAATTTGAAGAAGAGTGAAAACTATAGTAAGAAAGAGCATAAGAATAATAATGCAATAGAACTAAGATAGGAGCAGAATAATATCACATGTTCCAATAATCATTATAATAAAAAATGATGTTACAATGGAGATAATTCGAGTCATGCAGGAGAATTCGAACCTCAGTTGGTCTAGCATAGGGATTATCAGCACTAGAGTGCTCCGAAAGACTCAAAGTCAATTGAACTGAACCTAAACTCAGCTAACTGAAGTCACAATCAGTTAACTGAATAAGGAGGGCACAATAGTGATTCTTTCATGCATGCCAGTCAGAAAAGGGTGCATGAGGCCACAATCAGTGGCATCTGGAGCTCTAACACTCCACAAGAGTGAGATAACTTAGGTGGACTACACTGGAACACTCAGTAGGTTCCTATAAAATAGGGAACTGACTGAAGTTATCCTAAAATGATGCATGCATGGCTCATAAGGTGGTATATGGATCCTGGATGACATCTGCACACCACTAGGGGAAAATGACATCATCAACAACTAGGAAAAATAAATAATGCTAGGTAGGACAAGGATGGAGTATTGAAATATCCTAACATCAATGTTGAAGTCACTAGCAATAACGACTAGTGTCTTCTTCTCATTTCTGGATAAAATGCAGGTCAATACTTGAAACAGACTGTCGAAAACGCTATTTGGTCTGTTATAATATTCACAAGTCTTAGAATGTTATTGGGAAGCTGCAGGTCAATGACAATTGCCTCAGACATCATTTCGTTATAAATTAGTGTTTCAATGATTGGGATCTCTTACTTTATAGTTGTAAGCAGTCCATGGACTGAGCAAGTTGCAATGCAATTGTATTTCTCTGTAAACATAGAGATTTTGGGGGAAAATGCATGTGGGTCTCTTCAAGGCATATAACGTTTGATTGCATTAGTTCAATGTCTTTTGCAACGTCGTCGATGTGCGAAATCAAACTGCATATGTTAAGAAAACATATGAATATGTGTTAAGTATTAGGAATTGAATTTATACCATATTCAAAATGCAATCTTGCATTTTTCTCTAATCTATTCAGCTCGACACCTACTTTTGATGAAACAAAGAATTTTTTTGGTTGCAATTTATTTATAAGATAAAGAGATTCAATGCTCTTTACATGAGACAATGCACTGTAAACAAGGCCATGTTTTCTGATACCTTTTGGGTCAAATTCCAATTTTTCTAGTTTCAATCCTTGAGTTCTGTGGATTGTTCGAGCACATGCAAGTTGAAGTGGAAATTGTGTTCGAATGAAATTTCTTTTATTGCCAAGGGATATTTGTGCTGTGATCTTCTTGACAGGTTTCCAATTGCAAATGATAGATTCAGTGTACATATGTTGCATTATTGCTCGTGAAATTGCACCAATCTTTGAATCTGTAGACTTGACCCAAACAACACTAGGGGATGTGTCGCTATAATATTTGAAAACACCTTCTGCACCATTGACAAGGCCATCTTCAATAGAGTAGTTTCCACCCACCAATTCAACAAGCATGTTTCTTTTTAGTGTGAATGTAGAGGGGAGTTAGATTTTTTTTTGTGATTCAAAAATGTTTTCAACTTTTCAATTTTGGTGTCATGTGCCACCAAATTAAATTCCGCGGTTTCAAAAATAGAAATCATTTTTGAGTTGTGGTCATCAACATCTTTGTTGTGGTAATAAATATAAGGGAATGATGGATCAATTGGTGGTTGTCTATGACAATGTTGATTCAAAAACTTGGCAATCTTGAGGACTGATTTTAAAAGTAATTCTTGAGCGTTGATTTGGATTGACTGGATATTTATTCAAAGATAGACTTTGTGACAATCTTAAGGACTGCGTTGAAGGACAATGACGGTCATACTAAATTGACAAGAAGAAGTAATAGCTGAGTTATAAGATTTATTAAATTTTACGAGAGAAGGTAGGAGTTATAGTATTTTAAAAATCACAAGAATCTTTAATCAGGAAGTGGAAACTGTATCTTCCAAAATCTTTCTTATTTCTTTTTCCATTTTTAAAACATCAATCTTTGTAACTTTTGATTGGTTTCTCAAACTATTTGAATGATATATTCTTTGAATCTCTTCTCCTAAAACAGTAATATGTTTATCTTTTGTTATTCATTTTTTATAATCTCATTCCATAATATCTTGTTTGATCCTGTTTAGATTGTATTCAAATTGTAATGTTGTTGTTTTCATTGATATTATTGCAGAAATATTTTTTCAAATTGCTTATATATTTGAGATATAGTAATAATCTATAGTGCTGAGATTACTACTACAGAGATTGTGAGAAAATCAATTGTAGTTAGCTCACTGTGTTGATGAACTTAACATTATTTTTTGTTATGCGTTGAATGCCTATGTCTTTATAATCTGAGATTGTCACATTTAAAATGATCTTCTCGCAACCGCTATAAATAGTAAATCTTAAAATGACGTGGTCAATTCAATGGAATCTGTTGCCCCGCAGACCAGAAAATCTTGAACCCTTCGACAGCGTCCGACCCGAAAATAGAAAAGTAATTAAGTCGCGGTCGACCCGAGAGTACAAAAGTAAGGAAGTCAACAAACCGAAGCTCATATTTATTTTCTTTTATATATATTTCTAAAGGACACGTCCACACAGGGAACTCTCTTTTCACTACTTCTCAAATCACTAACTCTGATGCATTTGGCTTTGTTTGAACACAGATATCTCTGCGCAGAATGCAGCCTCCACCGAGGTGAATTCGTCGACATGCTGGAAAAACTGTGCCCACGCTGTCCTCTGCCTATCAAGTACGTACTTTCAAATAAAATTCTATGGTTTCTCTACAACTTCAACTTCCTAAGAATAGTTTTGCTTAATTCTGTGCAACTTCATATGACAAGAGTTGTTTTGTTTAATTCTGTGGATCAACTTGATGCATGCAGGTGCTCAGACGAGAAAAATCCACAGAAGCAACCATACAAGTTCTCCAATTGGAAAATGAGAGGATTGGGGGTCTCATTCATCCCAATAAAGAAGTCGTTGGGTGATACGGTGGCCAGTTTACAAGACAAAGGCTTCCTTCAGTAGCTCTAATTACGACCTTCCTCCAACCGCTGGGAAGAATAAATTTGTCTATTGTGGAAATGGGAATCTGTTGTGACCGTATGCATTTGACTTTAAGAACTTCGACCATTAGAAGTGTCTTGGTATATCAGAGTTATTCGAAGTGTTTTGGTTGACCAAAATCAAATCTATATATGGACGTGCAAACTTTTTACAACTTTACATTTCATTTTTCTTGAGAGTGAGCTATAATTTACTTATCTTAAGACTAAGTTGTACTCTAATATTTGGGAATCCAACTTCATAATACAATAATTTTAAAACAAAGTGTGACATTTACATTTAAAATGATCCATCTCACCGAGACATACATAATTATTTTATTTGTTTAAAGTTTAAAATATTTTTTTCCCAAAAAAAACTGTATTTTTGTTATTTATAAAATCAAAAAGTACATTTCCATATATATCCATAAAATAATCAATCCAGTCTGAAAACAACTTTCACACCATTACAAAATGTTCCATTCACCAAGGACTATCATCCAGAGACTACTTCAAAAAGAGACAAATGCAGTACATAAATTTATCTAACCACTACCATAAAAAAATACTAATCACCAAAGAAAGGGATGGATCCTTGATACTCCAGCTTATCATCAATCCATTCTTCCCACTGAAGAAAGCCTTCTTGCACCGAGAAAGCATCCTTGGATAAGGCATCTGGAACAACATTGAGCTCCCTATAAATATGATCATTAATCGACCAATCAGATAGGGAGGAAAATTAGATATATGGTTTTAAACTTTATCAAAAAATTCGCCAAGACTTCATAATATTTTAGTAAAATATTCGCCAAGCCTTTATAAGGTTTTATGATTTTGTGAAAGATTCGCCAAGACTTTATAATTTAGTGAAAGATTCGCCAAGATTTTACAAGATTATATAATTCAATGAGAGATTCACCAAAAAATTATATATATATATATATATATATATATATATATATATATATATATATATATAATATAACATTGATAAAATAGCCTTCATATTTCCCTATATATCATGGGGATTCGCCCAATTATTATATATAAAAATTTAGGGGGGGTCTTGAAATTTTCCCTGAAAAAGAAATAGAAGCTAAGGATGCTCTCTTTCCAGCATTGGTGTTTTTGGATTGAGTCTCATAACTATTCTTGAAAACAAGATCAACATATTGCTAAAAAGTCACCGAAAAAAAGTGAAAATCCAAGCAGGATTTATGAGTTATCATTCAACTATGGACCACTTTATTACACTTAGGACCATTGTTGAAGAGTGTTGTAGTAATAAAACCAAAATGTTTTTGTTGCTTTGTTAACTTTATAAAAACATTTGACAAAGTGCCCAAAACTAACATTTGGAATAGATTAGAAGAGATAAAATTTCCTTTCGAGGTGAGAGGTGATACAACAAGGTTGTACAAGAATGTTATTGTCAAGTTTAAGAACTCTAAGGGATGGTTGGAAGAAATTAATTGTAATATAGGAGTGTTGATGCCTAAAAAATCGTAGCACCAATCAACAAGGGATTCTCCCCGGTAAGCAAGCCCAATTAGATCACTTATCGTTTGGTGTAGGGAATCCCTCCGGTTAATGGTCCAACTACTGTATAAGACTTAAATATTTGTTTTCTTTCACCGGTTGCAGCCCGATCCACTGTTTATGTATTTTAATTTTAAAGATGATATGCAAGTGATTTTAACTAAATGCACGCAATTCAACAAATCTGATCTACAACTATTTAAGCAAATTAAAATATCCTTGCAAGGAGCAAACTGAAAGTATGAGTAATACACTGAAAGAAACATCCAAAGATCTCACAGATAACTATTCAATCATATGGATGCATTTCCAGTAGAAGGTAAAAGGTATCAAAGATAACTTTGACTGAATTAAAACATTTCATTACTCATTTAACATAGGAAATTTGCATGGAAAATGAAACTATTCATAATAGAGAAATAATTCATGATAGTTAGGAAAGATCTCACATTGTACATATGAAAGATGCAGAAATAGTTCAACAATCATTCAACATAAACCCAAGCAAAACGCAGTGCATGCTTTCCCAGGCAAAATGGAACTTTCTTTATATATGTAGCAAAATAATTCACGTACAGGGCAAAAAATGTCCTTTCACCTGCCAAAGGTCCTTTCATTCTCCTCTATTCATCTATTTATAGCTTTACAAAATGCTCTCAGAGCTTCTACGTGTACCCTAAACCTAGGGAATCTCCTGATTTTGTCTTTCAGTGCCCTTTACAAAAAATAGAATAACTCCCAATTTTTTTTACAAAAGAAACATAAAGTCTCCAGCTGTTTAAAAAAAAAAACAACAACAACAAATTAAGGGGCAAAAATTTTCCATCTCGGATTCAGATATTCATGTGATGCCAAATCAACTTCCCATTGGTGCTTCTACTTCAGCTGGATTTTCCATCTCAACTAGTTTGTCCACTTCTGTTATATAGCTGACCCACATGCCCGTTTCTCTTACAATGGCGTTGGCAGGGCCAGGGAGCATGAATTTTAGGGAGATTTCATGCTTGGATAACTTTGCTTCAATGTTCTTTACTTCTGTTGTTGCATCCTGGAGGACTTCTTCAAGAAAGTAGACGTGAATGGAGGATTTCTCGATGCAACATTTGGTGAAGGTCTTCTGTTGTTAACACGTCTATTTTCTTCACATATTCAATCTCTGTGCATAGCTCATTCTTCAACTCAGACAAGCGTTGGTCTTTGTCCGAAAAGTCCTCTAGAGTTTGGGGAACCACCATTTGACACATTTCCTGAGTTGTTTGTATTCTAAGATAGAGACTGCTACATTTCCCAATGGTGGCTTGATTAGAGAGTTTAACTTTACACCACAATTCTTGCAAAACTCCATAAAGCCTGCATCTGATTTAAAATTTGCTATGGATTTGAGAGGGAGGTTTGTGGGGAAGCCTGCCTTCCCTTCTCTCCATTCAATATGCTTCTTGATGTCTTCCTTTACACGCGCATATTTCCTTCTGAGCCTATTGGCCTCAGAATTGATTTCTTTCATCTTGGAAACCATCGCCTTCATTCTGCAAACTTCTTCAGTGATAAGTTCCTGTGACTCATGCATCTTCTTTAGTATGTCACAGGATTTCTCATGGAAGGGGCTCAAATCACTTTCCTTTCTATTTGCTAGCTCTAATTGCTCTATCATCAGGTCTTTCCCCTTTTCTAACTCCTCAACATTAGTTCTTAACTATTCTATCTCTTGGTTGGCATCTGATTGCCCCGACTCCAACTGAATGGTCCTGGTTTCGAGATCAATTTCTCTCCTTCTAATACCATCATCTGTACCACCAAAGCTTCCTTTTCTTCCTATAGATGTCGATACTTACTTGATAATTCACTTTGCTCTGATAAGAGGGCATCTTATTTCTTTATCATTAACTCTCTATATGCCTGTTCCTTTACCAGAGTAAGCTGCAACCTGCACGCCTTTTTCTTGCCCACTTCCACATAATTCATTAGCTTGTGGACATTGTCTTCGCTTGCCTGGGAAGTAGCTACATTGACGGATGCTATAAACCTAGGAGCACTCTACGTGCCTTGCATGATAGTGGTTTCTTTCCTGGTGACGATGTCCGATTGAAAGGGTTTCTTCATCCTCGTCTATGTTTTTCTTACAATGGATTTTCTCTTCTTATCAAAAAGAAACTTGTCCCACTGGGACACAATGTGACTCTTTGACGGGGTAAAAGGAACGAGCCGAAGTTCTCCTATGGGGAAGAAGTTTCCCGCGGTAATGACCTGGGACACTGGGGACGAGTCTATGTTCATGTCCTATATGCTTGGAATTCCTGCTCCTGCATCCTTTTTTTATTTATCCTCTTCTTTCACTTTCCTTCAATTTTCTTCTTCTTCAGCCTTCAGCTACCTCTCATCTGCTTCGGCCTTCAGCTGCCTCTCATCTGCTTCGGCCTTTTGTTGCTTCTCAATTGCTTATTTTTCTCCCCTCTCCTTTACTTCTTGCAGCTTGGCAGATTCTTCTTTACTGATCTTCTCTAATTCTTCATCTCAAAGCCTTTGAGCTTCTTCATCTCGGATCCTGTTCGCCTGCTCTTTCTGCGCTCTTTCCACTACTTCCCTTTGGAATTTCTCAGCTTATTCTTTTAGCCTTTGCTCCTCGTTTATTAGAGCTTCAGCTTCGTCCTTTTCTCTTTGCAATTCTGCCTCCTCGGCAGTTTGGGAAGCAGTGGAGCTAGAACCAGCTCCACTTTTGAGGCGAATGCGCCTTCTGAGCTTGGTCATATTGCTGACCCTTTTAAGAAATTCTTCATCCTGATTAAACTAGTGTGAATATTCAAAGTGTACTTTGATTTCTCCTCAATGGTCTGCAACCCTATTAAGACTGTCATTCTTTGTGAAAATATTTTCACCAAAGTGGAAATCTTTCAACTCTTGAACAAAGGTTTCAGCCGATTTAACTTTAGAGAACTTGTATGCTCTGACATAGAAGGGAAATGGTGGGAAAGAGGATTTCTTCAATCTATTCAAGACACCACCAACTCCATCTATAAAAACCTGCCTCACCACCTCCTTGTGGACCACATAATCGGTTGCATACTTGGGCAAGAGAGATGGTGGCTTGGAACCACCATACATTCTTATATAGGTGCTTTCCTCTGACAAGTAAAGATCACCATAATTTTCCATGACTGCCATGGCATTATAAGATAGGCAACTTGGCTCACTATTGAACATCAACTTATACAGAGGCATGATAAATTCTTCACATATGGCTTTGTAATAACTCTTGTACTTTTGAGCCCATAGGATCTTATAGGCTGTATAAACTGGGGAATTAGCCTTGTTCCAGATGTAGCCTAAATTTGGAAAAGGATGCCTCGACAGAATGCAATCTATGAGATATGATGACATGTAGAATTCTCCTTTCTTTTGAACCAAACCTTATTTTGTAGTAGCTATTGCTGATGACAGATTGTCCGAGAGGATGTCAGCCCAATTGAAAATTGTACCGTTGAAGGCTACATGGTGGATGATGGGGATCTAGCTTAGCTTATATATAGTTCCATCTTCTCTCCCAAAAATTCTACTCAGCATTAGAGCTATGATTCTGAATGGAGGCCTTAGTGTTTGGGTCTCATACTCTCCGCTCTCTTTTTGCCTCAACTGTTTACTTGGTATCAACAACTTCTTGGCAAACTCCAAGGTATCCATGTTGAGGCTTTGGAGCCAGGCATTGTTCAGCATTGTTTAAGGATGGGGTAACTTGTAGGCTGCTGATATATCGGTTGGGTGGAATGAGGAAAATGCCTCTCCCATGCTATTGGCTAGAATCCTTGACTGGGCATTAGCATGTGCTAGAATCCATCCGATGACTTCTGAGCAGGGGAAGAGTTCCAGGCGTGTAGCTGCTTTAGTGATGCCATATTTTCTGATGTTTTGGTATAGATACATTTCTTCGAGCATTGCCCCAGGAATATATTGGTCTCTTATCATGTGATGCAATTCCCCCCACCTGAAATTGGGGGGAACACCTATAAATGACTTGGTCTCCTCATATAATGTTTCGACCCTTGCTTCCAGAACAGCTTCACCACTTGATTCGGGCTCAGACATCTTAGACTTCTTCTTGGCTCCTTTCGGCATCGTGTCAGTACTGGCAAAACAAATCTATGCATGAGTAAAAAAAAAACATAACCAATTTTTTGTGCAAAACTTATCAACAGGCGTACATAGTCTGAATGAAACAATATTGTTAAAAACAAAATGCTTAGAATACTGTGTTTCAAACAGACTTCAAACAACAGTGGAAGGTGTAAAAGATAAACAAGCATCATTTTTACTCAAATTGATAATGATAGAACTAGCTTCTCTCAAGGCAGCTTGAGAGAGCAAGACCATGATGCTACTGCGTCTACTTTAAAAGAAGAATGCTGAACAAAAGTGAGTAAGCCAATGAGACTAAGTGGTTGTGACCAGGAAACTTCCTACTATTTTGGTTTGGCTGGTTAAACTTCGTGGATAGATTGCTGGGAAGGGAAACAAGGTTCAACGGGGCTTCTCAAAAAACTTGGAGGGTGACTAAGCGAGTATTGAGACAAAATTCACAAGGGACGAAGGTTGCTGTGACGAGGGCCAAGCTGACAGGAGGGTCCTAATAGAACAACATACGCTTAGCAACCGGGAGAAAATGAGAGGGAGAGATTATGATGAAGGATAAAGCCACTTACATGTCAACCGACTACTAGGATGAGGTGTCGATGAAGCTACGCACCTGGCTATTCTGCAAATGGTGGGAACGACCTCGAACAGGGTTTCGACAAACTTTAACAATAAAATAACCCAAACCCCAAACCCCAAACCGCATATACAATCCCTCCACACACTTAAGCAATTAAAATGATAAGACCAGGTAGGTTTGGGCATTAAACGCCATTAAGGAAAGGGAACCGTCGTCCTTTTTGCGGCACTCGAAATTAACTCTCTGCCGTCATCTTCGGCACTACTCGAGGAGTTAGAGCGATTAGAATCAATAGTACTGGCCGAGTGCCCTCGCGCAACACATCAGCGACTTTTGGTGGAAACGACACAAGACTGAAAACTTTGTTGATTGTTGCTTCGTTTCGGTGACTGCTCTTGAGTCTCACCGGCTTCTCTTAACTTTTAACCAACTATCGACACTCTTCAAGGTTCGCAAGCGATGGTTCCAGCGTGACTTGCTAAGTTTTGCCGGAATGCGTTGAGATACTTGGAACTAACCTAGAGGAGCCGGCTATTGTGAGATAACTCTACAATTTTTGCCGTGATGAGGGGTTTCAAAAAACTCAAAAAGGGGCCACCGACTGTGTCGGCAAGACTCGGCAAGATTCTCCGCAAGACAAGACTCTGAAAGAAAGACAAGTTGAAAAAAGCGCTTCGGCGGGCTTGGGAAAGTTCGTTCGACCATACTGGCGGGACTAGGCAAGTTAGGCCGAAATAGAAAAGGCTTTACAACGTAACAAATACATCTGTCTGTTGCGACGCAACTCAATGAGTTGCACTGAAATGGGAAAAGGCTAAGAAACTTAACAAAGGAAACTGACCATTGTGGATTAACTTGACGAGTTGTGCCGCCGTTTTGGTTGGGAAAGGTGAGTTTTACTTAAGAAAAAAAAACTTAAAGAACTTGATCTCTTAGAAGAAACTAAGTATATAAAAAAAGGCTTTTGAACAAGACTTGACTCCAAAGCAAAAACTCTCTTAAGAGAGAAGGAGGGACCCCAATATTTACAAATAAATTTTGGGGGGGATGTTGCAGCAACAACAAGGAGTCAAGCAAGTTTGTTCCTATCCCCTACCCTTTTTAACATATACATTAACAAGTTAGATGATTGTTTGGAAGAAGTGGGTTGTGTCATCGTCCGTCTTGTTTAAGTGGATGATATTGTTATTATGGTGAAGAATCCCTATGATGTCGATAAGTAACAAAAAAATTTAAAGGATTTTGACTATAGTAAATGTATGATTGTTAACACTAACAAAACAAAGGTTACGATAATCAAATCCAAAATATCACTTATGCTAATTTCATATATGACAACATTATCCTGGCGGAAGTGACATCATACAAATATCTCATAATCAATCTTCATCACAAGCTTAATTGGAACTAGAGCATTGAGAAAAGGATTAACGGAGGGTGGAAAGCTTATTATGGACATGAAAATAGTTGTAAAGTAACAGAACTTTGAATTTCAGATAAAAACAAACTCCTCTTTGAGACTCTTGTCACTGTTATTATCTTTTATGGATGTGAATTTTGGGGCCACAACATCTCTATAGAATCATGGAAAATGATAGAGAAAATCCAAAATCATTTAATAACATATATTCTCAAAATTCAAGGTAAGACACGCTATCCTATCCCCCTCATAGAAGTGAAACTCTCCCACATTGAGAACATGTCTATGACTAGGTACCTAATGTATAAGAACAAGATAAATATCATGAAAGACAAGAGGTTTCCTAAGATTGCTTCAAACTCCAATCAAACCCACCTATGACTTAAGAAAGTTTGGTATATAGATGCCAAATCTTAACTAAATCATTGGGAGTCAAGGAAGAGGTCACTTTGCAAAATAGTGATCATGTTAAAATTATTAAATTACATATAAATTTAAGGAGAAGTTGTGGTGTGATAAAGAATTAGAAGATAAGAAAAAATTAAGATACTATAAGAAGATGATTAACCCTAACCTAGAAGATCAAAAGTATCCCTCTATTGTAATTAGTGTAAAAAAGAAAATCAAAATTGCCAAAATAAGAACAAAACCTCATGAGTTCCATAGTTAAATAGGATGCTAGGAAATTCCTAAAACGTTGTGGGATAAAAAAAATTGTCATCTTGATTACACAAAGAGGGTTTAAGATGAAAATCACTTTCTCCTAAAAGGTCTTGCATACACCGAAATTAGATCGCAATTTCAAAACATTTTCTATAATATTGAAATTCCTAACATTTTCTAGTCATCAAAATATGGTGATCTACGAACATCTAAGAAGACTTCTCTAACAGATTTCAGGGCACACAAATAAAATTATAAAGAAAACCAATTGATTCGTTACCTTTTTAAAGGTCTGATAGACTAAAATCAACCTTAGTGGATGTTAATGACCATCATATATATATATGAATGATGATTCCTTAGTAAACAACACATAAAAGTGATAGTGTGTAATGATTGCACCTCATTTCATTTCCTTAATAGTGAAAATGACTTCTTTTACTTTTGCATTGATTTATTTGACTAATTCATCCAGATTTTGTTTTAAATAAATCTGGATACGATTTGGATATTATATTTTGGTTGTAGTCTTCTAAATTATTTGGTTAGAAAACAGTTCATTTTAAATGTGATAGAGATCTTGATGACTATCACAATGTAATTTACAAGTAGCAAATTATCACATTGGTTTAAAATGGAATTTGTTACCAAGTGTTTTATTAAACGCCATCCAAATGAACAATTCCATACCCAACGCTCTTCCACCTTTTATTTTATGTATATATTTAACAATGGAAGTGACAAGATTGACACCCCTTCTAAGTTTTATAGGTACAACAAGAACAATCCTCCTTAAAGATCGATGGCTCTATGATCGTTATTTTTGTCCTTATCAAATATTGTTCAAATAAGATCGACTTGTAGTGTTCATTTTGAACTTTGTTTCTGATTAACAGGTAGGGAGGGAGGAACTATTTTTTTATGCATTTCACTAGAACTATCATCCTCTTGAAATTCTTTCTATTGCTCACTACTAGAAGAATAAATTGTTGAACGCTGAATATATGAATTAAATTCTTCACAACTGTGCTAAAAAAGAAATTCATTAGGAAAGTATCTCTTATAATGTTTATGAAATGCAGAATGAAATTCATTCAACGAAGAAATGTTGGAAGGAGGTAAATATCTACACCATTCTCGGGCATTTCCTTCTAGGGAATACCTGAACATCTTTATCAAAACATATTCATGAACAATGCCCAGCTGACACATGCATACATTCATGAAAATATAACAAATATTCAACAGGAACTTCCCAATCTTCTCCCTTAAACCTCAGAAGACAATTTTCCCATTCTTCTTTATTTGGTATAGGATTTGGAAATCCAGGTGTTTTAGAGAAATCAAAGGAGACATACCTCACAACTATAATAGCCTCCAACCGAGCATTAAATGATTTATACATTCTAGAAGAATGGAGTCACATGTGGATTCTTCAACCATAGAGCTGCCAAGTGAATGATTTGCAGTCACAATTCTGTGTCTAACTCATGTTCATCATCAAGAGCTAGCTCTGTTCAATATCATACACTCAGGGAATGATTTCTTCGTTCCTCCATTCCCCAACAACAACGCCAAAATATGTTAGCTCTAGAGTATTCACTTGAATGCTTGGGTACAAATTCAAAGCACCTCAAATGTTGGTAATAATTTAGATTGGTAAGTAGGGTCAAGCATGTCAAACAAATTGAGCATGTAGGATGGAATTACGAGCTCTATTTAATTAAATGGGAAACATTCATAGGTCATAGGCATCCACCATTAAGGCTAGACATTGTGCAAATCAATTTAAAACAGAAGAGAAAGAACATGAATATGGATACACAAGTTATAAAACGGTTCTTCTGATGTATTCATAGGAAGACATCCACATCCAAAACAATGTTTTGGTTTTGAATGGAAATATTTCAATAAAGATCTCAAGATTCAAGAAATTAACAATAAAGCTTATTGCTAATTAGATCTGAATTTGTATGGCAATTTATTTAGTGCATAAACTATCTCTGTATTCAAAAGATGAAGTAAAAGAAAATTATAGTGAGAGAACAACCTATCCATCAAGGTGATAGATCTCTGAGCATGACATGTTACAGGAAATAAAACGTATACATCATAACTCCCATCCTTTACATTGACACTATGTGCTTGAAGCATTCGATCCCCTGCTTCCTTCTAAGAGGAAGACCCCATTTTGCATTTGAAATGATAGAATTTATAACAATTACAATCCCACTAGCAGCTACAAACGTTTGGAATAAAATTTTAACAATAAACTAAAAGTAGAAGCAATATCGAATCATTTCCAAGAAAAGTTGGAACTATTGAATCGATCCTCTTCCTAAAAATATGAAGATGATTTGTAGCTGTTGATTTTTTGCATTAAATCTGGGATTGATTTACCTAATTGAAATTTGGTGAAGATCAATTAAAATTATCGAAGAAATATTATAGAATTTGGGAGAGCTCGATTCCCTGATTTTAAATCAATTCAAATCCTCTAATGACTGATACTCTACCACTTGTCTCCAACTATAAATAAACTACTGATAGAACATTCAGTAGCGAACTGGAAATTTTGTAGCGATGTGGTTGTTGCCGGAAAATCTGGGATGAACTGCACAATTTATGCCTTTGAAATATGATGTTGATCTTTTGACCACCAGCTGTAGTGCAAATGTTAAATTAATGTAACTTCAAAGTATATTCTACTGGTACTTTATTATTGTAACTCTGTTGGGGACGTTTTTCCTCCGTCGGGGATGTCATTATTACATTTGGTCATGTAAAGGTCATGAGGTTAAATGTCCAATGTAAGTCGGGTCGTTAGCACCCAAGTAAATGTAATATAATGTTATATTGGGTCTTCCTAGAGAAGTAGGCCCAAATAGGGTAAGTGGCCAGTGGAAAGTAATGTATAAATAGGAGAGACTCCTTCGTTTATTCATTCACTCACTTGTGCAATTCACATTAGTGGAGAGAGAGAGATATCTGCGAAGGAGAAGGAGGAGTGGCTTGAGTCCAGAGTTTGGTATTTTTTGTCTCTCTTATTTGTGAGACATATTTTTGGGGCATTGTACTTGATCATCTATATTGAGGAAGTTCTTGCTTGGTTTTCTTTCCCTAGAGGGTTTCCAATGGTATATTGTTTTTGTGCTTTGTGATTATGTATCTTCCAGAGATCCTTATTATGCTGCTATTGTGAATAGTGTATTGAATGCTAATGAATTTGAAATCTAGTCTATGCTAGAAAACAATCTTAACATGGAATCAGAGCTTGCGTGAAAAGAGAAACTTTCACAAGGTAAAACTCTCTCTCTCCCTCCGGAAGTGAAAAATTAGGGCTTCTCACAGAAGTGGAATTTTGGAGTGCAATTGGCATAGGGAAGTGCACCTATACAATATCCAAATTTTGGTAACAAGATCAAAAATTTTGAGTGGGTGAAACTCCCAGAAATTCAAACCCTAGTTTGAACTTGAACCAGAAAACTGTAGATCTGAAATTCGCAAGTAAATTTTGAAGGGTGAAATTTTGGAATCTTCAGAATCCAAGTACACCAGCATACACGCCTTAGTCAAGCACATCTTTTGGTGAGTTCAGTTTTTTATTTTGAGAAATTTTTATTTTTTGTTATTTTCTGCTCCCTGGGTTAAGATGGCACCAAGCACCAAGGTTGATGACAAGTTGGAAGGCATAGAGAACTTCTGTGCTTGGAAGTATAGGATTGGACTCATTCTGGAAGAGAATGATCTTACCATGTTTGTTAAAGAATTTGTACCTAAACCCGAAGAAGCTGGAGCTAGGGAGAAGCAAAAGAAGGATATGATTAGGGCTATGACGATCATATCAGACTCCATTAAAGATCACTTGATTCCTAAAGTGTCCTCTAAGAAGACTCCAAAGGAGATGTTTGATTCCCTAAATAGAATGTATGAATGAAGAAACATAAATCAGAAGATGAATTTGAGAGCTCAACTCAAGAGCACAAAGATGAGCCAAGGAGAATCTATCCAAGAATATTTTACAAGGGTTTCCCAATTCAAGGAACAACTAGAAGTTATGAGAGACACCCTTGATGAAGATGAGTTAGTAATGAATCCTCTCAATGGTCTTACTAGACCTTGGGACTCCTTTATCCAGACTATGTGTGCAAGAAAGGAAAGTCTACTATTCGATGTTGTATGGGAAGAATGTGTCTAGGAGGAAGATAGAGTATAAAATCGAGAAGCACTACTCAGGGATGATGACCAAGCTCTAGCTAACCATATGAAGAGACGAAAAGGAAAACCTCATTTCGAGAAGGAAAATCATAAGGAGTTCCATCCTCCAAAGGAGTTTCAAAAGTATAAGAAGGGAAACTACAAGCGAAGAGACTACTCTTCTTTTCAATGTTTTAGTTGTGATAAGATGGGACATATTGCCAAAGATTCTCTAGAAAGAAAAGATAGAAAATAATATTACAAGAGGAAGAGAAATAAAAGGCACCATGTGCACTTTGTTGAAGATGAAGAAGAAGAACCTCCTAGGAAGCAAGAAAAAAAAGAAACAGAATAATATGTTTTATTCTCTGCTCTCTCTAGATCCGTGACAAATGGAGATGACACATTGTTAACTGATAGTGATGCTTCAAAGCACATGATAGGTCAGAAGAAGACTCTCTCCAATTTAGAAGAGAAGAAATCCCATCACTAGGTATCATTAGGAGATGATTATCAATATTCTATCAAGGGAATAGGAGAAGCTACCTACAAGCTTGATTCAGGAACCCTGATGAAGATGAAGGATGTACTATATGTACCAGGCCTAAAGAAGAACCTACTTTCTATCTCATCTTTGGATAAGAAAATATTTAGGGTTTCCTTTATAGATGGAGAATTTCTCATGTGTCCCAAAGGAAAATCTATAAAGGATGTTGTTGTTATTGGGATAGAAGAAGGAGGTCTATACAAACTCAAAGGACATTCAAAAGTAGCTTGATTCATGAAACTACAAGTCCATGTGAACTATGGAATAGAATACTTGCTCACATAAGATACCAAGCACTACCACGTGTAAGTAAGCTAGTAATGGGGTTACCTAATATAAAGATTGATCATGAAGGAATTTCCAAAGGATGTGCAAAGGGAAATAACTTAAAGAATCCATTTCCGAAGAGTGACACCAAGACGGAAGGAGTATTGGAACTCATTCACTTAGATGTATGTGGTTCAATGCCTTCAACATCATTAAGTGGGTATGAATATTATGTTACTTTCATTGATGATTATTCCATAAAGACTTGGGTTTACTTTATGAAATCAAAAGGTGAAGTGTTCGAGAAGTTCAAGGAATTCAAATCCTTGATAGAGAATCTTTTAGAGAGAAAGATCAAAATGCTCAGGTCAGATAATGGAGGAGAATATACTTCAAAAGATTTTGAATCCTTTTGCAAGGACACTGGGATTAAGAGGGAGCTTACCACTACCTGCAACCCCTCAATAAAATGGTGTTGCTGAAAGAAAGAATCGACCTATTATGGAAGCGGTGAAGACAATGATCCATGATCAAGATCTTCCTATGCATCTATGGGTTGAAGCAGCAAGGAAAACAACGTTGTTAGAAAAACAGGATCGCAGAGCAATAACAATAAACAGAAATGAAAATATAATCACACACACATTACAAGAGAGACATAGATATATCGTGGTTCACCCCAACTTGGGCTATGTCCACACTGAAGTTTCCAGTCCTTATTATTATTCCGTCTAGCAAAGTGAAGGGATACAACCTGCAGCACAACCGTTGCACTTCCTCTTCACTGTCTCACACAGTCTCTCTTAAGATCTCAGAGATCTTTACAATGCATAAAACCTAATACATCATACCCTAGCCATATTACAATGTCTTTCTTTTATAGGGGAAATATAATGGGAAAATACCACGGGATACCCAAAACCATGGGCCCGCAAAACAGCTGGCGAAAACAACCCCAATTTTTTTTCTCGGGGGTGCTGCCCCCAAACCCCCACCGGGGGACCGCTGGCCCCCGGACCCCCCAGCTAGGGGGGATGGTCCCCCTTGGAACCCCATGGGGGGGCGATGCCCCCCCACTGGGGTGAGTGTACATTCCACCTACATATCATATAAAACTAGGGTACAAACATGGCTGAAACAATATCATCTATGAGACTGGAAGATCTGGCTCCACAACCAACAAATGTATGTCCAAAATAGAGTATCCCATAGTGCACTTGGGTTCAAAAGTACCAAAGATATGTTCACAGGAAAGAAACCAGAGGTAAGTCATCTCAATATATTTGGTTGTCTAGTGTTTGTGCATATTCCAAAAGAGAAAAGAACCAAATTGGATCCTTCTGGAAAGAAAGGAATCTTTGTTGGATACTGTTAGGTCTCTAAGGCCTTCAGGATCTATATATGAGGCTATCATCACATGGACATTAGTAGGGATGTGACATTTGATGAAGATGCAGCTCTTAATAGATCCATAAAGTGCCAGCATGAAGAAGAATATGAAGAAGATGTGCCTCCTAGAGTTGTAGAGGTTGCACACCCTCTTCTGATGATGAGACTTCGGAAGATCATGATATGTTGGATCCCCAAGAACCTCCATCCATGGCTATATCTCGAAAGAGAAAATTGGCTTGGGCTCGTGAAATTATTCAATATGTTGAGAAGTATGGAGCTCCAGAAGGATACACAAGAGAAAGCAAGAGGCCAAATCCATTTTCCAGTTATGTGGATATGATGTGTGATCTTGTAGACAAGGAACCTACTTGCTTTGAAGAGGCCATTCAAAAGACAGAATGGGTAGAAGCTATGATGGAAGAATACCAGTCAATAATGAAGAATGATGTGTGGGACATAGTTCCCAAACCAGAAGGTAAAAAAGTGGTATCTTCCAAATGGATATACAAGATAAAACATGCTGCAGATGGAAGTATTGAGAAATACAAAGCTAGGTTTGTGGCTCGAGGATTATCTCAAAATAAAGGAATCGATTATGAGGAAATTTTTTCTCTTGTAGCAAGGTACACTTCAATTAGAACCATCATGGCACTAGCAACCACGATGAAGTGGAAGTTACACCAGATGGGTGTGAAAACAACTTTCCTTAATGGTGTTATCGAGGAGGAAGTGTACATAGAACAACCACAAGGTTTTGAGGTTGAAAACAAAGAGACACATGTCTACAAATTAAAGAAGGATTTGTGTGGGTTGAAGCAAGCTCTAAGATATTGGTCTGGAAGAATTGATAGTTTTCTGACGAGCTTGGGATTTACTAAGAGTAAATTTGATCCTAACCTTTACTTCAAGGTTATGGATAATGAACCAGTCATATTATTTCCATATGTGGATGACTTGTTCCTGACAGGTAATGAGAAGAGAATCTCAGAGTGCAAAGAGAAGCTCGTTGTAGAATTCGAGATGAAATACCTTGGCTTAATGCATTATTTTCTAGGTCTCAAGGTATGCTAGAGCCCAGAGGGAATATTCCTTAATCAAGGGAAGTATGCAGTGGAAATATTGAAAATATTTGATATGTTGGAGTGCAAAGCCATGGCCACACCCATGGATACCAACTTGAATTTATTATCTAATACTTCGTCAGAATTAGTGGATGTGACTCTACCTAGGAAGATTATTAGGTTGCTAATGTATGTGACGAATACGAGGCCAGATATATGATTTATTGTGAACACCTTGAGTCAGTATCTGGTTGAGCCCAGACGGGTGCACATTGTATCTGCAAAGCATGTGATGAGGTACCTAAAAAGTACAATAGATTATGGTCTCAATTATTCTAGATATCATGAGTTCATACTTTATGGTTATACAGATTCCGAGTTGGATGGAAGTGTCTCAGACAGGAAGATCACTTCAGGTGGATGTTACAGTCTGGGGTCAGCCATGATCTCATGACTAAGCAGGAAGCAATCTAGTGTGGCTATCATCATTGCAGAGGAAGAGTATATTGTAACTTGTTCTGCGAGTTGTGAAGACATATGGCTTCGGAAGTTGTGATCAGGTCTGTTTGATCTGGAATTGGTTACCACAGTGATTCTATGCGATAAATAGAGTTGTATAAAAATGACAGAGAAACATGTGTTCCATGAGAGGTTAAAACACATACAAATACGATATTTCTACATCCGTGATATGGTGAAGAGGGGAGCTATAAAGATCTAGTACGTGAGCATAGATGAGCAGGTTTCAGATGTGTTGACTAAGCCTCTATCTCGAGTGAAGTTTGAGCACTTCTTTGACAATCTTGGTGTAGTCCGAAAAGACTTCCCTCGAAAGGGGGAGTAGTGCTGATGATACTGTGGTGTAGTGGGATTGATCATCCCTAGATAAAGATTGTCTTAATTGTTGATCCTGAGTTGTGGTGGGAACAATACTCCCTAGACAAATATGTCTTAAATGATTGTGTTGCAATCAATCATCCCTATACATAGATGTCTTAAATTATTGTGTTGGGATCAATCATCCCTAAACAAATATGTATTAAATGATTGTGCTGGGATCGATAATCCCTAGACAAATATGTCTTAAATGATTGTGTTGGGATTGATCGTCCCTAGACAGAGATGTATTAAATGATTGTGTTGGGTCTGATCATCCCTAGACAGAGATAGTATTAAATTATTGTGTTGGGTCCAATCATCCCTAGACAGATATTGTCTTAAATGATTGTGTTGGGTCTGATCATCCGTAGACAAAGATTGTATTAAATGATTATGTTGGGTCCGATCATCCCTAGACAAATATTGTCTTAAATCATTGTGTTGGGATCGATTGTCCCTAGACAGATATTGTCTTAAATGATTGCGTTGGGATCGATTGTCCCTAGACTGAGATAGTATTAAATTATTGTGGTGGGATTGATCATCCCTAGACAGAGATCCCGAGTTCTGAAAGGAAGGATAGTATTAAATGTTGATCTAGTGTTGGACTTAATCCCTGGTTCCGAAAGGAAGGATTGTCCATGATCCCTGTTCCAAAAGGAAGGATCACCTAAGTTGTTTGGACTAAATCCCAAGTTCCGAAAGGAAGGATTGTCCACGATCCCTAGTTCCAAAAGGAAGTATCGGGTGTGCTGCAGGTACTTCATCTCAATGTGTTTCGATCTGTCATGAAAAACAGAGTTTTCTTAGATCTTAATGCAACTCTAATTGTTAGAGCGAATGGCTAGAGTCTCAAGATTCTCATCGAACAACCCAACAAGTAGCTTCCTAAGTCACATAGCGTCTCAGAAGGCAGTACTAGATGCAATATACTATGCTTTTGTAGTACTCTAGGATATGGAACCCTACTTTCTTATGGACCAAGAGATTATAGTTGATCACAAACTAACAAAAAATCCAGATGTACTATTTCGGTCCACAATACTAGCACCCTGGTCGAAGTCGGCATATCCAAGTAACATCACTCTACCACTAGAGGCATATTTGAGTCCATAAGCAATAATAACTTGAAGGTATCTAAGCACATTCTTGGTAGAAACCCAATTCCTATGTCTTGGCTCAGACATGAACTGACTCACGATACTCATTTCATAACATATGTTTGGTCTACTATGGTCTACGATACCATTGGGGAAGGTAGTATTCACATCCATGTGGTGAAGTTTCCAACAAAAAAATGAAGCAAGGAAAATTATGGTTCAGATAGTAGTGTACATGGACACAGTTACGAATGTCTCATCATAGTATATCCCTTCTTTCCATGAGAAACCACTGGCCACAAATATTTCTTTATACATTTCAATACTTCCATAGGCTGCATGCTTGATTTTATATAGCCACTTGAAAGTTACTATGGACTTTCTGTCAGGTTTAGGAACCACTTTCCCCACATCATTCTTCATGATAGATTTGTGTTCTTCTACCATGGCATCTTTCCATACTCGTTGCTTAGATGCTTCCTCATAGGTAGAGGGTTTTGAATAACTTATGTGACTCATATGTGCTACATATCCTAAAAATATTGTAGGTCTCTTTCTCTCTCTGGATGAGCCTAGTGGTGTACCATGATTCTGCCTCTTGCAGAATGTCTTGACACCATGCAGATCTCCTCTTAGAAATAGGTTTATCAAGAGATATTTCTATCAGATCTTCTGGCTATTTAGGATCAAGCGGATCTATGGACTCTTCTAGCTTCTCCCTCTCACCATCTAAAAGGGGAGAATTAGAAACAGGATCCTCCATCACATGAGTATCATGATGAACTCCATATATGAATCACACTGAAGTTCTTTGGAGCGCTTGAAGGCAACCTCTTCATGAAATGTTACATCTCTGCTGACTTCAATTTTTCTTTGTATTGGAACATAGATTATGTACACTTTGGAGGATTCACTATATCCAACAAATGTTCCTTGACCAAGTTCTTCTTATGCAATATCTTAGCCTCTTCATCCTCTGGGATAGGGATGTCTTCTTTTATATATGAGTCCAACTCATTCTCTTCCAGGATTAACCCAATCCTATACTTCTAGGCTCATAAATTATCAGCCCCTTCAAGCTTGTCCTCAAGCTTGGTGTGGTGAGATATCTTTAAAGAGTACTTCAAATGGAAATAAAAAATATTTAGGTCTTACCACTTGATTTGCTGAAAAATGGATTTGGTCCCGGATTAGGGTTTGTGAGAGAAACCCTAAAAATTCAAAATGTGAATTTCAACTTTCTGAAAGGATAGAAAGATGCGCCTTGATGAGCTGATCAGCCTGGTGTATTCAGAATTTGAGATCTACAAAGCTTCACCCTTCATAAATTCCTTTTAGTCTTCCCGAGTTCACTAAGGAGGACCCTAAATTAGGGTTTGAGTTTCCTGGAGATTTACCCAGCCAAAAATCTTGATCCAAAGCTCTAAACTTCGATTTTTCCAAGGAGCTTCCAGCTATGTCTTCAGACTTCAGAAATTCCTATTTTTGTGGAAACCTTAATTTTTAGGGCCAAAACTGAAAATGCTCAGAATTGAATTATGATTGGATAGATAGATTCTCCTTGATGAGTAGAGTCAATCTACTATACTGCTTTTCCAAAATCTATGAAGAGAAACCCAATAAACAAGAAACCCTAGTTTCCGTCACTTCACAATGTCTTCTTCTTAGGTTAGCTCTGATACCATGTTAATTTTTGAGCATTAATTCAATATACTCTAGGATCTTTACTAAGAGAATAATGTACAGTATATCAATGCATATGAATCATAACAAGCATGTCAATCATCACAAGAAGCAAAAGCATGAGAGACAATAGACACACAGAGTTTCTGTGGGGAAAACCCTAAGGTGAAAAACCCCACAACTTACTTAGAGATAGATAGAGCAATAGTACAACCAAAGTACAACCCAAGCAATGAGATAGTCTTCCTCTAACAGCTACTCCTCCTCCTCAACTAGTGCGCCACTTTTTGAGTGAAGTAGAGATGAGTAATGAGTGATCTAAATAGAGATATCCCGATCTCTATTTATACTTGTCCGACCTGCCTAAAAACCTTATGGGGCCGACTTGTCTCCTTTAGTCTAATAACCCCTAGTTGCATTAATCCGGGCCGACACCCACATCAAGTGGTTTAATAACCCATCAACAAGTTAACACACTTGCGACACTTGTCAATACAAATGACGACACTTCCGTATAGAGGGATAAAACATCTCTATAGGAATATAATAAAATACATAGATGAAATACATTCCGAAGTTACATATACATCAATAGTTGCATCACTGGGGCTGATCCATCCAACAGTTGGAATTATTTTTGGATGCCAACATCGACTTTGACTTCGAAAACATCGACAAGTTCAACAACTTTGACTTTGACAAGTTTAGCAACTTCAATATCGACAAGTTCAGCAACTTCGACTTTGACAAGTTCAACAACTTCAACATCGACAAGTTCAGCAACTTCGACTTCAACCAGTCATCAACTTTGACATGCATCGTCAACACTCCCGATTGAAAAACTACGACAAATTATCTCTCTGTCTTCAATTCGACCGTAACGGTTGAACTTCTGGAACCGTTCTAACTTCTCTTGTAACCGAACGTAACGAGAAGACACCCAAGCGTTCTCAGCACTCTATATAAGCATGTAAAATATTGTAATATACAAATATTAGAGAGAACAAGTAATAGAGAAGAATAAAGATTAGTTCGCATTCCTGCATATTGTCTATTTGTCTATGTTTATGTGCGTAGTGTATTCCTTCTTTTCTCATTCTTATGCTTCCTCCATAATAGTGCCGATTCATTCAGTCAAATTGTTGTCCTCGTCGTGCACCTGGGCGCGTATAGATCATTGGTATTAGAGATTACCTTTGTTCGTGCTTAAGTTGTGCATAAACACTTCCATCGAAGTTACCTGACTTATGCATGTTCAAACACACTCACAAACTCAACAATCCAAGTAGACACTACCTTCAAATATGGCAGGAGAAGCAGACAATCGACATGCAATTGATGAGAAAGAGCAACTCATAGAGCAAGCCCTGGATCGATAATGAATTGAAATGTTCTCCCAGTTCAATGAGATTCTCACGCAATTTGCTTCGACATTAGGAGGAATTTGGACAATATCTAACTCTGACAAAATCAGTCCATTCAAGGTGTAAATGAATTTGGACATACCGAATCTAAAAGGCAAGATTGGCGTGGAATATGTTGATAATTGGGTACAACAATTGGAATCCTATTACTCTACAACTAAACTCTCAGAAACTGAAATATCACCATTGCATCCTTAAATATGTCAACATATGTGCACTGCTGTTGGCAGAACCTATTGACAAAGATGGAGAAAAGTGGAGACCCCATAGAGACATGGGAGAAATTTGTCGAATACGTCCGAAAGTAGTTCTACCCGCCCAAGTAAATTGAACAGTAGTATAAGAAGTGGCATTAGCTAAGGAAATGGAAAGACCAGTCCGTACAAAGTTACACCGACGAGTTATATTGAATAATGGATAGACTTGGCGTTCAAGAAGAAGAGAAATTGCTTATCCTGAAGTAAGTTAGCGGATTGTCCCCATACATTCAACACAAAATGGAGTTTCTGATTGTTAATACACTTGCGGATGCATTCCAATATGACAGTAATCTTGAAACCAAACAAAAAGGAAAATCATGCTTCGCAACTAAACCGATAGGATGACCACCTGACAAGAAGGCACTAGCCGACTTCGAAAAGTCAAGATATTCTCAACCAACTCCGCCAAACCAAGTTCATGGAAAAAATCATTCTTAGAAAGACAAAAGGGAGCATAGCAAACAACCTCATACTGGGAAATGGTGTGATTACCACAATTCATTATTGCATGATACGTCTGAATGCAAATCTCGAAAGACATTTTTGGGAAAAGTGTCAAAATCCAACTTGTTTGAAAAAAATCTGGTAGAAACTAACCCAGAAGCGACGACCCTTTTGACATCAACATCGACCACTCCAGCAGTCTCGACTATTGTCGAGATGGAGTAACGAGAGTGCCTATTCTATACAAAGATATGGGTTCAAAACAACCCATTACATCTTATTGTGGATAATGGTATCCAGAAGAACTTTGTTTCTGAAGATCTCGTGAAGAAACTAGGTCTTGTTACCACTCAACATCCTCATCCTTACAACATTGGTTGGATGAAGGATGGACAGGAACTAAGGATAACCCAACATTGTAAACTCAACTACTTCATTAATCCTTTTGAAGATGAATTACTCTGCGACGTGGCACCACTCTCTGTATCTAACGCCTTGTTTGGGAAACCTTACCTATGGGATCGACATGGAAATTACCAGTCACAACCTCAGAAAGTGATCGTCAGAATTCGAAACAAATGGTACGGCATACCAGAGCGATGAACTACACCAACGGTTGCAATGATATATGCTAAATAGATGAATAATCTTATCAACCATGCTCATAAATTCGCATTGATCATCATCAAGCCGCAACATTCCAGGAAGACTGCAGCAACCAGTCGACTCACCTACCAGTGCATCTCCTGACAGAAGCAGGATATCAACAACATTCTTGATGAGTACCAAAACCTATTCCAAGATCCAAACAGAGTACCTCTACATTTCCAGGTAAAACACTCTATTGAACTTGCTCCTAGTTCTTCATTACCTAACGCATCTCTTTACAGAAGATCTGTTAAGGGGGCCGATAGGCCTCCCCTTGTGTCGTCATTTTTATATTGTAATAAATTAATATATTAGTTAATCCATAACACATGAGAAGTTGGAGTGGGTATAACCACTCCAACCATCCATAATATGTATAAAATAGCAACTCAATATGAATAATAAACAGTTGAACACTCCACTCATCTCTCCATCTTGATTATTATGTGTATAATGCTGATATCTACTTGAAGAAAACATCTGGCGCCGTTGCTGCCTCTGTCCGGTCTGGGTGACAACAACAGTGGATATAGGTGGTCTAAACTTGGTAGATAAAGTGAAGATGCTCGTGGAAGACAAACCTGCAAGAAAATTAAAGATTGTTTGTACATTGATCAATAAATTTTCTCCAAGAAATACTGCTCGTGTTTTGATACTCCTGCGAAAAGAAAAATTTGAAGATGTCGATCGTGACCATTGACCAAGCATGGAATGTTGAAATGTTCTTTGACATCAACAACAAATGGGGAGTGGCATGAGCCTGACGAGAGGATGAGGAAATCAAGAAGTCTGCAAGAAGCAATAAAGATGATCCTCTGTCCGTAATGTGTGGTTGCTGAGGGTAAAAATATTATTGGTGGAGAAAAACAATGACGAGCATATACGTATTTCAAGTTCGACTGATAGTTCCTTACATTCGCCCCGATAGCGTGAGATCCCTTACTAATTATTTTTAGCAAAATATCAGTTCCATGGTTCCATTTTCTTTGTTGAGGATTATTAAGTCTAAAACAATTTTTATCTGAGGATGAATACCGTTTTTTATTCAAAATATAGCTATTTTTTTTAATCAATGCGTGGCTGCTAATGAAGACTGTATATTATAAAAAGTATAATGGTCAATCATTGAACAAGAAGGGACTACTAAATATTCCTTATGTGCATTATATCAACTATTTTTACCATTGGCAATAAAGATTGATAACTGACTTCCACTTCATGTAACTATCAATCATTGACACGACTGATGAACTGAATGATGAATCAGTCTACCACATTGATTCATCTCCGATGGCTCTTGACCAAGCATTCATCGAATGCATTCCTTCAATTTCCCATCAACTTATTTCCAAGGTCGTATTCCTGATAGTCAAATGCAACTACATCATTCTATTCATCGAATAGTCTAGTCATCTAGCGGAAGCTTTCTCTAGTTAACCGTGTAAAAGAAAAAGTGTTGCTGCTAGGAATGAAATGTATATGACTTCAACTATAGGTGAGCATCTTGAAAACATAGACGACCTCTGTCAATTGAATGATACTCGACATTTTCTGCTTGAAGATCATGAAGTTTGCACCAACTAGAAGTTGTTTGCAGTTCATTCAAGTCTATGATTTTAGTCTACAAGTCGACCTATGCAACATGATGGTCCTTACAGTTGACTTCCACTTGAGACTAGAATTCTATCAAAATATTCGACCACACACACGCTATTGAAAATCATGTGCCATGCTCGAGGCAACCGACTGGAAGATAATTGATCAAAACCTTAAATATGGCATGTGTCAAAATATAGTCTGAAATATATGTGGTCGATAATACTTTCATGTCGTATTGTCAGCCAGGAATATTTTAGAGAAATCATTTATCGACCTACCCACACATCCGTCGACCAGAAGACTACGAGGATTCTCGATGAACTGTCGACTAAGTAGAAGTCCGACGAGTGGTGAAACTTGTCTAGTTAGTCTGCATTCTATCCACCCATAGCCATCTATCAAAGTTTTAAAATTATGCTTATGGAAGGAGTAATACAAATGGAAGCGACTTGAGGTAAAACCGATTGGTTGACAAATTCATTATTTTGTTGATTTGATATGGCTTTTAACCACTTTATATAATTACAAATCGTAAATGGAAGCATTGACGTGATGGCACATGGAGATATCTTATGCCAAAAACATGACGTTGTAATTGGTCCAATCTCTTCATGAAAGGAGTGAATGCGTAAAGAAAAAATATGCTTGGACAATACTATTTTGGTTGATGATCATATTTTTACAATTGATATTTGATATTGTTCGAGCCATTGTTATGACTTATATTCATTTTAGTTGTGGTCGAAGTTAAAACATTGAGTCGACACTTCAATTGGTCGATATGTTTTTGGATGACCTTTTAAATATGGTCAATATTGTATTTTTTGTCGAGCTCTAATGTTGGTCGGCATGACAATGTATGGTCGCCCTTATAATTAAGTCGATGTCTCATGGTCGATGTTAAATTTTGAGCATTATTTCACAATACTCTAGGATCTTTACTGAGAGAATAACATGTACAGTATATCAATGCATATCAATCATAACAAGCATTTCAATCATCACAAGAATCAAAAGCATGAGAGACAATAGACACACAAAGTTTCCATGGGGAAAACCCTAAGGTGAAAAACCCCACAAATTCCTCAGAGATAGATAGAGAAATAGCACAACCAAAGTACAAGAGATAGAATCCTCTTGGTAGCTGATCTTCCTCATCACAAGTGCACCACTTTCCGAGTGAAGGAAGAATGAGTTTTTGAGTGATCCAAATAGAGATCTCTCGATCTCTATTTATACTTGTTCTGTTTTCCCAATAACCTTATGGGGTCTACTTGTCTAGCTAGGTACAATAAACACATATTACATAAATCCGGGCTGACCCCTTACAAGGTGGTCTAATAACCCATCTGCAAGTTAACACACTTGTGACACTTGTCAATACAAATGACGACACTTCCTTATAGAGGAATAACACATCTCTATAAGGGTACAATAAATATATAACTGAAATACATTCCGAAGTTACATATACATCAACACTCCCTCTTAACTAGGAAGGTATTTCTTGACACAGATCTACTAGCACAAGTCTTCTTCTCTGGATCATCGTCATCGTCACTGCTGCTGCTATCTCAACCAATCTCTGAATCTACTTGTCATAGGAAGTTCTACAGAGCCAGTCCTTTTTCATACTGGATGTAGGCCCACCACATGCAGGTCTTCATCACTGGCCATACTGTGGAATCATCAGGACTTATTACGTGTGTCACAAAACCTCGCAAGAGCATCCCAGGCTATTACGAGCACATGGCTCCACCTGTAGGATCTACCAGGGCCATATTATATGTGACCTCACCACAAAACCTCGCAAGAGCATTCGAGGCTATTACGAGCACACGGCTCTACCTATAGGATCTCCCAGGGCCAAATTACATGTGGTCATGGAAAAACCTCGCAAGAGCATCCCAGGACTTATTACAGGCACACAACCCAACCTATCGGATCTCCCAGGGACATATTATATGCCATAGGACAAAACCTCGAAAGTGTATTTGCCAGATATCCCAGGGACAAATTATATGCCATAGGAAAAACCTCGAAATACTATCTGCAGATCTGCCAGGGCCAAATTATATGTCCTCCCAAAGCAAAACCTCGAAAGAGCATTTTCCAGATATCCCAGGGCCAGATTACATGCCATAGGCAAAACCTCAAAAGACTACTTGCAAATCTCCCAGGGAAAAATTATATGCTTATCTGCACAACCTGTTCCACGACCATAGAGTATCAAACTGATACTCACCATACATCATCTTGATGTACACATGATCATCCTAATCATCATCACTGCATCGTCCTAATGCATGTCATCTGGAGCAACATTCTGAAGCTCGTCATCCATGATCATCCTAATCATACAATGCATCTACCTGATGCATACCAAGTATCTACCTGATACATATCATCATACATGATCTACCTAATCATACAATGTATCCACCTGATACATATACAAATACATGATCCACCTGATCATACCTGATACATATCAACATACATGATCTACCTGATCATACAACGTATCCACCTGATACATATATAGATACATGGTCCAAGCATCCAACATGATGCATACATACATAAATGATCCAACTGATCATATCCAACATCCAACATGATGCATAAATACATATAAATGATCCAACTGATCATATCCAGTATTCAACATGATGCGTATATACATATACAGAGCAGTAACTGGAGCATCGTCCTGATGCTCATCATCCAGCACTTACATCCATAGCCATGTGAAGGATCTTCCTTCCAACATGCTTGGAATGGATTCTGCAAATGTGTCCATCACTTCTTCATTGAAGTGTCGTCGATATGAAGAACGCCAAGCCTCTCTCTAAAGTACTCGAACTTCACTATGGCTAGTGGCTTCGTCAGCACATCTGCAATCTGCTCATTCATTGCAATATACAGGAGCTTCACTGCTCCTCTTTGCACCATATCCCTGATATAGTGATATTTGATCTCAATGTGCTTTGACTTGTCATGGAACACCGGGTTCTTAGAAAGCTTCACACAACTCTGGTTATCACAGAAGATACCAGTAACATCCAACGGGAGATCAAATAACTCAGACAGTAGCTTCCAAAGCCACACTGCCTCACAACTAGCCAAACAGGCTGCAACATACTCTTCCTCAGTTCTACTCAGTGCTAGGCAGGACTGCTTCCTGCTAAACCAAGAGATCACACATGATCCCATACTGAAGCAGCACCCAGATGTGCTCTTCCTATCTGCAGCACTGCCTGCCCAATCTGAATCAACATAACCCTGTAGGTTAAACTTTTTATTCGCTTCATACTTGAGCCCATAATCAACTATACCCTTCAGGTACCTCAGAATATGCTTTATAGCAACCAGGTGAACAGTCCTCGGATCCTTCAGGAACTATCTCAATGTGTTCACCGCAAAGCAAATATCTGGTCTCATGTTTGTCAGGTACATCAAGGACCCAATCATCTGACGATACATAGAGACATCAACCAGCTCAGATGAAGCATCACATAGAAGCTTTAGATTCGATGCCATAGGTGTGGCCATGGCCTTGCAATCCATCATCGCAAACCTCTTCAGGATATCTATTGTATACTTCCCTTGTCCAAGGAATATCCCATCTACACTCTGCCATACCTCCATACCTAGAAAATAGTGCATCATCCCCAAGTCCTTCATATCAAACTTGGCAGCAAGCTTCCTCTTTGTATCGACAATCAATCTGCCATATCCTGTTACAAATAGGTCATCTACATATAGGAGTAGAATCACAGGATTTCCTTCCTCAACCTTGTATTAAAGGTTGGAATCCGCTTTACTCTTGGTAAAGCCCAAGCTCGATAGGAAACTATCCATCCTACCATACCAAGTTCTGGGAGCTTGCTTCAAGCCATACAAGGATTTCTTCAATCTGCACACATATGACTCCCTGTCATGTGTTTCAAAACCGAGTGGCTGCTCCACAGACACTTCCTCTTCAACTACACCATTCAAGAAAGTAGTCTTGACATCCATTTGGTGTATATTCCATTTCATCACTGCAGCCAGGGCAAGTACTGATCTGATGGAAGTGTACCTGTCTACAGGAGAAAAAGTTTCTTCATAATCTATTCCCTCTTTCTGAGAGAAGCCACGAGCTATGAATCTTGCCTTGTATTTCTCTATGCTGCCATTTGCAGCATGCTTGATCTTGTAGATCCACTTGGAAGTCACAACAGACTTCCCTTCAAGTCTTGGGACAACATCCCAAACATCATTCTTCATTATTGATTGGTATTCTTCGACCATGGAATCCTTCCATTCTTTCTTTTCCCTTGCTTCTTCATAACTAGAAGTTTCTTTGTTCATGATATCACAGAGTAAAGCAACATAGCTGGTATGTGATCTAGTTCTCTTCTTTGCTCTGTGTTCTTCTTCTGGAATGCCATATCTTTCTGCATCTTGAATGAGCTCTCTATCCCATGCAGGTTTTCTCTTGTGAGAGTTATCCTCACGGGGTGTATCTACAGGTTGTTGCGGATCTTCAATTTCACAATCAACATCTAGAATTGCTTCAGTCATTGTAGTGTCTTGAAATCTAGTTTCCTTAGGTTCTTCATAAACTTCAACAGGTGTCTTCCTTGATTTGATGAATGTTGAATTTTCATCAAATATTACATCCCTGCTGACATCAATTTTCTTGAACCCTGGAAAGTATATTCTGTAAGCCTTCGAGCTTTCACTGTAACCCACAAAGATACCCTTCTTTCTTGAAGGATCTAGCTTGGTCCTCTTTTCCTTTGGGACATGAGTATATACTGGACAACCAAATATTTTGAGATGGTTGACTTCAAGTTTCTTACTAGAGAAGATCTCTTCTGGTGTCTTGTTGTCCAATATTTTGTGGGGTGTTCTGTTCTGCACATATACAGTTGTTCTAGCTGCTTCTGCCCATAGATGCATAGGTAGATCCTGGTCATGCAACATTTCCCTTGCTGCTTCCATGATTGTTCTATTCTTTCTTTCTGCAACTCCATTCTGTTGTGGATTGTAAGGAGTAGTCAACTCCCTCTTAATCCTTGAATCACTGCATAGCTTCTTGAAGTCACCTAAGGTGAATTCTCCACCATTGTTGGATTTGAATGTTTTGATCTTCTTATCAGTTTGGTTCTCCATCAAGGTTTTGAATTCCTTGAACTTATCAAATACTTCATCTTTGTTCTTCAAGAAGTAAACCCAAGTCTTCCTGGAGAAGTCATCAATGAAAGAGACATAGTAAACATACCCACTCAGAGAACTGGATGACATAGGACCGCATACATCGGAGTGGATGATTTCCAAGATACCTTTTGCCTTGCTTTCACTGCTTGGAAATAACTTCTTAATGTTATTTCCTTTTGCACATCCTTTGCAAACACCTTCATGCTTGGTCTTAATTTTAGGAAGACCTTCTACAGCCTTACTTGCCATTGGTAATGCTCTGTAGTGCATATGTGCAAGTCTTCTATGCCAAATTTCACTTGGCTCCATGGAATCATGTACCATGACATGTTCAGGTTGTCCCTTCAATTTATACAAACCTCCCTCTTGCTCTCCAATCACCATTGTATCATCAATAGTTTTACCTTTTGGCCACATTAGGACTTGGCCATCTACAAATGCAACCCTCATGAATTTTGTATCCAAAGCAGAGATGGAGAGAAGATTCTTCTTGAGCCCAGGTACATAAAGAACTTCTTTCATCTTCAAATACTTTCTAGAATCTAGGTTGTAGGAGGATTCACCAATTCCTTTGATAGGGTAATGATAATCATACCCAAGTTTCACCTTATGGGGTGATTCATGTTCAGATAGGTTTACAAAAGATTCTTTAAACCCAGTCATGTGTTTGGAAGCCCCACTGTCAATAATCCAATCATTACAACCATAAGAGATAGTCCCTGTGAGAGCAGAGATTAGAACATACTCTTCTTCACTTGATGAGTCATCATCACTTTCTGTCCTAGCCTTCTTCTTTGGAGGTTCATCATCCTCAACAGCATGAGAATGGTACCTTCTTTTGTTGCCCTTCTTCTTCTTGTTGAAGTTGTTGTTGTTATCCCTTTTGTTCTTGGGACAATTTGAAGCAAAGTGACCTTTCTCATTGCATGTGAAACATCTTAGATCCTTCTTATTCTTTTGTTGGTTGTGATAGGATCTCTTGTAATGAGAGTGCTCCTTCTTGGGCTTGCTTCTTTTGGTGTGAGCTGTGAGAGATTGATCTTCACCTCCCATCTTTTCTTCTTGAGCTACAAGCCTAGCTTCTTCTTGATAACATTCCTCCCACAGTCTACTGAAAGAGATCAATTTATTTCTTGCACAAATTCCTTGAATAAAGGAGTCCCATGACCTAGGTAGGCCATTCAGAGTGGTCATCACAATTTATCCATTCTCCACCACTTCATCCACAGCTTCAAGTTGTTCCTTGATCTGAGAGACCTTGGAGAAGTAAGATTGAATGGTCTCTCCATTCAACATCTTGACCCCTTTCAATTGATTCTGCAGAGTCATCTTCCGATTTATGTTCTTCCCTTCAAATAGCTTGGTCAAGGAGTCAAACATCTCCTTGGGTGTCTTTAGAGATGACGCATGTGGTATGAGATGGTCTTTGATAGAATCAACAATGATTCTATTTTCCTTGACCAATTTATTCTTATGCAAAACCTTAGCCTCTTCATCCTCTGGGATAGGGACCTCAGAGTTGATGTAGGAGTCCAATTCATTTTCTTCCTGGATTAACCCAATCCTATACTTCCAGGCTCAGAATTTATCAGCCCCTTCAAGCTTATCCTCAAGCTTGGTGTGGTGAGACATCTTAAAGAGTACTTCAAATGGAAATAGAAAAGATTTAGGTCTTACCACTTACTTTGCTGAAAACTGGATCTGGTCATGGATTAGGGTTTGTCGAAAAAACCCTAGAAATTCAAAATGTGAATTTCAACTTTTTGAAAGGATAGAAAGATGCGCCTTGATTATCTGATCAGCCTGGTGTATTCAGAATTTGAGATATGCAAAGCTTCACCCTTCAAAAATGTCTTTTAGTCTTCCTGGGTTCACTAGGGAGGACCCTAAATTAGGGTTTGAGTTTCCCAGAGATTTACTTAGCCAAAAATCTCGATCCAAAGCTCTAAACTTTGATTTTTCCAAGGAGCTTCCAGCTATGTCTTCAGATTTTAGAGATTCCCATTTTTGTGGAAACCTTAATTTTTAGGGCCAAATCTGAAAATGCTCAGAATTGAATTCTGATTGGATAGATAGATTCTCCTTGATGAGTAGAGTCAATCTACTATACTGCTTTTCCAAAATATGTGGAGAGAAACCCAATAAACAAGAAACCCTAGTTTCCATCACTGCACAATGTCTTCTTCTCAGGTTAGCTCCGATACCATGTTAAATTTTGAGCATTGTTTCACAATACTCTAGGATCTTTACTGAGAGAATAACATGTATAGTATATCAATGCATATCAATCATAACAAGCATGTCAATCATCACAAGAATCAAAAGCATGAGAGACAATAGACACACAGAGTTTCCATGGGGAAAACCCTAAGGTGAAAAATCCCACAACTTCCTCAGAGATAGATAGAGCAATAGCACAACCAAAGTACAACCAAAGTACAAGAGATAGACTCCTCTTAGCAGCTGATCCTCCTGCTCACAAGTGCGCCACTTTCCAAGTGAAGGAAGAATGAGTTTCTGAGTGATCCAAATAGAGATCTCCTGATCTCTATTTATACTTGTTATGTTTTCCCAATAACCTTATGGGGCCGACTTTTCTAGCTAGGTACGATAACCACATATTACATAAATCCGGGCCGACCCCTTACAAGGTGGTCTAATAACCCATCAGCAAGTTAACACACTTGCGACACTTGTCAATACAAATGATGACACTTCCTTATAGAGGAATAACACATCTCTATAAGGGTACAATAAATATATAACTGGAATACATTCCGAAGTTACATATACATCAACAGTCGAGTCTTTTTGGTCGCTATTATTACAATGGTCATTTTGTTGTAAAAGAAGTTGGGTCTTTGAAAATTAGTTGAAGTTTTGTATAAAGGGTTGTTCAAGTTTATTGAACCATGTATATTCATAAAGTTGTAAATCAAGTTGGTCTCTTTCCGACTATTGTCATTCGAGTCAAGTCAATTCGAGTCAATTCAGTCGGCCACGACCAATATAAGTCTGTATCAAGCAACGGACCACTTACAAACTTGCAGGAAGCCTCACAACATAAGCTATCGACGAAGATCATATTCAAGAAGAAGCCACCAACACACAGAAGAAGAGGTTAACACTAGATGATGACATCAGAACAATTGAATTGATTGAACCCCCCAGTGTATATTGCAAAGATATTTCTGGATTGTGACCTCGAAAAGCCAGAAGACACAGAAATGACATGGAAATTTGAAGAGCCAAAAGGCCCCACATGCCTGAGTCGAGGGAAATGCTGATGAGATGGAGATTCCTGGGTCGATGGAGATGCCGGCCAGATGAGCCAGGATGAGGCTTTAAGCCAAAATACCTCGTTTCAGAAGAGGATAGTCGACCGCCATTGTGGGAGGGTGAGACTTCGATGGAATACTACCAGTTTGAAGATGGAGGCTGAAGAGTAACCAGTCATAGTAGAGCCTTGTACATGTGTGTTTTCCTATCAAGTTGGAGGCTGTTGCAAATGAGCACCTATGCAGACTAGTATGCATGGTTGATGCACAGTGAGGACTACTTCAGCAGTAGTAGAAATATAGGATGTTGATACATCTTTCTTCAGGACGAAGAAAGGATTTGTTGGTGGGGGAGATGTTGAGGGGGCCTATAGGCCTTCCCTTGTGTCATCATTGTTATATTGTAATAAATGAATATATTAGTTAATCCATGACACATGAGAAGTTGGAGCGGGTATAACCGCTCCAACCATCCATAAGATGTATAAAATAGAAACTCAAGATGAATAATAAACATTTGAACGTTCCACTCATATCTCCATCTTGATTAGTCTGTGTATAATGCTGATATCTTCTTGAAGACAACAAGATCCATTATCTAAAATGAAGAGATTCATAGACAAATTCAATATTTGATCGACAAATGTCATATCCGACCCAACTCCTCTCCTTGTGGAAGTCCAGTCATCCTCGTTCCAAAGAAAGACGAGACTTGGCGCATGTGCATTGACTACTGGACCCTCAACAAAATTTTGGTAAAGAATATATACCCTCTACTGTGGATAGATGAGCTCATCGACCGTTTGAAAGGTGCTAAATTCTTTACCAAGCTCGAACTCAAGTCAAGATATCATCAGTTTCCAATCGATCCCGCAGATGTATGGAAAACTGCTTTCAATACCAAGGAAGGATTGTTTGAATGGTTAGTCATGCTTTTCGGCTTAACCAATGCACCTGCGACCTTCATGTGGTATATGGATAACATTATTCGACCTTTCATCGACAAATGGGTCATTGTCTATCTCAACGATATATTGATTTTCAATTGATCATGGGAAGAGCATGTCAGACAACTTCGACAAGTCCTCGACACTCTCTGACAACATTGACTCTACTTGAACATGGAAAATTTTTCCTTTGCGATGAACAACATCAAATATTTGGGGTATTTAATTGACTTTGCAGGAATTCATGTCGATCCAAACAAAGTGAAAATCCTCAAAGATTGGCCCAATCCTCAAAGCATTCATGAACTGAGAATTTTTCTTGGTTTGGCGAATTTTTATCGACGATTCATACTCGGCTTCAGTCATATAGCCTGGCCTTTGAACCAATTGACCAAGGGAAATGGGAAAATTGTCTTCAAATGAACATTGACACAACAAGAAGCTTTCGAATAGCTCAAACACAAGCGTTGTACTGCACCAGTACTTGTGTTGCTCGATTTGCATCAACCCTTTGAGATTGAGATGGACACATCGGACTATGCCTTGGGTGCAGTGATCACTCAATTTGGTCACCCATTCGCTTTTCATTCTGAAACTTTTAACGACACTGTTAGAATATATTTAACGTATGAAAAATAAGTGTATGCCATTTTGCAAGCTCTTAGGCAATGGAGAAATTATATCTTTGGCAAGGAGATGGTCATTCTCACTGAATACAATCCTTTACAGTTCACCCCGTCCCAATCGAAGTTACAAACAACTTGACAACTCAAGTGGATTAATTACCTGCAACAATTTCAGTTGGTAATTAAGTATCGGAAAGGTAAATCCAATGACACCGCTGATTGTCTAAGTTGACCACCCATTAATCTCCTTATTACAGTGATGAGTATGCAGGGTTATGGCACCACCTGTTGGCCTCAATTGTATCAGGAAGACAACGAATTTTCATCAGTCAATCAAAAACTTTAGATCGATAAGTCGCTGACCTCTAACTATTTCCTGAAAGACACTTTGCTATACAAGCTTGGATAGCTTTGTGTACCAATAGATGAGCATTGACAGCAACTCATTTGGGATGTGCACTACAGCAAGACTGTAGGACACTTTGGAGTAGCAAATACCCTTGTTATTATCCAAAAGTATTTCTTTTGGCCTTCTCTTAAAACTGACGTCAACAAGTACATTCAATCATGCGTGGTTTGTGCCATTGCTAAACCTCCTAGTCAACGATAGAGATTGTACACACCTTTTCCAGTTCCTAGTCGACCATGGGAATCCATTTGTATGGAATACTTGATGGGATATCCTACTACCAAACATCATCATGGCACGATCTTAGTAGTATTCGACAGATTTTCCAAGATGGACATTCTCATTCCATGCAAGAAGACTATGACAGCACAGTAGACCGCTCAGCTCTTCTTTGAACATGTCTGCAAACATTATGGTTTACCGACAACCATTATTCCGATAGAGATTCCAGATTTGTCAGCATCTTAAGGAAGACTCTCTGGCAACAGATCGACACAATATTTTCCTTATCCACAACTTTCCATCCTCAGACAGACGAACAGACGGAAGTTGTGAATCGCTTGGTAGTACAACTGCTTCATATGTACAACCATAAGCATCGACGAATATGGGATGACAGTCTTCCATATATACAACACAACTATAATCGTGCTCAACACGGATCTATGGGAAAGAGTCCATTTGAGATCTGTTATGGATTTCAACCCTCAGTGCCTGTTGAATTGATTAGTTCCTCAACACAGTCGAACGATACCGACTATAACCGATCAGAAGTTGACAAAGCATTGAATTTTCGAGATCAAATTTGCGACATCCAGAGACAAGCACAGGAAATGTTGCAACGAGCTAATGTGAAAGCTAAGGCCAGACATGATAAGAATCGTATCCCTCATTCATTTCAAATTGGGGATAAGGTCTGGCTGCATCTCAAGAAGGAACACTTCACTGATGCATATAAGAAGCTGAATCCTTTGCAATATGGGCCATACATTATTCTTGAGTAGATTGGAGAAAACACTTTCCAGCTCGACATTCCTTCATGCTTGGGTCTGCATCCAGTATTTAATGTGGATCTACTTCGACCATACCATGCAACACTATTGGAACAAAAGGACTTGCAGACAACATAACCCGAAGACATCCATCCAGATGTTCAGGAGCCTCTTCCTTGTGACACCATTGTGGAACGACGAGTACACAATACAAGGACGAACACAATTCCCTTATTTTAGGTGGCCAAGTACGGAAATATCCCCACCCAAGGAAAATGGTACTTTTCTATTGAACTGACCAACAAGTTTCCTCATCTGTACGAGCAAACAATGGGGACCATTTTTTATTAAGGAAGGAGGTATGATCCATCTAGCAGTTGGCATTATTGTCGGATGCCAACATTGACATTGACGTCGAATTCGACAACATCGACAAGTTTAGCAACTTCGACTTCGACAATTTCAACAACTTCAACATCGACAAGTTCAACAACTTCGACTTCAATAAGTTTAGCAACTTCAACATCGACAAGTTCAACAACTTCGACATCGGCATGCATTGTCGACATTCCCGACTACCAAACTACGATAGATTGTCTCTTTGTATTCCATTCGATCGTAACGGTTGAACTTCTGGAACCATTCTAACTCCTCTTGTAACTCAACGTAATGGGAAGACACCCAAGTGTCCTCAACACTCATGTAAAATATTGTAATATAAAGAGATTAGAGAGAACAATTAATAGAGAAGAATCAACATTAGCTCGCATTCCTGCATATTGTTTGTGTGTGTATGTTTATGTGCATAGTGTATTCCTGCTTTGATTATTCGTATGCTGTCGCCATAATAGTGGCGATTCATTCAGTTGAATTTCTTTCCCCGTCGTGCACCTAGGCACGTATGGATCAGGGGCTGCTTGGGCCAAAGTATGAGCTTACCGGCTTGTTAGAGATACGGAAAAAATAAATATCGTAAGGTGGATATTATGACCGAGAATAATCGACGGCCACGTATCATTTTGCTGGGTGAAGTGCGTGAGGGTTAGTGGATTATTGCTTCACGGAAAATTGGAAAAGTCACCGAAACTGGATGACGACAAAGTAATAAGTTCGCCGAAACGGATCGACAAGAAATGAGAATTGCGTTGATTGGTGACAAATCCAAAAGGTTGTCGAAGCAGGCCAACAGGAAATTTGAAGTTGCACCGATCTATGAGAAATTGAAAGTGTTCCGATTAGAGGCAAATTGATAAGTCCGTCGAAATAGAGAATTTCAGCAGTTTTCCAAAAAACTTGTCCAGGGACTGTCTAACTAGCACATAAAGGCTAATTCGGATCCAGCTAGACATCAATCCCTTTACCTGGCATCAATATTGAATCAATTGTAGTGCTCATAATTTCAAGGAATTTTAAGAAAGATCAAGTTGAACTTGGACATAATTTCTGAAAGCAATTGGAGCAGCAGAGCACTACGGATAGAGCGCATGGAACTGTGGTAGTGATCCATGAATGTTACCTAAGGAAGAATTTATAAAGAGGGAAATTTCTCACCTTAAACCATTTCTGTTTATAGCATAAGAAGGGTGATTCCATGAAGATGGGTAACTATTTTTGGCCAAATATGGTGCTGAAAAATGGAAAATTTTTCCATGTATTAAATTGAAGCCCTCGAAACTCATATTTTCCACATGAATTTTGACATGCGGTTAAAAAACGAAATGTAGAGAATTACGTTGACTTTCCAATGATATTTTTTTCGAAATACACCAATATCATTTATCGTGTCCAATTTTCATTTAATGAAACGTGTGTACTTAAAAATTTGAAAATCAATTAACAAGTGGTTTGTGTGTGTGCACAATAATTTAATCTTAAAGTAATAATTTTAAAAACGAAATATGTGAACATGATCTAGATAGAATGCACTAATGCTTACATATTTTTCTTTTAATTTTTCTCAAAAAATTATATTTATTATTATTTTTCGAAACTGACCAATGAATATTTCAGTTGCATTTTGCACACATGTGTGTGCGTGCACCAAATCTTTTGATTGTTTACATAATTTGCAAAACGAAAAATACCATTTTGAAGAGGACAGACTTATCTAGTGCTTGTGTATTTTTCAAATTTTTTGGATGTGTATTTTGAATGTTGTTGATTTATCTTTTTGCTCAATCGAAGTTGTCAGCAGGGTTTTTAGGGAAAGTTTTAGTAGAAATTTAAAAACAAAAGACATACAAAGATAAAAATTCATAAATTTAATGTATATGGATAGAGGATTCATTGACGAATCCAATGGTATGAAGTCCACCCATTAATGTGAATTTAATGACATAGTTTAAACCTCTGAAAGGAAGATAAAACTTTCTTTCTGTAGTGAAAAGGGCTTTCGGCCTGTTTTTAGGCCCTCGATCAAGGTATTTGCTCGATTGAGGTATTTAGAATACCTCAATCAAGGGATAAATATGACCTCGATCGAGGTATTTACACAGACCTCGATTGAGGTATGTTCAAGCCCTCAATTGAAGTCTATTGCTCGATTAAGGGTTTATAAAATTAGCTCGATCGAGGGTTTGTAAAATTAGCTTGATTGAGGATTTGTCTGTGTAAAGAAAACATACAAAAGGAACCCGGGAAAGGAGTTGGACAATTAATGTTTCCAACCACCATTCCCTCGCAAAAATAACAATCAACCTCTATATAATTACTAAACAATTGATCAACAACACTAATTTAACTCATTGCTAGTTTATTTTCAATTAGAGCTATGTGAATTTGATTTTGTTCAATTAGAGCTTTGTGATTTTGTTGTTGTTCAATTAGGGTTCATTAGACATGTAAGATTTCTTTGTAGACATATTTCAAAATTTCATATTAACATATTGTTGTTTGTTATAACAATTTGAAGAAATATTTGTTTGTTTTCATTGTAGTTTGATGGGGAGTAAATGAAAACGACAAAGAAAGCATGCTCGTCAACAAAATGACAATAAAAAGCGTGAGAGGAATAGAGAAAGAATGAGACAACAAAGAGCAAGCTTGAGAGAAGAAGAAGATGCACCTTTGGTGCAACAAATTCCAATGGAGGACAACCAAGGTAAATTTTTGAATTATATGCTACATAATTTAAATATCATATTTAATCTTTCTCTAATAATTTGTTATATACTAACTATTTTTTTTCATTTTAGTTTTATTATATTTTGTTTGTAATAATACTTTTAACAAATTGCTATATAGACTACAAAATTAGTAACAATTTTCCAAAAACTTTAACTATTTCATAATTTAATTTATTTACTATTTATTTGTAATGATATTCTTATTTATTTCATCCATTTGTTATTTATAATTCAAAGTTTTCAACAATTTTCATGTTAAATGAATAATTTTCAAGTGGCTAACAAATGTTATTGGAACAATTTTCAAATGAAATGTACATTTGGATTCTATTTTCATGTTAAAATGTACATATTTTTAAATATTTTCAAATTTCTAAGTTGCTAACAATTTTCAATGTTATCGGAACAATTTTCAAATTAAATATACACTTGGACCCTATTTTCAACTTAAACTGTACATATTTAATTATTTTCAAATTTTTAAGTTACTAACAATTTCAAGTTAAATTTAATTTCAATTCTTGTTTTGTTATTTGTTGAAAAAATATTTGTACAATTTGTTATTTAGACTACAAAATTAGTAAAAAATTTCCCAAAAAATTAACTATTTCATAATCTAATTTATTTACTATTTATTTGTAATAAATATTGTTATTTATTTCATAACTTTGTTATTTATATTTCAAAATTTGTAACAATTTTCATGTTAAATGAATACTTTTCAAGTGGCTAACAAATGTTATTGGAACAATTTTCAAATGAAATGTACACTTGGAAATTCTATTTTCAAGTTAAAACATGTACATATTTAACTATTTTCAAATTTCTAAGTTGCGAGCAATTTTCAATGTTATTGGAACAATTTTCAAATTAAATGTACACTTGGACCCTATTTTCAACTTAAAATGTACATATTTAACTATTTTCAAATTTTCAAGTTATAAACAATTTCAAGTTAAATTTAATTTGAGCTCCAAGCCTCAACATGTGTTGATTGAAATAACTATCAATGTCTAATTTTAACTTAGTCCCCATTTTATTTGAAATGAACATTGTGATAGTTACATGTATTAAAGTTAATAAATTCAATTTGAAAACAAATGAAATGAATAGTTATGTAATACATGTAAAATTCAATGGCAACAAGTAAAATGAACATTGTGATAATTATGTAGTATTTGAAAATTCAATTATGTTGTTTTCAATGTATTTTCAATTCATGTACACCAATTTTTTCTATGCATGAATATATTTAAATATCTTGTTTCTTAGAATAAGTATATATTTTATTTATATTTCAAAATTTGTAACAATTTTTAAGTTAAATGGATAGTTATGCAATAGTTGAAATATTCAATTCACACGCAATTTTCAATTTGTTAATTTCCACATCAAATATCAAGTTACTAACAATTTTAAAATTCAATGTACAACCATCAAGTTATTAATAATGATCAAGTTAAATTATACATAATTGATTTTCAAACTTTACTAACAATTCTCAATCTAAATGTACAATTTGAAGTAACTACATACATATTTTGTTATTTTGAATTTAAGTCACAAACGATTTTCTTGTTTTTAATTTATTTTCAATACTTGTACCAACTTTTTCAAGTTAAATGTACATGTTTATTTATTTTGAATTCAAGTTCCAAACAATTAAATCTTTTTTTAAAAGTATTTTCAATTCTTGTACCAATTATGCATTTCAAAACACTTCAATTTGGTACTTTGAAATTAATCGATCCTTGCATAGTGCATTTCTGATCGAAATTCCCTTCACATGAGTTTTGATTATGTAGGGAGAGATTATGGTCAACCATCACATCATGGTGATCAAGAATAGCATGACCCCGTGCCCCCTCATGATCTTGATCAGCCATCACATGACACCTTGCCCTCTCACATTTCTAGTATAATTGGGAGTTGCAGTGGGGTTGGAAGGGGTGCAAATTGTCTTGAGGATTGTGCAGTTGTTTCTGCACGAGAAGAGATTGAGAAATCGATCCCTAGTCAGACAGTTAGAGAGCATGTTAGTAACATAATTGAGTCATATTTTGAACAACATTCAACAATGGCACAAGCTCAAATCCTACATGGGTTGATAAAACAAAAAAAATTGAAATGTGCCACAAAGTTGTTAGGTTTTCAAGATGCTAAAACAAAAAATACATGTGAGAATGCAATAGAAAATGTAAGAACTGCATTATCTTCATTTGGAAAATCAAGAAATAATGATATTTGAGCTGCTCGTAGGGAAATTACAACCACTGTTGTGGCACAAAGCACCTCAAGAAATCGAATGGTATCAACAATGGCATCATTGCTCGAAGTTTCAAAAAGAACATTGTTCAAATATACTAAATTCAGGGTCCAGATAGATGAAAATGATGAAGCTGCTTGTTGGGATCTTATTTGTAGGGATCCCTATAGAGGCAGGATGGAAGCGGGCATTAGAGAGAAGGTGATAGAGTTTTGGGATAGCCATTCTCGTGCTATTCCAGATCAAAAGCATGTCCTGTGACAACGTTTATCCAAAGGCATTTATCAGGAGCACTGTAAGCATGTGATGGAGATGACATGAGTTTCACTTTACGAGGAATTCCAAGAAACCAATCATGGTGTTCAAATATCATTTAGCATGTTCAACAAATTGAAACTGTGGTATATTAGGCCGAATATGATTCACGACACTTGTTGCTGCCGGTACCACATTGAATTTCAACTATACTATGACACATTTCTGGATTTTTGCGAAAGGCACTGGAACCGTGAACTAGCTCCTCACATAGTGCGAGATTTTATTTGTATGATACTATGCAACAATAATCCTAAACAAGTGTTTTTCAATAAGAGGTGTGTAGGTGGGAGAAGATGCCCTGAATGCGGTGATTTGACATTGTTCCATGGGAAATTTCCTATCGATCTAGGACACCATGGATTGTTAGATATCACCATTATGTGGAAGAGGTACAAGTACATCTCCATGAATCCATCATCTTTTTCATCTGTGTCATCTAAGAGGATCGACTTGCTCGAGGATGAAATTCTTGTTTTAGATTTCATGGAGAAGTTTCAAAGTCAGATTTATAAATACATAAAGCACTCCCATAGGTCCAGGTGGCAAGCTTCAGAATTCAAACATTCTCCTGAGGTATTTGAGCCGGGAACAATCTTATCAATGGTAGAATTTGCTGAGAACTACACATTTTCTCCTAAGAGAGAGATACAAATTGAGTACTATCACTCCGACCAGGTGTCTATATTCGTACATGTATTGTACAGACATGCACAGGAAAGCATTCATGGTAGGGATAACACTCCTCAGTCACGTGAAGTGACCAAGGAGTACCATTTTTATGTCAGTGATGATTGTGAGCATGACGCATTGTTCGTTCAACATTGATTTGGGTTGATTTATGATTCATTCAGGCAGAGAGGCATATCATTTACTGAACAATGGATTTGGTCAGATGGGTGTGTAGGGAAATTCAAATCAACACACTCATTTTATTGGTTGAGTCACCTTCACAAAGAGACATGAATCTGACACACCTGGAGCTTTTTCGAAACATGGCATGGAAAGGGTGAACATGATGGCGCAGGTGCATGTGTGAAACAAGCACTTCGGAGGTACCAGATGAGTCATGGTGCAACCCGACACAAATGCTCCACAGAGATAGTAGCCTTTGGTGCACACGTCATTTGGGACATCAAGGTCGCGAACAAGCAAGGCCGGTGTGCAGGTAATAAACTCCAAAATCAATTAATAAGCTAATAACATTCAATATCATCATTTCCAAAAGAACACATACTCGATAGGAATTTATAAATGGCAAATTGAATCCCATGCAGCTTCTTTTGGGATGTTTCCCTTGGTGATGTGAATAGATCCATGCCGTGGTATTGTGAGACCATACTTGGTATGAGGGAATTACATTGTGTTCGAAGTAAAGACATGGGTGACATATTTTCCATTGAAACGAGGAAGAATGCTTGTTTTTGTGATTTTTGCATTGATGCAAATGAATGCGGGCTTCATCACTATGAAAATGATGTATATGTGAAACCATAGAAATATGTCCCTCTTAATCCAAAGGGACCACATTCAATTCCAACATGTCAAGAGATGCACACTGATGAGGCAATGGTCTCATTAGATCATGATCAAGTTTCTGATATGGTTAGGGAAGGTACAAGAGACTTCATTAAGTTAATTGGTTCACTATATATTACACGTATACAAATGTTGTAGAAATGCACGTAGGACATTTGAATTATTTGTGATTTATCTTGCAGGTGATGTATTCGTTGTCATTGCACCCCCCAATAACCAAGAAAAGGTGGCATATTATTTGATGCGATGCACACAAATAAACAACAGGTTGTTGCGACCCTATCAAGATGGAGACTTCACATACCAAATTGGAGACTTGGTTCTAATGGGACACTTTTTTGAAAGAGTGAAAAAACAAGGTGCTCATATTATTTACAAAGATTTTATGCCTGAATATATATCATGCCAATACAGTCATTTGGTGGTGGCAGCTTTGATACATCTAACATAAATCAAGGTGAAGAGAGGTGAGCCAAAGAGATGGAAGAGGATAGAAGCTGACCATGATTGTATTATGGAGACTTGCATTCCTATAACCCATTGGCTAGATGAATGACTTACATGTATGCCACTTGCATCATTGACATAGTTGTCATGTTGTCTTGTTGAATATTTTTTTGGAGATTTTTGTGGAGGTTGTTTTATAAATGTATTTTTGTAGATGCTTTAATGCCAAGATTACAAATACTAGATGAGAGGCTTTTGTGAAAATTGGGTCATGGTGCTGCAATGTGAATACACTTGAATGTATGGTCAGTGCTCCATGAAATTCCTCCATAATATTTTTATAAATATTTGTTTAGATGCTTAAAAAAATATTAAAGATCTAATAGATAGTTGAATTGTAATGTGATGTAGGAGCATCGGAGCCTAGACAGATCAGTCGAAGTTGATCGACCAGAGGGGAGCCGACCAGTGGGGTTGCTGATGACCACTGGTGCGGAGAGCAGGTTGACTTGTCGAAGTCAACAAGTCAAGCAGAAGCAGTCAGAGTGCGATCGAATGGAGTAGCAAAGTGAATGTTGTGATTGGTAGAGAATCGACAGGAATTCGTCGATAGATGACAGGTGAGAGGAGTAAGACGTTGGGTAGTCGACAAGTGGTCGAACTACGATGCGACAGGTTTGGCGGAGCCAAGTACGGTGGAAGGGGAGGACTAGCGAAACCTAGAAGATGAGAAACAAGCTGACAGGGAGGTTAATATGTGACCGACTACTGTTCCAGGGTCGGAAGGGCAGAAAGTCAAGGAACTGTACCTAGTAGTCGTTCAGGGTTGTTGAGGAAGTTATTACAGTTATTGCGAGTTGGCGAAGGACATGACAGGTGACGTCATGGACAGAGGCTGTGCAGCATGGCTAGGAGCTGACAGTGCAGGTTCACAGGATTTGGAAGGATCGGAGGACAGGAGGATGCATGTCTCAGGGATTGCAGCAGTCTCAAGAATAGCAGCAGCAGGGTAGAATACGTAGGAGAGGAAATCAGAAGAGGATCTTTAGTCTTTGATCAACAGTATCAGAGAACAGAGCTGAGAGAGGTTGGGAAGAGTCACACCGGCTGAAGAAGAGAGTTGAGATCGAGCCATAGCTCAGCGTTCAAAGTTGAACCAGGAGAGAGTGAGGTCGACACATAGGGAGAACACACCACAATTACTTCTAAGTTGTAACGGCTGAGGCCGACTGTAGTTAGTTATTTGTTTACAGTTATTCGGCATTGTAACCAAATTCAAAGAAGTAATATAAAGCCACTTCTGGCATCCTATTTTACACCTGTTTGTGTAAACATTGTGGTTTGTGTCGTGTGTATTATTAAGCAAGAAAGTACCCAGTAAGGTGACTTTCGTCAGTTGTGTATCAGAGGACAGGAGGATGTGTGTCTCGAGGATTGTAGCAGTCTCGGGAACAACAGCAACAAGGTAGAAGACATAGGAGAGGAAATCAGTAGAGGATCTTCAGTCTTTGATCAACAGTATCAGAGAACAGAGCCAAGAGAGGTTGTGAAGAGTCACACTGGCCGAAGAAGAGAGTTGAGATCGAGCCATAGCTCAACATTCAGAGTTGAACCAGGAGAGGGTGAGGTTGGTACACAGGGATAACACACCGCAGTTACTTCTAATTTGTAACGGTTGAGGCCGACTGTAGTTATTTATTTATTTACAGTTATTCCGCATTGTAACTGAATTCAGAGAAGTAATATAAAGCCACTTCTGGCATCCTGTTTTACACCTGTTTGTGTAAACATTATGGTTTGTGTCGTGTGTATTGTTAAGCAAGAAAGTACCTAGTAAGGTGACTTGCGTTAGTTGGTATCAGAGCGCGGATCATAGCAGATCAGAGTGGGAACAAAGAGCTGAAAGAGAGTTTGGTTGAGAAGACGATTGTACCAACCGTGACTTGCGTCAGCTAGTATCGGAGCGGAAGAATCCGTCGAGCTCATGATAGTGAGCTTGCAAGTGAGTTGAATAGCTCCAGCTGTGGTTGGGTAGAGTTGTGCACAACTTGTTTAAGTCCGGTTGCAATTGGACGTGTGAGAGTTTCAAAAAAGGTTGGAAATGGCGCATAGAGGCGTTAATGTCCAAGGACAAAGGATGCGTGGTGCAGCAGCCGTCACAGTGGATCGTGAGATGTTCGACGAATGCGTCAGAACAATATGAAATTTGACAAATGAAGTTGCGGCGATCAAAGAAATCCAAAGGTGTGGTTGTATTCCTAAAGCACTAGACCATAGTGACAAGCAAGTCGAAGAAGTGGAAGCTCGGGATGAAGCCGTAGAGGAACCAGAGGAAAAACTGATCAAACTCCTGACGGATATGAGAGGTCGGGTGAAGATAGACGTGCATACGTACTTAGGAAGCCTGGACCCAGAAGATTTGATCGATTGGTTCAGAGAGATGGAGAAATACTTCGACATAGAGCATATCGAGGATCCTAAATGGGTTAAGACTGCATGTCTGAGTTTGAAGTGTCATGCCTCGTTGTGGTGGGACAATGTACAGGCTGACAGACTCAAGAAAGGCAAGGAGAAAATCAAGTCTTGGGACATAATGGTTGCCAAGTTGAAGGGAAAGTTCTTACTGAATGACTATGTGATTTCCTTGTTTAGGAAGCTACAGAACTTTTGACATAAAGAAATGACCGTGAAAGAGTACACGAAGGAGTTCTACCAATTGTCGATTCGGTCAGGACAAAGTGATGAAGGAGAAGAAGCTGTCGCTAGATACGTGAATGACTTGAAATATGCTATTCAGGATGAACTCAGCATGTCAAGATTCAGATCAGTCGACGAAGCCTACCAGTTAGCTCTGAAGGCAGAAGAGAAGCTGTCAAGAAAATCCACAGCGACTAGGGGAAGGATGACTGGTCGGGGTGCGAAAACTATCTCCGCGAAAGGCCAAAGTAGTGGGTATAGGAGGGAAGGTGGTGAAGATAGCCGACACACAGAAGGGACATCGATAGGGAAAGATCAAGAAAACTGACGCGATGGTCGCGAGAACCACGGTTGAGGTGTGTATAGTCGAAGTGGTCCATCCAATAAGAGAGGAGGTAACAGACCAGCCATAATCTGTTACAAGTGTCGAGGAACGGGACACAAGGCATATGAGTGCCCAGAAAACCTACATGCTGCAGAGGAGTCGAAACCCAGACATCGAAAGGATGAGCAAGTCAATGAGAGGGAAGAATCAACATCTGACAGTAGTGGAGGTGAAAAGAAGAGGAACCGGAATCTGACGATTCAAAGGACCTTGATCGAGGAAGATCAATGTGACCCGATGGAACTAGCACAATGGAAGGCGATCTTTTGAATGAAGGTGCGGATCGGGGAATGGCATTGCAAAACCATAGTTGATGGTGGAAGCACGGAGAATCTTGTGTCGATGGAATTCATCGACAAGATCAGGTTGAAGTGTCGAGAACACCCACACCCCTACAAGATCTCATGGTTGCAGAAAGGACACCATGTCAGGGTGACTAGACAGTGCTTGATCAACTTTAGAGTTGAAGGATTAGAGGACAACTTACTATGCAATGTAGTTCCCATGGATGCATGCCATCTATTGTTAGGAAGACCATGGAAATATGATCAGAAAATGATATATGATGGTAGAGTCAACACAGTCATAGTGTGGAAAAATGGTGTGAAGAGGACTCTTAAGCCGAGGTGAGAAGAGCAAGTCGACAGTAGGGATGACGAGAGCAATCTTTGGGTAAAGCGAGTGTTGATGAGCACCGCGAAGGAATTCCTCGCAGAAGAGGAGAGGCAGTCGGGATGTTTTGCGATTATTCCGAAAGGACCATATGTCGAAGGAACGACTAGGGAGGAGAACATTCCGGTCGAGATCGAAGAGTTGCTCGAAGAATTCAGGGACATAATCGCTGATGATAAATCGACGGGATTGCCACTGACAAGGGGTATATCCCATCAAATTGACTTGATTCCAGGGTTGAGTCTTCCAAACAAAGCACCATATAGGATGAGTCCGACAGAAGGACATGAACTAAACCGACAGGTCCAAGAGTTGTTGGATAAAGGATTAATCAGAGAAAGTCTGAGCCCGTGTGTAGTACTAGCGGTATTGATACCGAAGAAGGGTGGGGAATGGAGAATGTGTACCGACTCCAGAGCCATCAACAGGATCACGATCAAGTATCGATTTCCATTGCCGAGGATGGATGACTTGATGGATTGCCTGAGTGGAGTGACATACTTCACAAAAATAGACCTGAAGAGTGGATATCACTAGATTAGGGTCAGAGAAGGAGATGAATGGAAGACAACATTCAAAACAAAAGAAGGGTTGTACAAGTGGTTAGTCATGCCATTTGGGTTGACTAATGCACCCAACACATTCATGAGATTGATGAATGAAGTGTTGAAACCATTTCTAGGAAAGTTTGTCATAGTCTATTTAGACGACATTCTGATTTTCAGTCGAACCAAGGCAGAACACTTGGAACACATTTGACAAGTATTGCAGAAATTGCAGGAAGAAAAGCTGATGGTAAACCTGCAAAAGTGTTTCTTCATGAAGAAGGAATTGGTGTACTTGGGATTTGTAATATCGGGTAAAGGGTTGGTGATGGACTCGGAGAAGGTGAAGGCAATAGTGGATTGGCCGGAACCGACAAGTACAACTGGAGTAAGAAGTTTCCATGGACTTGCTAGTTTCTACTAGAATTTTATTTCGGGATTCAGTCGAATTTGTGCACCACTGATAGAATACATGAGAAAGGGTGAGTTCAAGTGGACGGACGAAGCCCAGGAATATTTTGACGAGTTGAAGGAAAAGGTCACTAAGAGCCCAGTCTTAGCACTCCTAGACTTTGACAAAGTTTTCCAAGTCGATTGTGATGTGAGTGGAATGAAAATTGGAGCAGTGTTGAGCTAGGATAGCCGACCAATTACATCCTTTAGTGAAAAGATGAATGGAGGGAAGCAGAAGTATTTGGTCTATGAGCAAGAGTTTTATGCTATCGTTCAAGCGCTAAAGAAGTGGAGGCATTATTTGTTGCCCAAGGAATTTGTGTTGTATACAGATCACCAAGCACTGAGGTATTTGAACACTCAGTCGAAATTGGATCAGAGACACATGAAGAGGGTGGAGCTACTTCAGAGATATACATTCATGTTGTGACATAGGCCGGGCAAGTCGAATAATGTTGCCGACGCATTGAGCAGGAGAGTTGCACTAATGAGCACGATGACAGTTCAAGCAACAGGGATAGAGTTGATAAAGACGAAGTATGAGACCGATGAGGATTTTGTGAAAGCATGGAAGGCTTGTCATGAACCTTGGAGTATCGATAGAACTCCATATTTGAGTTACTTCATCCAAGAAGGCTATCTGTTTAGGGTAAGTCAATTGTGTATTCCCAAAGGATCAGTAAGAGAGAACCTAATCTGAGAGTTTCATAATGGCGGGTTAGTAGGACACTTTGGCATCGACAAGACCAAAGCACTGGTTGACGTGAAGTATTTTTGGCCAGGGATGTCGACAGATGTTGGAAGATGGGTTCGACAATGTCAAGTTTGACAGTTGGCAAAAGGGAGGAGTCAGAACACAGGGTTGTATACACCATTGCCGGTACCAAATAACCCTTGGGAGCATCTTAGCATGGATTTTGTGTTAGGATTACCGAAGACTCAACAAGGAAGCGATTCGATATTTGTTGTAGTCGACAGATTTTTGAAGATGGCACATTTCACACCATGTAAGAAGATGAGTGATGCCACAGGGATTGCTGTGCTATTCTTCAAGGAGATAGTCAGATTGCATGGGTTGCCAAAGAGTGTCACGTCAGATCGGGATACCAAGTTTATGGGGCATTTCTGGAGAACCCTATGGAAGAAACTGGACACGAAGTTGCAATTTAGCTCAGCATACCATCCGCAGACAGGTGGATAGATCAAGGTGGTCAATAGAAGTTTGGGAAACCTTCTGAGATGTCTAGTAGCCGACAGACCCAAGCAGTGGGAGAATGTGTTGGCAGAGGCGGAGTTTGCATACAACAATTTTGTGAATTGGTCAATGGGATTGAGCCCATTCTAGATTGTTCAGTGGAGAATCCCACACGGAGTGGTGGATTTGGTTGAGTTTCCGACAGAAACCAGGAAGAGCGCGGATGAAAAATCATTCATAGAGCATATGCGTGAAGTTCATGAAAATGTGCGAAAGCGCATGGAGAAGAGTAATGCGATATATAAGTTGAGGGCCGATAGGAAAAAGAGGCTACAATCATTCTAAGAAGGGGAATTAATCTATGCATATTTATAGAAGGAGATATTTCCGACAGGAACATACAACAAGCTAAAGCTGAAAAAGATAGGACCATGTAGAATTCTGAAGAAGATTTCAGACAATGCTTATGTGTTGGAATTTCTGTAAGACTTGAACATTTTAGCAACGTTCAATGTTTTAGATTTGTACAAATTTGAAGAAGGGTCAAGTAGTGGAAGTGAGGAGGTGACAAGCATCGACTGGACAAACTGGATTCCAGATTGACATAAGGAAGAGATCGTAGAAGTAATCGAAGAGCGCGAGGTGGGACGAATGCGTAGCGCACGGAAGAAGGAATACTTAGTGCGGTGGAAGGATGATGAGTTGCAGGAGGCGACATGGATTTCCGAAGAAGATTTCAAGAGACTGACGGAGCAGTTGAATTCTTTTTCACCTGGGGAGTCTGATGCAGGAGCATCGGAGCCTAGGAAGATCAGTCGAAGTTGATCGACCAGAGGGGAGCTGACTAGTGGGGTTGCCGATGACCACTAGTGGGGAGAGCAAGTTGACTTGTCAAAGTCAACAAGTCGAGCAGAAGCAGTCGGAGTGCGATCGACTGGAGCAGCACAGCGAATGTTGTGATTGGTCGAGAATCGACAGGAGTTAGTCGATAAACAACAGGTGAGAGAAGTAAGACGTCAGGTAGTCAAAAAGTGGTCGAACTACGACGCGACAGGTTTAGTGGAGCCAACCCCAGAGGAAGGGGAGGACTGGCGAACCCTAGAATATGAGAAACAAGCCGACAGTGAGGTCAGGATCTGACCGACTACTGTAGCAGGGTTGGAAGGGCAGAAAGTCAAGGGACTGCACCTGGTAGTTGTTTAGGGTTGCTGAGGAAGTTATTACTGTTATTGAGAGTTAGTGAAGGACATGACAGGTGATGTCATGGATAGAGGCTGTGCAGCACGACTAGGAGATGATAGTGCAGGTTCGCAGGATTTGGAAGGATCGGAGGACAGGAGGATGCATGTCTCGGGGATTGCAACAGTCTCGAGAATAGCAGCAGTAGGGTAGAATACATAGGAGAGGAAATCAGAAGAGGATCTTCAGTCTTTGATCAGCAGTATCAGAGAACAGAGCCGAGAGAGGTTGTGAAGAGTTACACTTGCCGAAGAAGAGAGTTGATATCGAGCCATAGCTCAGCGTTCAGAGTTGAACCAGGAGAGGGTGAGGTCGACACACAGGGAGAACACACCACAGTTACTTCTAAGCTGTAACAGCTGAGGCCGACTGTAGTTAGTTATTTGTTTATAGTTATTCCGCATTGTAACCGAATTCAGAGAAGTAATATAAAGCCACTTCTAGCATCATGTTTTACACCTGTTTGTGTAAACATTATGGTTTGTGTCATGTGTATTGTTAAGCAAGAAAGTACCCAGTAAGGTGACTTGCGTCATAATGTGTAGACAACATAATGTAATTGTAATATTTCAATTTGAAATTGTAATGTACATTCTAATTTTAAATTTTGATTTCAAATACAATTGTAATGTAATTGAGAATTTAAAATGCATCTATACAATGTAAAATTGTAAGATTTAAATTTTAAATTGTACAACGTATTATAATTTTAAATTTTGATTTCAAATGCAATTGAAATTGAACTTTTAAATTGCAACAACACATTGAATTTTCAATTGAAATTACACATTAAATTTTAAATTGTAATTGAATTGGAATGTGGAAATTGTAATTGAATTGTAATGTGTAGACAACATAATGTAATTGTAATTTCAATTTTTAATTTCAAATTTATTCTAATTTTAAATTTTGATTTCAAATACAATTGTAACGTAATTGAGAATTTAAAATACATCTATACAATGTAAAATTGTAAAATTTAAATTTTATATTGTACAATGTATTCTAATTTTAAATTTTGATTTCAAATGCAATTGTAATGTAATTGAAATTGAACTTTTAAATTGTAACATTCCCACTTAAAGAAATTATCCAAGAAAGTGATTTCCACGGACTAATTTAAGGAACGAGGTAATTATATTTTACAAAGTATAGTTGTTATGTATTGAAGATTATGTTTAAATGACCGGTATCATTAGTTTTATCTTATTTATGAATCATTTTTCTAATTAAAATTAAATACTATGTTGTAGATGTAGGTTGATCACATGAAACATATTAATGTATGGAAAGTAATATAGTATACAATTTATATGTTTAATCAATGTTATTGATGTTCTAATCCATCATAACTTTTGGTTGTTTGTAGGCTTCTACAATGCCTAGTCATGGTCATCATGATAATGACTATTATAATGTTATTAACATTCCAAAGTTCTATTAAAAATAAGTTAGGGATGGGAATAAGAGCTTAAAATTTTGATGATTGATACATCTCAAGCAAGTTTAGAAAGAAAAACATACTTAAGTGGAAAAATCAATGAAAATTTGAAAATTGATTTGATAAATTGCTTTAATGTCATCAACATATTATTTTGATGAATTAAAGTACCTAAAATAAAGTTGTTTTATTTATAGATGTTCTTGACATTGGATGCCTTGAATGTAAGAAGTAGCACACCTACATCTGATATGGTGCCTCTACTCTTAGTGGTGTTTCTAATGCCCCTACTTTTAGGCCTACTCTTGGTCACGGGGGTTTCACTAAGTAGGCAATATTATAGCACATGAATTCATATTACAGGGTTTTATAAATATGGAAGCAATATATTGCATAGTATATAAGGGCTAAGGGGTGTTTTTAATGTATTAAAAACATGTAGATATCAGGGGGGTTTGTAATTATATATCTAGGGGGTTCAATAGGGTATTGGGGGGTTTGAATAAGTACTCTATGCCTAAGTTTGTGTAAGCTTGGTTGTGTGTACAGTCAGATTAGTGTTTGAATAAGTAGGATTTGTGTGAAGGTGGTGTGAATCCAATAATGTTTAGAGTTAGAGTAGTTTTTGAATAGGCATGATTTGTGATTGAATGTGATGTGAAGTTTATTGGAATGTTTGTGACTAAAGTTGACTTGTGTTTAGGGGGTTGTTCCCCATCTTGAAATATTTTCTCTTGCTAAGATTTCATATTTGACCTTGCAAGGTTTCTCGTGGTTATAAGAGTTGTGTCATGTCACCATAATGAGGGTAAAAATAAAAAGGGGTATTGAAAATGTCATGGAAAAAGTGGATCTTCCTAGGATATCTATTGAAAACAGGGGTTTTTTAAACTGTAAAGGTGTTTTGGGAGGGGATTTCAACAAAACATTGTGTGAAGAACTTGCAATAATTAATTAATGCAAATACATGACATATTGGAAATAATAGAACTCATAATCACTTTTATATTGATCACAGGCCACTCTGAGGGGGCAACCTCCTTTGAATAAGATCAATACAATTAACTTCACGGTGCCTTCATAGGCCTCAACACACACTTATATACTAAGTCTAGGAGCCAATACCATGGGTCAATACCATGTGTCAATACAAACCATGGGCCAATAAAAAATATGGATCAATAATTACTACGGGTCAAAACCATGGGCCAATACAAACTATGGATCAACAAAACTATGGGTGACTTACAAAGCATATGCACCAACAACAATAACACAAACTATGGATCAACAAATACTATGGGCCAACTTACAAAGCATATGCGTCCAAAAACAATATACTAACAAAGTAAAGACATGGGTTCCTAACATCCCCTCTCCCTTAGAAAAAGCTTTGTCCTCAAAGCTTTAGATGTGGAAATTGATGCAGAATTTGAAGGAGTGGGTCCCCTGTAGCATCCTTGGGTTGCATTCCGGGCCACTGGTGCCTTTTGAGTTTCAGGGAGGATTGTGTGGAAGGCTGTCAATGAAGAAGAACCATATCAGTGACGTGAAAAGTGTGCGTAGAACGGTGCTGATCGGCTTGTTGTTTCATTCAAATTCTTGCCATGTGAAGATTGTCCTGCAGAATGAGAAGAAGCTGATTGTGGTTTCGAAGAATTGAGTCAATTGCCTAAACTGGGGAGCTGCTTAAGGTGTATGGAAGAAGAACTGGCGGTGCCTGTCCAGAGACTGCTTCATATGGCATCCTTTTAGATGTGGTACTATACCACTGGAGCGCTTCCAGGAAATCCATAGAAATAGTTGTCAAAATCTGTGTAGGGATGGGAAAGGGTTCGAGCAGTCCCGAAAGGAGGGTCGTTTCACCCTTGTTGACCTGGAAAGTATCACAGTCAACCACCATCCATTGAATTGTCATTTTCAATCCCTACCAAAAGAAGTTACATTGTTCCTGATCATACGTTTTGAGGAACCCAGAGTGCCCTGTTGATGAAGAAGCATGGAGTTCATAGAAGAGATAGCCCCGTTGAATAGATTGCAACCAATTTGGAACAATCAGAGAAATAGCTGTAAGAGAAACTGGGTCATCAAATGTGTGAGAAGGAGCATCTGCCACCATATTGTCCTTACCCTTCTGGTAAGTGGTCGCATAGTCATAACCCATGAGTTGGAGAACCCATTTCAGGTGTGCTGGGGAGGAGACCTGTTGTTCCAGGAAAGTTTCCAGACTTTGGAGATCAATCTTGATGCAAAAATAATTCCCCAATAGGGATGGCTGCCACTTTTGTACTGCATGCAAAATAGCCATCATGTCCTGCTGAGATGTAGATGCGGCAAAATGCTTACCGGAAAGGTCTCGTGAAGGCGGCAAGCCCACTGGTGCAACAAAGACACCTACATATCTATCCAAGGAAGTAGTGGAGATCGTTGGTGGGTGCATCTGAAGGGAATGGAACTGAGCAATGACACCATGTGAATTCTTCTTAAGGATCTTTTCCAAGCGATGTGAATTGATGATGCAAAGAGACCCTGGTTGTAATCCCATAAATTTGTGTTGTGTCCCATTGACTGAAAACTGCATCCAAAGTTTAGCAAAATCCCATAAGATGGGGCCAAGTGTGCGTAATCATTGAACGCCCAAAACCACATCACATCCACCTAAGGATAAGGAAAACATGTCAGAGTGCAGGTTATAATCTTCCATAGAGATACGCACATTACGACACTTCCCCTTGCAAGGTAAGGTTCCCCCATTGGCAACCATGACTTCAAAGTTGGAACAAGGATGGACAAAACAATCGTCCTGTTTGGCAATTCGAGGGTCAATGAAGTTATGAGTGCTACCAGTATCAATGAGTATGGTAAGAGGGAGCTTCTTGAAGTATCCCTTGACTCGCATTGTTTGTGGGGTGGTGACGCTAGTTACAACATGGAGAGAGATCTCGGGTGGGTCATCTTGAGATAGGGTATCAACAGGCGGGTGCTGAATGTCGACCTGAACATCTACTGTATCTGGAGCTTCTTCACCAAATTCTGAGACAGGTGGAGAATCCACATCCAAGAGATAGAGCTTTTGTTGAACACATCTATGTCTCCGAGTGAATTTCTCATCACAATTATAACAAATCCCTTTTTCTCGACGTGCCGGCATCTCGGTTTCAGACAAATGCTTGATAGGAGTTGGTCGAGGAGCAGGCGTGATGGGAGTTCATTGGGAACCCATATTTCTGAAGGTAACAAAGGTGGGTTTGGAGCGTTGTTGAGCTGCGATCTTGTCCTCTGCCAACCTAGCCAACCCTATGAATTCCATCATTGTGTTGGGACAGAACATTTTGACTTCTAAGCAGATTTCATCCTTGAGACCACTGATAAAACAACTCCTGTAGAATTCATCAGACAATCCTTCTATGTGATTGGCCAGTTTCTCAAATTCTGTCTGATACTCTCTCACTGTGCCAATTTGGTGAAGTTTAGTGAGTGCTCCTGTGAAGTCATCAAAAGTACTAGGACCAAATCGTGGCAAAAGGAGTTGACAAAAATCTGTCCAGTTTGGCTCAGGATGAACTTTGATGTACAAATGGTACCATTGAAGGGCTTCCTGTTCCAAATGAAAGGATACAAGTGGAACTTTCTGGACATCAAAAGTATTATGTAGACTGAAATATTCTTCTGCTCGGTATATCCATCCAGTCGGATCAGTACCATTGAAGCGAGGAAAATCAAGCTTCGGCCCACGAAAATTGCTGGAAGAAGAGAATCCGGTGGTTGCAAAAGATTCTGGCTGTCGGTTATTGTTCATGGCTGAATGCTAAAGATGGAGGCTGAGAAATTTTTCATCCAGATCTTAGAGTTTGGTTTGGATAGCTACAAGTGCTTCTTCCATGGTGTGTGCTCCTGCATGGGTGACAACTGTAACCAGGGTTTTTTTTTTTGTTGGGGGAGGGGGGGATGGGTAGAAAAACACAAACAGAAGCTGATTTAGTAAAGGGAAATTTGGATTGGGGAAAAAATTTGATGGGTAATTGGGGTTTGACGAGATTTTGGACACTGTCGAAAGGACATGAAAGCAGAAAAGGGGGATTTTAGAAGCGGGGTGAAAGAATGAGAAAATTTGGCAGAGTGGGACAAAGAAGCAGAATTCGTAAAGGAACTCTGTGGTAAAATTTGAAAGTGATTGGGTGAAATCTGAGGAAGTTATGGGAAACCTTAAAAATAGACAAATGTGGGATTTTGGGCTTTGGGAAGTGGAATTGGGGATAGGGTCTTCAGGAATGAAATATGCAAAATGGGATGACAGGGGTTCCTTGAAAATTTCAAGGGAAACAGAGTGAAAACAAGGGAGATATGGAGAAAAAACTGAATTTTATTCTTTCTTTTTTTTCTCAGAATGGAGTGGCTACGGCTTGGAAGGGATCTGAAACAGATAGATCTGCAATGGCCCAGAATTGAGTGGAAGCAGAGGGATCTGAAATGGCACCGAATGGATTGAAAACGACTGGATCTGGAACGGCTTTCAGAATGGATCTGAACAGCTGGATCTGAAACGGTGCAGCAGTGATCAACAACAGTTCAGCTGAAAATAGATATGGACCCCGGGTATGTGCGGCTTCCTAACAGTTCAGGGGTTTCACTCGGCCACCAATGTTGTCTGACGGCTTGCATATTGGGGCAGTACCCCTCACTCCATGGCTCAAGTAAAACTGATAACCGTTTTGCCACAAACAACAGCTCTTGGTTTACCTCACGGGTGGAAACTAGTCAATCAGGTAGGGGTCGTTTCCCTTTTCGCTGGCAAGTCCTCTCAATGGGCCAGCTACTTCGGGGTTCCTATGGTACTCCTCACAATGATTTTTAGGGATTATGCCCAAGTACTTCCCACAGTTAAGCGGATAGGGATTATTCCCAAATCCGAACCTACAACAGATGCGAAAAAAAAAAATTGGCAGAAATTTCACCCAGCGAGCCCAAGAAAGTGCTCTGATACCAGATGTGAAGAAATTGCAATAATTAATTAATGTAAATACACGAGATATTAGAAAAAACAGAACTCAGAATCACTTTTATATTGATCATAGGCCACTTCGAGGGGGCAACCTCCTTTGAGCAAGCTCAATACAATTAACTTCACGGTGCCTTCATAGGTCTCAACACACACTTATATACTAAGTCTAGGCACCAATACCATGGGTCAATACCATGTGTCAATACAAACCATGGGCCAATACAAAATATGGATCAACAATTACTATGGGTCAAAACCATGGGGCAATACAAACTATGGATCAACAAAACTATGGGCGATTTACAAAGCATATGCACCAACAACAATAACACAAACTATGGATCAACAAATACTACGGGACGACTTACAAAGCATATGCGTCCAACAACAATATACTAACAAAGTAAAGACATGGGTTCCTAACACATTGGAGGAAATCCTTAATATGTAGTGAAATTAGGGGTATTCTTAATATCCTATGAATGCACATGCTATGTTGTTTGTTCATAGAGTGAACCCCTCGAGCTCTTGGTTCCCCATCTAGTATGGCACCTAACACTATTCCATCCTCTAGTATTGGTGTTATATCTCTAGTTAATAGATATCTTTGAGATTTGTTATGAGTAAAACCCCCAAATAGATAGGGTTGAATATCATAGAACAAAGGAGAGAAAACTAATCAAATTATCCTAAAATTTTTGACCTAGATTCATGTCATTAACCAAAGAATAAAGAAGGAATCTGTTATCACTCCAGTAGTCTTTCCCTAACTGTGAAGGGAATGAGCCTGGTAACTTAACTATTCCTGTAATGGTTCACTCAATAATGAGTGTGGGGTTGGATCAAGATGAATATCTAACTAATTGGACTGTGTATTCAAGGCTGTCTATGGATATCAAACACTACCAGGCCTTCGAGAGATGCAATCAGACAGGTTGTGTATCAAGTAGAACAAAAACTAATCACCTAAACTAGATCATACATATATAAAACAATAAGTATGATGGGTCTAGAAACTAGTAAAATAACTTATGATCCTTTGCCAAATAGTTAGATAGTGAGATGACAGTCACTTGTGGATTATATAAGCACAGACATAGAATTTCATTCAACTCATAAGCATAAATAGATAAGAGAGAAGAAATCTTATCACATCAATGAAAGAAGCTGCAAGTTTAATATATTAAGAAAAGGTCTTTGTTTACAGTAGCAGCATAGTAGAACTCAAAATCCAACCCCTGTTCTACATGATTCATAGGATTTATAGCCTTTACAAAAATGTTCAAGATCCTGAAGAACTGGATCGAATCCGCTAAAAATAGAAAATCAAAACCATTTTCAATAAACTAGGAAAAATCCTCTTTAATTTGGCAAAACGGCTGAAAAATGGGGCTCAGAGATGGATTCGATTATCCCAATATGTGATGCCTGTAGGAAAAATGAGAGAGTGTATTGTTCTATGATGTGTTCGGCAGAAAAAAATCTGAGCGTTTTGCAAAATAATTCTCCAGTCGCTCAGAATCGTCATTTTAAAATGATGACTTTGCACAGTAAAAACGCCATTAATTTAGCCAAACTGCTGAAACATGGGGCTAAGAGATGGGTTCAGTTCTCCAAATATGTGACACCTGTGTATAAAGCGAAAGAGGTTATTGTATATTGATTTTTTTTTAGAAATACCCTCTCTCAGATCATGAGATTTGTTTTCATTTTCCCGAGATCTTCATTTCAAAACCAGATGTCAAACAGGAAAATCCTGAGATCCGAAAAGTAGGGCTCAGAGATGGATTTGATTATCTCAATATGCAACACTTGTAGGAAAACGAAGAGAGGTTATTGTTCTATGACATGTCAGGAACAAAAAACTCCAAGAGTTTTGAAAAATGATTCTCCAGTCACTCATAATCATCATTTGAAAATGATGACCTTTCATAGTAAAAACGCCAATTTTTCAGTAAATATCCTCGCCTCCAACTTGATAGTTTTCATGTTTTTGACAGCTATAGAAAACCTCCAAAGGCTGATGGATTAGGTCGAAACTGCCACTTGGAGGACAGATCATTCTTTTTCCAAAAATAGACAAGAAGCTTCATCTTCTCCACCTTGCTGGCACCTTTAAATATGGAACAGAACCTTGATCATGATGCCTTTAATTATTATATAACATTATAAACCACCCTTGAGGTGTTTGGATCAGTAAAAATCAGATCTGTGCAAAAATGGTAACATTCTATCCAGTTTTTTAGCTTTCAGTGGCTAGGAAAGCCAAAGTCCGAATCTGTAAGCTACCGAAAGCTCTGCTTTCGGTGGCTAATGAAAAATTTCCTTGTCCGCCTAAGCCATCGAAACTGTTCCATGATATCTGACACGTGCCTTTCCTTTTTGTAGATGAAGAGTTTTGTCTTCCATTATGTAAGTTGTCGAAAGCTAGGTTTTCGGTAGCTAATGAACCATCGCCAGGTCCGCCTAAGCTACCGAAACCTGAATTTTCTTTCGAAGAAAAAATGATATCCATGTTGTTGCAAACGTTATTACATACCTCAAATGTTTATAAAAATGAAGAATTTAAAGACTTCCTATCACTACATAAAATAGATTTAACAAATTTTATTGGGGAGATAACATATAGCTCCTACTCAGGGATGGAATCCTCCCTGTGAGGTTCCAAGAACCTAGTAGCTCCAATCACCTTTACCATTGGGCTATGGAGTCATCTGGCTTGTGTAGCTGATCCTTTGCAAACCTGTAGCCTTTCCCATTGGGCTATGGAGTCATTTGACTTGTGAAACTGATCTATGAACATCTTCAAAAACTGCCATCCTCAAAACTTGCCTTTATTCTCATAAGCTGACTGATATTTCTACTGCAAATTGGAAGAAAAGAAATGCTCAGACATCAAGCTTATTTCCTACACTACTCTACTCTAACCTTTTCTGCATTCGGGTTAGGAAAATTCTGACTTCCATAACAACCATCCAAACAACTTTAAAACTGAAGAAATCTGATTGTTATCACTGATTAGTAGCTGATGTTTGAAATGCAACAACAGTGATAAGAACTCATTCAGGAAACCATACTTACCCACAAACAATGGCAAGCTAAGGAAATCTGAATTCTTCAAGTTCTCTGAAAAGTATAAGTCCATGAATGCTGACACTGGATCTTTGAAACTGAAATCAGAAACTTGCTAATCTTCGGGAAATTGTTGCGCTTCAATGACTGCTTCTCTGCCAGAAAATTGATGTCCTTCTTTCTCTCTTATGATCAAATCTTGATCATCAATCGTTAAAGTTTCATTTTGAGAATAGTGCTCACGAGAGGATAATAAAACAGGGTTTACATCATATGCATAAAGATCAGTTGAAAACCTATAATTTCCTATACAATCATCAGTTATCATAGGCTCATCCTGGTTTTCAAACTGATCATAAAATTCAAACTCATACCTGTCCCGGGAGTACTCTACACACAATGAAGAATCTGTTTCTGAATCTGAAGTGAGCTCATGTATTTGTTGTTGTTCCAACTCTGCTTCATACTTACTGCTTTCTTGCTCTGAACCTGAAATGTAGTGACATTCTTTTTGCTGTTGTTCCAAATCTGCTTTAGACTTGTTACTTTCATAATCTGCCTGTTCAAAATCTGAGCCATACTCACGGTTCATTTGCTTTTGTGCATGCAAGTCTTCAAGGTCAATCTGCTCTCGGATATTTCTGGAAGCATGGATGTTCTCCTCCACCTCTTGAGCATATTCAAACAATCTCCTTAGAGATGAAGACCTTCTTTCTAGCAGAAGAAGGGCAAGTTTTGAATGCAGTCCTATCACATAATATACCATGGCAGTTGTCTCTATGGGCCTGATCTACGATGGCATGCCATGATAGATGCTGCAAAATCTTTGATTGAAAGTAGACAAAGTTTCATTCTGTTCTCTCTTCAAAGCATGGAAATCAACAAGGTAAGAATCTAGTGATTTATGTTTGCCCCAATGTTTCATAAAAACATTAGTGAATTCTATCCAAGAGCCAATGGAGTCAGCTCTTAAACTTTTGAACCATATAGCAGCATCTCTGATCAATGATTTAGAGAAAAATATCATGATTACATCCTCATGAACAATCTGAAAATGGTTAATAAAATATTCAAAAGATTCCAAGTGCCTTTCAGCTGAAGCTTGATTCTCTCCAAAAAACCAAGGGAGATATTCATAACAGTCAAGAGGATAAGGATGAAGACGAGAGGGCAGTTTTAATGGCTTAAACATCTTCATCTTGATTCTGATTTGAAAGGCCGTGGGCTGATAATGATGGATAGCAATTTACTGACAAGGTTCAAAGGTTATGGAAACAAGTGCTGAGCTCTGCATAGGTTTTGAATCAGTTTTGATTTCTTCAAGGTTACACGGATGCTCAAATTTAGAAGGAATTTGAATGCAGAAGTCTTCTTTAGGAATAGGCTGAGGTAAAGATATGGAATTAATATAAACCACACAAGGAGGCTGCAAACCTTCCTCTTTCAAAGATGGGTATACGAAGGTAGGTGGATGATCATCGGAATAAACAAAATAGAAGATAATCCTCTTTATATGTGAAGGGAAAAGCATGAAAGAGTTGATAAAGAACAACAAAAGTTCATGAAGAAGACTAATGAATTGATACCTGGATTTAAAATTTAGTCTCTTCATCTTCTGTCAATCGATCCTCCCCAGTGGAGTCTTTAATCGTGGAGTCGCAAGGCAGATGATATAGTCAATTCTTTGTCCTCCCTTTTTCTGCCATCAAAAGTTGGATCTATGTCGTTCTCCCAGGGAAAATAGCTTCAATCTCCTCTCCCCAGCAATGGCGCCAATTTGTTATGACTCCAGGAATCTTTCCCTGACTGTGAAGGGAATGAGCTTGGTAACTTAACTATTCTTGTAATGGTTCACTCAATAATGAGTGTGCGGTTGGATCAAGATGAATATCTAACTAACTGGACTATGTATTCAAGGCCGTCTATGGATATCAAACACTACCAGGCCTTCAAGAGATGCAATCAGATAGGTTGTGTATCAAGTAGAACAAAAACTAATCACCTAAACCAGATCATACATATATAAAACAATAAGTATGATGGGTCTAAAAACTAGTAAAATAACTTATGATCCTTTACCAAATAATCAGATAGTGAGATGTCAGTCGCTTATGGATTATATAAGCACAGATAGAGAATTTCATTCAACTCATAAGCATAAATAGATAAGAGAGAAGAAATCTGATCACATCAATGAAAGAAGTTGCAAGTTTAATATATTAAGAAAAGGTCTCTATTTATAGTAGCAGCATAGTAGAACTCAAAATCCAACCCTTGTTCTACATGAGTCATAGGATTTATAGCCTTTACAAAAATGTTCAAGATCCTGAAGAACTAGATCGAATCTGCTAAAAATAGAAAATCAAAACTGTTTTCAATAAACTAGGAAAAATCCTTTTTAATTTGGCAAAACTACTGAAAAATGGGGCTTAGAGATGTATTCGATTCTCCCAATATCTGACACCTGTAGGAAAACTGAGAGAGGTTATTATTCGGTGATGTGTTATTCACAAAAACCTCCAATCGTTTTGAAAAATAATTCTCCAGTCGCTCAAAATCATCATTTTAAAATGATGACTCTGCACAGTAAAAACGCCATTAATTTGGCCAAACTGCTGAAAAATGGGGCTCAGAGATGGGTTCAATTCTCCAAATCTGTGACACCTGTGTATAAACCGAAATATTTTATTGTATATTTATTTTTTGTGAGAAAAAACCTCTCTCATATCATTGAGATTCGTTTTCATTTGCTCGAGATCTACATTTCAAAAACAGATGTCAGACAGGAAAATCCTGAGATCCAAAAATTAGGGCTCAGAGATGGATTCGATTGTCTTAATATGCAACACCTGTAGGAAAACAGAGAGAGGTTATTGTTCTCTGACATGTCAGGAACAAAAATTCTGAGCATTTTGAAAAATGATTCTCCAATCGCTCAGAATCATCATTTGAAAATGATGACCTTTCACAGTAAAAACACCAATTTTTTCAGTAAATATCCTTGCCTCCAACTTGATAGTTTTCATGTTTTTAATAGCTGTAGCAAACCTCCAAAGGTTAATGGATCAGGTTGAAACTGCCACCTGGAGGATAGATCATTCGTTTTCCAAAAATAGACAAGAAGCTTCATCTTCTCCACCTTGCTGGCACCTTTAAATCTAGAACAAAACCTTGATCATGATGCCTTTAATTATTATATAACATTATAAACCACCCTTGAGGTGTTTGGATCAGTAAAAATCAGATTTGTGCAAAAATGGTAACATTCTATCCAGTTTTTTGGCTAGGAAAGCCAAAGTCCGAATCTGTAAGCTACCGAAAGCTCTGCTTTAGGTGGCTAATGAACAATTTCCTTGTTCGCCTAAGCCACCGAAACTGTTCCACGATATCTGACACGTGCCTTTCCTTTCGGTAGATGAAGAGTTTTGTCTTCCATTCTGTAAGCGACCGAAAGCTGGGTTTTTGGTAGCTAATGAACCATCACCAGGTCCGCCTAAGCTACCGAAACCTGAATTTTCTTTCGAAGAAAAAATGATATCCAATGTTGTTGCAAACGTTATTACATACCTCAAATGTTTATAAAAATGAAGAATTTAAAGACTTCCTATCACTACATAAAATAGATTTGACAAATTTTATTGGGTAGATAACAGAATCACAATCAATTGAGAAAGAGAGAGGATGAGTTACCTGGATCATGTAGGTTGTCATGTAAATTCCCCTGTTAACGCCTAAATTTCATACACATGTGACATTTTGTCTAACTTGAAGTAAGGAATGATAAACATATATCATGCATCCTACCAAAGACATCCTCATCATATCCAACAAACAATATGAGTCCAAAAACACCAAAAAAATTTCAAAAGAAGAGGTAGCGCGGTTACATCAATGTTAGCATGCACTAGAACACTTGTTATCAGTTCTATGCCCGCGCTAGCATAGCACAAAGTTTCCTTCGAGATCCATGCGATTGTAAAAAATGGTGGGATCTCAACTACCAGTCATGTATTGAAGGCTCATGAAGTCTCCCTCGTCAATTGAAATTCAAATTTGACTCTTCAATCACTGAATAGCCTCCTTTGTGTACTTTGTATCTATTTCATGAGGTCATGGGTTCACATATTGATCTAGTTGTTTCTTGGCCACATCTTGGCCTATAGAAGGAATCCATGGGAATGCATCTAAAAAGAGAAATTTAGAGCAAGGTTATGCTACTGGAATTGTGTTGGAACTTCCTCATAGTCCACCTCTTCCCACACCTCTTGGCATTCCTCAAACTCCCTTTCCACCTTCCTCAAAGGGGCAAGCGTTTCTCCCATTGTTGCTTCCTTCCTTAAGGAGAAATATATCTATTATTTTAGCTTAGTTTAGGTTGGTTGAAGTTGATTTAGCTTGTGAGTTCTTGGTCTACCTAACCCACAACTACTATTGTTCCCTTGGCTACAAGTTGCAAGGATAATAGGGAAGATTGCTCACCCTTGTTCAATTTTTCCCTCAATAGTACTTATGGTGACTCCACTTCATTTTTGTTAATTTCTCTTTAACTAGGTTGTTATTTCCTAAATAGGTAATTATGGGTTCTTGTCTTGTGCAGGATAACAAGTCAATACCCTTCACTCTCGTAATCTGGACTCCTTTGGGTTGTAATTGTTGTTTACACAATAGTGTGAATCCCGGTGCCCCGAGCGCACTGCCCACATGGATTTTTCTTTGACAGTCATGCTAATGCATAGTTTTCTCCTACTTTCTTCCGCGAGGTAATATTCTTTGTACTAGTGCAGCTCTGTTGTGTTGTAACCATGCTACTGGTGTGCTAGTATCAGGAAAACCCACACTACTGTCATTTAGTTTACTTTTTATCAGTTTTGCATACAATATTTTAGTCCCAATGACTGCTCACTAATGAACCAAAATTAAATTAACTTTCAATAGTTAGTTTTTCTTTAGTAATTAGCTCACTTAGCCAAAGATTAGGAAGTAAGTAGGTCTTATATTGAAAATTACTTAGGTAAAGGAACTTAGGGATTTCAACGGGTGTCTTAGTCATCATTAGTATTCAAGACTTCATACTTGTTATTTGATTATTCCTCATGTTTTAGGAAAAGTAGTGTAAATCCACTTTTACACACAAGCAAGGACCTAAAGACTATAATATCCCAGATTATTCTCTTCACCTCACATTCCATGTGACCTCCGTGAATAAAAAAAAATAGAGAACTATGAAATACCTCCATTGCACACTTTAGAGTTTCGTAAGCATTGTTGATCAAAATTGTTAGTTGCAAGAACCTTTAGCATCTTTTGAGTTGACATAGAAACTACATTTACATTTACTTTGAGATCTTTAGTTAATTTCAACAATGATATCATTTTCTTATTACACACATGTTTCTGCACTAGCACAGACTAAGAGACCTAAAGACTCTCTTACTTTGAGTATGTTCTCCATCTCGCACTTCGTGATATCATGATGGATTAGAAAGAAGTACGATTTTGAAATACCTCTCTTACACTCCTTAAATGAATTTTAACCCTTAAAATAAAAAAATTGTAATTCTCAAACAACTAAATTCCTCTACAGGAGGTCACAAGAAAAATTATAGTTTGGTTAGGATTGATTGGGCTAGGAATCCATTAATTCCCACCAATCTAGTCCCATTAAGTTTTTGAAACATAACATTGTTGACTTATAGGTTATGTTTAAATCCTTATATCAACAATTTCCAAAAGACAACCTGAATAAGAAGGTGTGGTTCCCAAGGATGTGAAATTTGAGGTATAACTACCCTTCTCTCCCAAATGAGTCACTCCGTTTTTTTTGTGGAGACGACACTATACTTCCTAGGTAGAACCACTTATCCACACTTTACGTGGGTATCTTATAGGCCAAAATTAGGATATCAGGAAGGAGAAATTGTGAGTGCAATTGACTCTTGAAGTCAGATATTTCCATTGGGAAATGTTTCCAATGTCTTGTGGGACATAGCCCCATCTCTAGTATAACTGACTCTTTCTTACCTTCACTAGTCAGTCATTTTGTGGATCCCACTATCACCAATGGTTGTATTTTTGGAAGGCCCAAGTACATTTGAGAGGAAGGATGTTAGGTATTTAAGGAATTTACATTTATTTTATTTTCAAATAGAAGTTCACTAACATATAATTAAAAATAACATACATGTGGTAGCACTTGCACTAAACCAACATAGCACATATCACTCACTTTGCACCGTTTTTCATCTATTGTGGTTGTCATATTTTTGCATTTGTCCAATTATTTTTATTCCCATTATCACTCTCATTTTTCCCTAAACTTCCACCATTGAGGAACAAAACCCCTAAGGCAGTCCTGAAGACTGCAAGGCATTTCCCCTCTCTCGAGGTGTGTTTTCCCACTTTCTCTCTATGGTTTACAAGGGAGATACACTAGCTGGGGCTGATCCCAAGAAACATTGATTGGATCATCTGGGAGAGGCCGCTCCTTTCTTGATTAATTTTCTCCCATTGGAAAAAAATTAGATCATCTTGCTTGATCCTATCATGGAAGGGTCAACCCTCCATTTTATCCACTCTGAGATAATTAAAACCCCTTTGGTTCTCCCTCTCACGAAAGAGGCTCCCCTTTATTTCCACCCCTCGGAGGAAATTCACCATCTTCTTCTCCCTCTTTGGAATGAGTGCATGCATCATCGTCTTCCTCACATAAGAGACAGAGATCACCACCAAATATCCCCCATTCTCCCCCTCAAGGGAACAACATCCAACATATTATGGAAAGACATAATACCACCCTACCTTTCATGGATAGCTTGATTCTCCCTAATTTGGCCAAATTGATCAATGAACCTATAGCACATGATCAAGCATGGCCAGTTATGCCTTTAATTTCCTCGATCACCTTGGTTCCCTTTAGAGGTGATGGGGGAACTCCTTAGAAATAACCTGTTAATTTTTTTTTTAAACTCTGCACTATCGCACATCCGCAATAACATTCATTCCGCAATCCAAAATCCGCAAGCCGCAATCCAAAAACCAAAAGTCGGAAGTCGGAACCAAAAATTCTTAGCTTCGAAGAAACACGCCTCTGACTTCCATAATCCGCAATGCGGGAGTCGAAAGTCAAAACCCCAAATTCATAGCTTTTCAAAGTTACACCTTTGACTTCTACAATTCGCAATCCGCAATGGGGGAGTTGGAAGTTGGAACTCCCAATTCTCAACTCCAAAGGAAATCACTCCTCCGACTTCTGCAATCCCCCTTGCTGGAGTCGGAAAGTCAGAACACTAAATACACCACTTCGAAGATTTATGCCTCCAAATTCCGCAATACACAATGCGGGAGTCGGAAAGTCAGAACACCAAATACACCGCCTTGCCGAATCACACCTCTGACTTCCACAATCCGCAATCTGCGATGCAGGAATTGGAAGTCAGAACACCAAATACACACCTCCGAGAAAATTACACCTCTGACTTTTGCAATCTGCAATCTTCCTTGTGGGAATCAGAAAGTCAGAACTCTAATGTGCAACACCGAAGAAACACACCTCCGAATTCCGCAATGCGGGTCCAGAAAATCGGAAGCCCAAATGCGCAATTTCTCAAGCTAATATCTTTCTCACCCCAAGTCCATTTTTGGAAAACTTAGTGTCATTGGAAAGCTCTTGGCGAGATCCATGATCTTCTTCCACACTTGAGAACTCTGATTTGTCATTCCTCCGACCAGAGTGTTCCCCTAAACCTCATCCATGTCTCTTTACCACTCTATAAAGAGATTTGATCCACTCTATCATGGCCCCTCCCTTCGTCTGACCCACAAAGGGAACATGAAAAAAACATGGGGTGTCTATTTCTCCCCCAAATATATATGAGGAAATACAAACCATCTAAAGGTGTGTGCAATGCATAATAAACATACACAGTGGAATTAAAACCTAATAACACACACATAATGGAATGCATCAACATTTTTCTTCTAGGCAAAATGATAAAACAACATAGAGAGAATTAGTCCCCTTCTCATGCTATGCACAGGCTTTATGCTGACTAACTTAAGATAGTCATTTCATTTCAATTAACATGAATAATTCAGAATTCAAAACACATAACACAGAATGGAAATAATTTAAATCACAGAGCACACTTATCCTTTCATTGAAATCACCAACCAACAGGATATGGACTGCAAGGTTCCAACCCAACCATAGGTATCTTCCCAACCTATATTCTTTCAGCACTCAGAGACCACCCCTGAGATGGGGCTATGTATCCACTAAGGAGGAACTACTCGGGTCCACTCACAGCCTTAAGCAAAGCCAATCAGGGTCATCCTACACACAGCTGGCTTTGTCAAGCAAGAGGGTGTCGAGCACCCTATATGCAGATAAATTATCACCAACACACAGAGTATGTGATATTTATTGTCAACCCGAGAAAGTCTTTTATTTCAAAGGATAGATGCACAATATATGCTTAAACATCAATTCATTACAATTACCTACTTTTATCTTCTAACAACTATGTTCATCTCAAAGATCTATGCAATCCTGATTGCCTTCTAATTACTACACTTCAATTCCTCTCTATCATGCATCAATAAGAAATGGTATCAGATCTAATCAATAATTGCAGGAAATAAATCTCATTCATATTCTAGAACAATCACCTATCTGACCTAATCACTCTGGAAAATCATAAGGCATAAACTGAACATTAATCTAGAAATCCAATTGCAAAGGATTGAGTCAACTGTTCTAAGAAATTGAATTGCAGAATGGAAATCAACAATCATAACAGAAAAGATAAATTACAAGGGCTCATGGGATCACAACTTAGCTGCAAGATGAACAGGACTGTGTATAATTGTCACACGAATTGCATAAGGTCTCTATTCAGTCGACTGTCACTCTGTATTACTTGCCAAATTCAAGGGACTCTAAGATTAATTGTACTGAAAATCCACACCATAAATATTGCTGCTGCGTACAAAAGAAAATATCATGAACAAAGCATCACACAACAATGAATTCAAAATCCTATTTTAACTCAGCAATATCTGTGGAAGATGGGCCTAGCCTTCACACAGAGACGATGGCTGAACAACACAAATTCTGTTAGCTCATAAGCAACCCCTTATATTAACAGAAGAATGAGTACACAGTTTTGCTCGGTTGCTAATACAATGAAAAATGGTTATCTATTGTTCAACCCCTGGTTCGAGGCAGCTCCCCATATTTATACATATAAATCATAACATCAAATCCTATAATCGAGCAGCCATGAAGATCTCTGATCTTCAGGCGCCCTAAATAACTAGCTGTTACAATACATGGCAGAACAGAGACATCAAAATATGGGGAAGTTATCAATTGACCCAAGAGTGGCGATCCTTCCAGATCACAGCTTGACTCGAGCAGCAACATACTCAAGATAGAGCATTCTGTTACAGCTGCCCTGTCACAGTTGTGCCTTAAATTGATGATTTGAGCCCCGAAGACCCCTTTACAAGCGACGAACACCCCTTCTTTCACTACTTGTTTAGCCCCGATCTTCCTGCAGTCCATTTATCTCAACTACCTTCATAAATCGTAACATGTTAGCACAATTAAGAGATGCACAGCTTTAATTATCACAATCATAAGCATTAATAAGATAAAAAAATGATTAGTCATACCTTGGTAATTTGGGGAAATAAAGTGAGGACAACAGGTCTAAGTAGTATGATAAATGGTGTAAGACAGGGGCAGGAAAGATGATTGAAGATGATTAAAAAGGGCCAATTCTGGGCTCAACATCTCCCCCCAACTACCCTGTTGCATGTCCTCATGCAACAACCTGCATTATTCAGAATCTGAGTCCTGTGTTGAGCTTTATCCATGGAGAGAGGAAGAATTGTAGGAAACCCAGGCACCTTATCTATCTTTTGAACAGCCTCTATGAGTAACCCAACATCTTCCTTCATCACTGTTCCCCTTCCACTGCTAATTGCTGGTATCTGGAAATACAGTTAGCGTAGGGGGAATCTTCCTATAGTCTCATTATGCTGTGCCTGGGGGCTCAGAAGGAAATCCTTAATCTGAATCTAAATCAATAACATTCCTAGGAGGTAGAAGCACTGGTTCTTGTGGGACAGTGTCTTCTAGCACATCTAAGTTTAATAAGAGAGTTGCTGGTTCTTGTGTGGCAGCAACATCCTTTAGGCTCTCTTCAGCAGCTACCATCATTGCTTTTAGAGACACTGGTTCTTGTGTAGCAGTGTCTTCCTTGTCCTTCTGCTGCTGAGATTGGATCTCTTTCTCATTGTGCAGCTCCTCCTCCAAGATTTCGGTGTCACCTGAGCATGGTGTCTGTACCTGTTCATCTTCACCCCACTGTGTATCGGGAATGAAATCCACTCCAAGTTTATCTTTTAAATGAAATTCAGGGGTTCTTGTTGCAGCTTCCAAGGATGTTGGTTCTTGTGTAGCAACATCCTGGCTTGCCTCTTCATCCTCCTGTTGTCGCATCCCCCAATGGTTCTGCTTGTGCCGGAGGTTCATCCCCCCCGAATGGCTCTGACTGTGCCCCTGGTTGTTCTTCCTCTAATATAGTTTCATCCCCCCCAGATGGCCCAGCTTGTGCCCCCGGTTGCTGTTCTTCTACTGTGGTTTCACCCACCCCAGATGGTCCTATCTGTGCCCCTGATTACTGTTCTTATCCCATTTCATCCCTCCCCCCAACTTCAATGGAGGAACTCTGGTCCTCCTATTGTGGTGGAACCTGTATTTGCTGTAATGGGACAACCCGCAAGGGAACGGGTTGCTGAGGTCGGGTTATGAATTGTTCCCAAGTTATATGATGTTGGGCAAGGGTTCTTACAATGATTAATTTGATAAGGCCATGGTGGGTGAGAGAGGAAAGTGGGTGCTTAGTAGACTGAACAAATGTGGCCATATGACACAAGTCGTGCAATAAATAGTATGGAATGTTCAATAAAATGCCATGGCGGAGATGAGAAAGCAAAGGAAGTTCAGAGTTATACACAGTTTGATATCTACCTTCACAAGTAATGTACTTCTTGAGAAAGACAGCAACCTGGTCCCATGGCCGCGGCAGTGAGTTCAGTGCAATCCCTCTTCTGGATGCTTCAACTTGCTCCCCTGCGAGTAAAAATTCTTCTCGTGCAACCGTTGCAGGGACTCGTCGGTTAAACCATGGTTTTCACACCATCAGGATGGCTATAAACTTGGATATAATGATCTCGGAGACTTCTATGCGCAGCCCCCACACGTGGAGTGAGTTTTGGTAAGATTCAAAGCAAATTGCAGGGCTGCGTCCCGATCGAATCCGTCCAATCGCTCAAAGAATTCGAGCTAGCCGGCAGCTTGAAAAATGGCAAGAACTTGAAGATTTCGCCTGAGTTCCCATGTATTGAAAGGTTCATGGCGAACTGGAATCCCCATGGTCCTGGCTGCAAGCTGAAGTTGCTATTCCACAGATTACAGAATCCCAGAATGGAAGTTGTAGCACAGAGGATGCACGAATCGCTGAGCGGAGACGTTGAGAGAATGGGCAAATTTGGAAAGTTGAGCACAGAACAGCGTTTGAAATTTTCATGCCGAATTGGGGAAGGTGGTAGTTATTAGCGTTTACGTCGTACAAGGGAAAGGTTTAATCAGGTATAATGGTGGTACGAGTGAAGGTATGACCAATATCGTTTAAATGATATCAATGCTTAATCACGTGATAAATGAAAGCCATACCTCATAAGACTGTGCGTCGGAATGCTGCGGAAAATGGTGGAGCATGCAGTTGGTGACGTCGCGAAGCTGAACTCATGCACAGTCAGACGTGTGATCATGATGACTCGGATAAGGAAATAATTTCTTCCGCCGGTGAAACACAAACCATCGCATCCTCGGGGTCGGAATGATGAGTTCACTGGCACGACTGAGGTGAATCAGCACAATGATTTAGCAGGTTTGGATCAATTCTTCTGTTAACGCAGGAGTTACCACTGCAAGTTGCCAAAAAAATGATAGCACGACCGATGAAAAAGATGTTGCAAAATATGTTGCAGCCGCCGGAAAGAAGTTGCAGCCACCGGAAAAGAATTCATGGCAGCCGGGAAAAGAATTTACGGCATCGGGAAAAAGAATTACGGCTGACATGGAAAAGTTTTACGGCGGTGGGAAAAATTACAGTTGGCGGGAAAATTTTTACGACGGTGGGAAAAGTTGTTGCAGCTACGGGAAAATGGTTGTGGCTGCCGGAAAATAGTTCACGTCCATCAAAAAAAAGTTCACAGGTGCCGGGAAAAAGATTTTACCGGTCGACGGAAAATGATAAGGCAGCCGCTGGGAAATTATGTTGCAGCCGCTGTGAGAATATGTTGCAGCTGCCGGGAATGATTCACAGGTGCCAGGAAAAAGGATTAACGGCTGCCGGGAAAATGATTTTACAGTCGACGGAAAACGATAACGTAGATGCTGGGAAATGATGTTGTAGCCGCTGTGAGAAGATGTTGCAGCTGCCAGGAAGAGTTGTTGCAGCTACCGGAAAAAGGGTTTACGGCTACTGGGAAATGATTTGGCAGTTGCTGGGAAATGAGGTGGAAACCGCTGGGAAATGAGGTGGCAGCGGTTGGGACATGATGTTGCAGCTTCCGAAAAAAAATGTTGCAGCTGCCATAAAAGGTTGACGGCAGGCGGGAAAAAAGATACTATGGCTGCTGGAAAATGAGGTGGCAGCCACTGGGGAATGAGATGGCAGTCGCTGGGAAATGAGGTGGCAGCGGCTGGGACATGATGTTGTAGCTGCCGAAAAAGATGTTGCAGCTGTCGATGTTGCAGCTGCCAGAAAAGATTGACGGCAGGCGGAAAAAAGGATATTACGGCTGCTGAAAAATGAGGTGGCAGCCACTGGGGAATGAGATGGCAGTCGCTAGGAAATGAGGTGGCGGCGGCTGGGACATGATGTTGCAGCTGCCGAAAAAGATGTTGTAGCTGCCAGAAAAGATTGACGGCAGGCGGGAAAAAGGATATTACGGTAGATGGGAAACGATATCGCGGTTTCCGGAAAAGATAATGCAGCTGCAGGAAAAGATGTTGCAGCCACCGAAAAAGATGTTGCAACTGCCGGAAAATATGTCGCAGCTGCCGGATTTTTTTTTTTTTTTTTTTTACAGGGAGAATTTCGCTTGATGGACCCAATCTGGTTGTTCTCCTGGCGCTTCCCTAAATTTTTTTTGAAAAATAATAGCAAACGAAAAGATCAAATGCAAAGAGAAAAAAAACAACAATTATACGCTACAACAAGAAATTATTTATGTACAGAAAATACGATTTTCAGTTTAAGGATTGGTAAATGCAGAGAGAAATTCCTGCTCTGGTGCTAGCTGATAATCTGGATCGGCGGCAATTTGCGAAATGAATGCATCTTTCGAGATGGGCTTACGATACAGTCGCAGTCTGTGGCCATTAGCAAGTAATGATATATGGTTTTCATCAATGGTCACCAGGCGAACAGTGCCGTTGTCAAATACCCTGTCGACCAAATATGGACCCAGCCATCTTGTACGTAATTTTCCTTTAAAATCCTTCTTGAATCTGGAGTCGTCCTTCATGGAAGATTTTCTTTTTGATGAATCGGTCATGCCAATTGGATCTCTATTGCTGAAGTAGCACAATCTGGTCTACTGCAGCTAACCGTTTCTCATCCAATTCATTTAATTGATTCAATCTCCTCTTCTGGGCTTCTGTTACATCCAGATTCATTTCGGTGTCTGTTTTCAGGGTCTTGATCTCAAATTCAATTGGAAAGATGGCACTCTTTCCATACACCAGATCATAGGGAGAAAACCTTGTGGTGTTATGCCAGGTTGTGCGATATGCCCACAGTGCTTCTGGAAGCCTGTCAGCCCAATCCTTTCGATGGCTTTTAACTGTTTTAGTAAGGATTGCTTCAATAAATTTATTAGTACTTTCCACCTGACCATTGTCCTGGGGGTGGTAAGGTGAAGCTATCCTATGCTGCACATGATACTTCCGGAGCAAGGATTCAAATTGGTGTGAGATGAATTGCGGTCCCCCATCGGTAACTAATTCCTTTGGTACCCCAAAGCGGGTAAAGATTTCACTGTACAGAAAATCAATCACCGCCTGGTCATTAGCCTTAGCCAAAGCTACAGCTTCTACCCACTTGGTCATGTAATCTGTACACACCAGAATGTAAACCTTCTGTTTGGAAGGAGGGCTGATAGGGCCAACAAAATCCAATGCCCATCTATCAAACGGTTCTAGTACCACTTGGGGCTATAAAGGCATTTGATCTGTTTTATTAGGTTGGCCCATCCTTTGGCAGCTGTCACAGGACTGAACATATCTTTTAGCGTCCCTGAATAGTGTTGGCCAATAGTAGCCCATCCGCAGCGCTTTATGCCCTGTTCTTTTGTCTGCAAAGTGTCCTCCACAAGGTTCATCATGACAGGCCTTCAGTATATGAAAGATCTCATCTTCCCTTACACATCTCCTAATCTCAAGATCGGGTCCTGTGTAAAAGAGATGACCATTGAGCCAACAATACCTGGCACTTTGCTGGATGATTTTTCTCTTCTCTCGTTTAGACATATGTGGCGGGAGCTTTCCTGCAACCAAATAATTAGCAACGTCTGCATACCAGGGGGAATGAGCTGAGAGTGCGAATAGATGCTCATCTGGAAAAGAATCCTCAACAGGCGAACTGTCATCACTGTTAGTAAAATGTGATAAAAAATCAGAAACAACATTTTCTTTTCCAGGTTTATCTATAATGGTAATATCAAATTCCTGCAATAACAAGAGCCACCTGGTTACTCTAGCATTGGTGACAGGTTTGTTCATCAAATACTTAATGGCAGAGTGGTCAGTGTGCACAAATGTAGGATACCCAGTAATGTAATGCCGAAATTTATTAATAGAATAAACAATAGCCAGGAATTCTTTTTCAGTAATAGTATAATTAAGTTCAGCAGGGGCTAAGTTTTTACTAACATAATAGATAGCATAAGGCACTTGACCATCCTGCTGTCCTAGTACTGCTCCAATGGCGGTATCAGAAGCATCTGAAGAAATGTGGAAAGGTATGGTCCAATTAGGTCCCCTTAGGATAGGGGCTGTGGACAGCTTCTCTTTAAGCTCATCAAACGCTGTCTGGCATGCTTCACTCCACACAAACTGTGCGTCCTTCATTAACAACGAAAATAAAGGGGAAGCAAGTTTGGAGAAGTTTTCTATAAACCTCTTGTAATATCCAGCATGTCCCAGAAAACTTTGCACTTCTTTCTGCATTGAAGGAGTAGGTATATTTTTTATCACCTTAATTTTTGAAGGATCCACCTGAATGCCATCGGTAGAGATGAAATGTCCTAATACCACCCCCTCACTCATCATCATATGGAATTTTTCAGTGCTTAATGAAAGGCGAGACTGTTCATAGTGAATTAAAACCTTCCTTAAATTTTTCAGTGCTTCCTCAAAGTCCTTGCCATAAGGAGTAAAATCGTCCATAAATACTTCCATGCTATCATTAACTAATTCAGAGAATATGCCAATTACAGCTCTTTGGAACGTTGCTGGTGCATTACATAAACCAAAGGGAAGCACCCTGTAGGAAAACGTTCCCCAGGGGCAAGTGAAGGTGGTCTTATCCTGGTCCTCAGGAGCAATCTGAATTTGGTTGTACCCGCTGAACCCATCCAAGAAGGAGAAGAACTTCTTCCCTGATAGGGTATCAAGTACTTGGTCAATAAAGGGCACAGGGAAATGATCCTTTTGTGTAGCTTTGTTCAGCTCTCTATAATCAACACAGACTCTCCATTTACCATTTTTCTTGGGCACAATTACAAGTGGGGAAACCCACTCACTATCTGAAATAGGGTAGATAAATCCTGCTTCCAAAAGTTTCTGGATTTCCTCCTTCACTATATCCCTCAGATTGGGGTTCATGTGTCGTTGGGGTTGACACACAGGCCGGGAGTCATTTTTAATGTAAATATGGTGAGTGCATAGATTAGAAGGGATACCCCGCATGTCTGTATACTCCCAGGCGAATGCCCCCTTATGTTCCCTCAAGAGATTGATTAGGCACGTCTGTTCTTCTGAGGAGAGACTAGGGTTGATGTTCAAAGTTCTTCCAGGCTCTACCTCAATAGGAATACTTCTCGAGTTTTTCAAAACTGGGATTATGTTTGCGTCACCGACTAGTGCTTCCTCCGTAAGTTGTTCTTGTTCTTCCTTACCAAGGGTAATGTTCAGGATTTGATAAACTTCTTTATCCACTGAAGCAGGTTCGCTAATGAAATTACTGATGGCATCGTCTTCTGTTTCATTTTTAAAAGTTAAGGCCTTCCCTATTGTTAATAGTGGTTGAACATCCTCCTCCTCTTCCTACTCTATCCAGAGAGAAGTTTCAGCCTCTAAACTTGGCCGAGCTGGAGGATACAGGGTGAGGTTTTTAATCTCTGTACCATCAGATATAGTCATGGACCCAGATCGACAGTTGATGCAAGCATCAGCTGTGGCCAACCAAGGCCTCCCCAGGATCAATGGATGTCCCCCCAGCTGTGATTTTGGTTGCAATATCAAAAAGTCAGCAGGGTATTCCCATGAATCTACTGAGATGACAAGGTCGTCCAGAATCCCTTCGGATCTAATGGTGGATCTGTCTTCCAATTCTAAAATGGTAGGGGTCGGCCTAAAATTAGTGAGTCCAAGCTTCCTCACAGTCTCAATTGTTATGACATTGACCGCTGCTCCTAATTCGACTAGCACGTTGGGTATCTGCATTTTTCCTATATGTACAATGACTGTAGGATTTCCAAGGTCGTCATACTTGGTCACAGGGGTTTTTCCTATTATTAAAGTAGATAAATTCCCTATGACATGAACAGTAGGAGGGTCTCTAGGTTTCCTCCCTGGTTTCTTAGTGCACAGGTCCCGAACAGTTTTGGCATAAATAGGAACGTATTGAAGGGCTTGCAGAAGGGGGATTTTAACATAAAGATTCTTCAACTCTCCTAGGAGGTTGAACTGAGGTTGCCCCCCTATTTTTGGTAGCATTAGTCTCTCAGGGTATGGTGGTTGCCTTACCAGCTGGGTAGGCTATGTATTATCTGGTTTCTCATTTAATGTTTCAGCCGTCCCATCTAAGGGATGCTCAGCATCTTCAGTGATAGGAACCGGATCGGATGGATGCTGTGAAATCTCTCCTTTTTCATGCACAGAAGGTGGAATATCTTCTGTAATTACAGGTTCTATTATCTTCCTAGATCGTAGACGAATATCATTACAAGGTACGGGGGAGAGAGAGTAGGCCGGCATATTGACAGTTTCCAATTGATGGACTGTTTTATTATTCGAGTTAGGATTAGGTTGGGAAGGCAGCTGAGGCGGTATTGGTATATTAGGAACAGGATTATTCTGCAGCTGCAGCTGCAACTGCTGAGGTGGGTATTGACGATATTGAGGAAATTGAGGGTATGGAGGAGAATATGGTGACTGTTGAGGTGGAGGTGGTTGAGGAAACTAGTTCCCAAGATGGAAGTTCCTCCATCCAGGAGACCATGACGTAGGTTGATGTGGCAGCTATGTCCAAGGACTCCATGAGTTATAATTTTGCATTGCAGGTTGAGAAGGATTCCACTGAGCATAATTTGAAGGGAATTGTGTATTCACATTTTGCATATTATTACTCCAATTGTTCATATTATTCAAAAATGGAAACGAGTCCGGAGGCATACCTTGATTTCGAGGCTGCCAAGGTTTCTTCTGCGCAATGAAATAAGCTGATTCTACTTTTGGAGTTGATGCCTGTAGGACAGCCTTCACTTGATGAAGTGTGGGACATTCCTTCATATCATGGTTCAGCTCACACAACTGACATACTTGTATTTTGTCAAGAGGGCATTCTTTCAGTGGATGATTCTTTCTACATCGGGGACAGAACACACCTAGTGTGAGATCCTCCATTGCCTGTTTCTGTTTGGCCTTCAGGACATCAATCTCCGAAGAGATGGAGCTCATCATTTCCATTTTAAAATTTTCAAGGAGATTTCCTATCTCTACACGTGTAGCTCCTCCATTGGATGACTTCTGAGTTCTGTCGAAGACATCACGTTCCAGCTTATCTCATTTATCCCGCTTATTATTCCTGGAGGATCCCCTGGAGTATCTCTTACATAATTCCACAATCGTCTCAAAGGGTTCTTTGGAGATATCTCCCTTTCCTAACAGATTTAACATGTCTAAACAATCATCCCTGATCCCTAGAAGAAAGATTATCTTGAGCACATACAGCCCTGTGTTCATCTGCACAGCTCTTTGCACATTGTACAGCAGCCTTTCTACAAAATCCTCCAGACTTTCATCCTCCTTCTGCACCATCTTGAATAATTCCTCTCTTTTGTCCCGGGTGTTGCAATATTCTTGATATTTCTCCAGGAATACTTGCTTCATCTTATTCCAATTAGAAACAGTTCCTCCCCCAAGGATCATGAACCATCGTAATGCATTGTCCTTCAAGGTGGCAGGAAAATGTTTTAGCTTTTGGGCATCTGTAACATAATCATAGCTGCGACAGAGGATATCAAATTCAAAAAGGAATTCGTCTGGATCTTCTGCCGCCCTGCCATGGAAGCGAGGCAACACCGATGGTGAAATGTTCTTCATAGGGGCTGTCCCTTCTAGCTACTGTATTGGAAATTGTAATGTAGCCGTAGTTCCTTCTGGCAGGGAGTAATTTTCATGATGGTATTCTACCACTGCCTCTTCCTCTTCATTCTCATGTCTGTTATTCATCTTTTCTTCTGTATCCTCTTCTTCGTTTGTTCCTGCGTTCCTTTCCTTAGTTGTAACAGCTGCGTATTCTTCAGTTGTAACAGCTGCATATTCTTCAGTTGCAACAACTGCGTACTCCCTAGTTGTAACAGCTGTGTCCGATGTACCTTCCTTAGCAGGGGTGAATGAGGGAGTCACGACTGCTCCTGTATTCTCCACCGTGGATGTTGGCGTTCCAAAATCGACAGGGTTTCGTCTGATAAGAGTTTCTTGATGACGAGCCCTGGTGGATGAATCAGTTCTATCAACAAGATCGTCGATGAATGTTCTTCTGCCTAATTGTTGTCCTCGACCACGACCCGAACCACCTGCGCTGTTAGTAATTTGTGGGGTTTTGGGAGTTGGGAGGTGATCGCGTTTTACCCTCCTTGTATTCATGCGAACCAAATCATTTCAGCAAAGAAAAGACTGACTAGAAACAATTACCAGATGCAACTAATGATCAATGTTTAATTTTTATCCTTCCCCGGCAACGGCTCCAAAATGTCGAGCACCCTATATGCAGATAAATTATCACCAACACACAGAGTATGCAATATTTATTGTCAACCCGAGAAAGTCTTTTATTTCAAAGGATAGATGCACAATATATGCTTAAACATCAATTCATTACAATTACCTACTGTTATCTTCTAACAACTATGTTCATCTCAAAGATCTATGCAATCCTGATTGCCTTCTAATTGCTACACTTCAATTCCTCTCTATCATGCATCAATAAGAAATGGTATCAGATCTAATCAATAATTGTAGGAAAGAAATCTCATTCATATTCTAGAACAATCACCTGTCTGATCTAATCACTCTGGAAAATCATAAGGCATAAACTGAACATTAATCTAGAAATCCAATTGCAAAGGATTGAGTCAACTGTTCTAAGAAATTGAATTGCAGAATGGAAATCAACAATCATAATAGAAAATATAAATTACAAGGGCTCATGGGATCACAACTTTGCTGCAAGATGAACAGGGCTGTGTATAATTGTCACACGAATTGCATAAAGTCTCTATTCAGTCGACTGTCACTCTGTATTACTTGCTAAATTCAAGGGACTCTAAGATTAATTGTACTGAAAATCCACACCATAAATATTGCTGCTGCGTACAAAAGAAAATATCATGAACAAAGCATCACACAACAATGAATTCAAAATCCTATTTTAACTCAGCAATCTCTGTGGAAGACGGGCCCAGCCTTCACACAGAGACGCTGGCTGAACAACGCAAATTCTGTTAGCTCAGAAGCAACCCCTTATATTAACAGAAGAATGAGTACACAATTTTGCTCGACTGCTAATACAATGAAAAATGATTATCTGTTGTTCAAACCCTGGGTCGAGGAAGCTCCCCATATTTATACATATAAATCATAACATCAAATCCTATAATCGGGCAGCCATGAAGATCTCTGATCTTCAGGCGCCCTAAATAACTAGATGTTACAATACGTGGCAGAACAGAGACATCAAAATATGGGGAAGTTATCAATTGACCCAAGAGTGGCGATCCTTCCAGATCACAGCTTGACTCGAGCAGCAACATACTCAAGATAGAGCATTCTGTTACAGCTGCCCTGTCACAGTTGTGCCTTAATTTGATGATTTGAGCCCCGAAGACCTCTTTACAAGCGACGAACACCCCTTCTTTCATGACTTGTTCAGCCCCGATCTTCCTGCAGTCCATTTATCTAAACTACCTTCATAAATCGTAACATGTTAGCACAATTAAGAGATGCACAGCTTTAATTATCACAATCATAAGCATTAATAAGATAAAACAATGATTAGTCATACCTTGGTAATTTGGGGAAATAAAGTGAGGACAACAGGTCTAAGTAGCATGATAAATGGTGTAAGACAGGGGCAGGAAAGATGATTGAAGATGATTAAAAAGGGCCAATTCTGGGCTCAACAGAGGGGAGATAGGGAAGGAGTTTCCTAGTTCATCAAACCCAACCACAAAGCTAATGACATAACCAATTGGCTTGAGACAGTCCAGGAACCCTCATAATGTCCATTCTCAGTCTAAGTAGGGTTCCCTTCTCTACTACACAATCCCTTGGGTGCCCCTTCCCTCAGCGCTGACCTAGGCAGGTATGGCTGGTCCTAAATTCTAAACCATAGATAAATGAGCCTTCACTGGCTCTACCATGAATTCTAACCCCCCCCGGTCTCTTTCCCACTGTGATCCACTCTTGGATCTCCTTAGGGTTGCGACTGAATGGCTCTGTCTCGCAAATAGATATTCGGGCTATCAAATCCGGGTACTCCAATGGAATTATGGGCATCTCACACTCTTAAATTCTCCCCATGGTTCATTTCAATGGATCCCCCCAGTCCTATTTCACTTTCCACCCAAATTTTTGGGCGATTTTGGCACTCTGAATCGTGGCTTAACTCCGAATCATGATTTCTGGTCTACTTCCCTGCTTGACATGCGTCTTCCATAAAAGATGATGCTTGAATCCTCAACCATGGAATGGGGATGAGGGAAAAATGAATTCCCATGAGGTGGAGTGGTTTGTGGGTCAAGCAATAGAGCCCATACCCTGCCTTACGAATTTCATTGTCGCCCGTCCTCCATCAATATCATGAACATATTTCTGAAGTACTTCCTTACTGCAACATTAAATGACAGCTAGGAAAGTCAAAGGTGGGTTGTCACGGTGACATTTGGCAGCCTAGGGTTCAATCCCACAACCCGCTCACCTCTCCCTAGTGGATACACATAGCCCCATCATTTTAGTTGCATCCATAGCCAACCACTTGTTATTTTTATTTGCATGATATTTATTTACATCATTTTTACAATTTCCATGGCTTACTAGTGCATGGATAACACAATATAAATACCGTCCTTTTAAGGCTGAGCATTCACTAGTGGGGCCTTGGCCTTGAGCTCCAAGCTAGGAATCATACATCACACATATATAATTTTTACATAAAAATCCAATATATCCTAAGGGTTAAAATGGGGTTGTTATAATACCCCCCCTTAGAATAACACCATCCTCAATGTTCCAATACTTGGAGTACTTACACATGTCCAAAATTCACAAGGTGTGGTAGGTATGCCCTGCATTTCATATTTTACTTTGGGTCTTCAGGACCAAGTCCCTTGGCTTCTACATGTTGTTCCTATTTGATTTGACCTTCCATCTCTACATCAATCCCTTCCTTTTCTTTACCTACTCAATTTCCTTTGAGTCTTCTAGCCTTGAGTGTTTCTTAATGGACTGATTGGATGAATGCCTCTTCATTGACCCACTTTCCTTTCCACTGTCGATAGCTTCCCAAATTCCTTTTACCTCATTTTGCAGACAAATAGACTCCTACAAAACCTTGTGGTTCATATCATTATCCTGCTTTTGTAGCTTGAGAATTTCCTCAAGATTTTCATGGGTCTTGGCAATTGTTTGGAGAATATTTTCAGCCAAATCAAATAGATTTTGGTCTGCTTCCATGGTTAATGTTCACAGCTTCCCACACTTTGCTTACTAGCAACACTTTCCTTGTAACAGATGCAACCCAATTTGTTTAATTTTCACCTGTGAAATTCATCATTGCAAATCTTGTTAGGCCAATCATAACATAAGCATTAAGATCAGTCAATTACTTTCCCAATTGACATGGAAAGTTCATGCTTTATCCATAAGACTTCCACACATTTCATGCTTGTCTAACATACAAATCAACTCATTCATGTTCATCCTTTCACAAGGAATTAACTAATTCAGCATTCACAATTTATTTTAAGTAAAATAAACACAATCAACTTTCATCCATAACATGCATTCAACAATTTTCTGTCTCTAAAATGCATCAATCAAAAAGGAAAGAGAAGAGTAAGAGTTTCCTCCTTTTAGTCTTGTTCCAATCCGGAGCCCCACCAAAATTGTAGTTCCATGCTCCTTGGTCTCTTTCACTTCAAATGTGAATTTTCGACTTTCCTTTTCCTTGTTTTGGCGACGACACTTGGTGTCTAAGGTCTATCCAAGGATTCTCAACTAGGGAACCTCTCCCCATAGTTTGTCTATAGAAACCTTGGCTTATAGGACCCACACAAGTCCACTAGCACCATTTTCCGTTGCTACTCATACTGAGCTTTCTAGGATATTCACATGTCCAAATGCATCCTTAGGATGCCTTCGAGTTTCTTGCTTCCCACAATTTCCTGGGTTTCAACAAAGAAACAACAGTGTATCAGCTTAGTTGTTAGAAGACTTGTACATGAAATTCTTCATTATTCTGAATACAAAATAGATGATAATTAAATAATTATCTGCATCGGACGTCTTCACGCTATTCCAAAGGTTCCTTCTTTTCTTTACAAGCTTTGGATCACCTGTGGATACAATAATGAATGTTTGTCCAGTACCCAGCGTGCTCGACAAAATTCAAATCTCAGCCAATGCACTAACTGGATTTACCAAGCGTTTAACGAATGTTTGGCCAACACACAGGCTACTCCACATCATTCGATGCTCAACCAATGCACCGATTGGATTTACCAATCATTTATGGTGCCAAACCAGTACCATACCTGGTTTTCCCTCTCCATTGCGAAGCCAACACTTCCGTCTGGGTCAACATGCCAATGGAAGGAAACTGCACCATAACCATTCAAATAACCAATGCCAATCCAGTAGGCCGACTAGTTTTATCAGGCATTCCATCGACCAATATGCTAAGCCAGTTCTCCAACCGGGTTTATCAATCATACGAAAACCATTTCCAAGCCAGTACATTGACTGGGTTTATCAGGCAATAAACAAAAGAATACCATTACATGGCTTCTTTAGTATGCAACACCAAATTGCATCTGTTTTAATAATTGACAACACAAGATGGGTAGGAAATCTCATCAGTATCGCTGATATAAAATTGTAACATATTTCATGACAATTCACTCTCTAATATTGAAACACCAGGAATGCGTCCATTCCCTTAGGGTGTAGTCAATATTGACAACCATAACACAACCCAGCAGTCGAAAGGTGTGCACCCCTTTCCGATGTGAGCCATGTAGGCCATAATCACACTCAAGTAGTCTGAAATAAAAGCATGCTCTACATATTAATTCCGATAATTAGACATGTGTATTTTCAGCAAGGGTTACAAAATATTTATCTATTTTGCAAATGTACTTTCTCTTCCTTTCACGAGGAATGGGGATCCCTTCTCTGAGTTAACAGTCCCTCGGGTTTGTTACCCCAATCCCTTTCACGTTTCATAAACAACACATGCCCTATTGGCATAATTTTACCATCTCACCTTCATTACATACAATCTTGCAGTTCACATGAGATGTTATCATAATTTTCAATGGCGTTTCACCCGAAACCCATTTTCAAAGCATGGGATCCTTCCCATGGCGTTTGGATTCTGCAGGCCATAACACATGGATTCTTGCAATGTATCCTCCTGACGCACTTCTAAAATATCCAAACAATCAAATATCATTAGTAATCAATTCCACTATGAATTTCATAACCAATCATTAGTCATTAATAATTCAAATTCAAATATGAAAATACAATTATGTCTCCTACATAAATTTGTTTTGTTTAACCATGAGGCCATTGTCATATTCTTTGGTTCTTGTAAGTGGTATCACTATGTCCATTATGGTTTTACACTTTCTTCCATAACATAGACATCCACCTACAACATGTCCTCTTGACACAATTCCGAATTAGCCAAATAGTCATTAACAATTATTAGCAAAATTTCAAATCTGAAGTTTACAAATCTGTTTTCCTACAGAAATTAGATTTTGCAACCATGGTACCATTCTCATAAACTTAAATAAGAAAATTTCAAATATGTTTCATATAGAAATCATATTTGAGAACCATGAGATCCTTCTCACAATATTTGGATTTTGCACGCAGCAGCTTCCAATCTTCATTATGGACTTACACTTATTAATGCCATATCCAAGACAATTCTACCTACGATCTGAATTTTTCAATCAGTCTAAACACTTTGTGAGTATCCATGCATATACCAATTTCATTGTAAATGTTACAACAATCACTGAAGTGATCTCAGAATTATAATACATAATAATTCAAACACTATTAGCTATTATTATCTCAAGAGAATGAAATACATCTACTTTATGTGCATCTTATCACAATAAAATTGCAAGATACAATCACATTATCTATGCAATTTAAATGAAAATTCCAATTCTCATGATTAAACAATCATATAATTTCATGCAACTCTATCCTTCCAATAGAGCATCCTGGTATCCCATCAGACCTGACTACCTTCTTCATGCAATCATTTTCCTGCATCCCTGGAAGATCATGAAATGATCTCATAATTGCCAATAATTCATCATTTCTTCTATTATCTAATTGCAATGAAATATACATCACAACCATGCATTCACACAATGCATCTCAACATGTGCACCCACACATATGCATGCACATTCACAACATTTTCATAATCTTTTTAATGCATATCCACTCAATGCCACCTTGCATTGATTCAGGAATACCATAATGTCATGTCATGCATTCCAGCATGATGTTTCAGAAAGTATGACTATTGCCTCAACACCTCGCCCAACCATATCCCCAATCACTTGGTTAAATTATTTGGTGTCTTCCTCCTCCACCTGAACAACACATCAGGATTTTTCTCACCCCTTGGTTGTTGGCAAAGAGGTTTCATCCCAAATTAAACACCAATAGGAATTTCATGGGATACTTGTGTAGCACTATAGCATCACCAGTTCAACCACATGATGGCCTTAACAATGACTATCTTATATGGAATGCACTACCACAACAGGACCATAAGTCCTCACTTGATTTGGTTATTAAACTCATAACCAAAACCTACAAATGGCATGATATATTTTCATATGAAGGCATTTACAATTCAAAATAGTTAGATGGTATAAGGCTCCCTTCCCTTACTACCATATACCTCACCGTACCCGGTGGAATAATGTTTGCATAAATGCATTCATCATCACATACATATCAATTTATGATTACTAAATATGGCTCAATGGATTCTTACCCAATCCCCTTTTTGTATACAATCATAAATAAACCATTACCTATATGGCTTCCATTAACATCTTTGATGATACCTGATCAATTGGTCTCATGCAAAGGATTACACCATCCTTTCACCAACCTCCTAATCATAGATTTGTTGCACCAACCTTTCTTCATAAGGTTGTTGGTCACATGAAACAACATCATCAACATATTTAGCCATGATTCTGTTGTCTTTGTTCCTACAACCATTAACAACACCACTAATTATCTTAAGTGGCTCATTGCATATGTAAAACCTCAATATTTTTACCAACATGCAACATTAGCTGTTATCAACCACAATCAATACCATTAATGGGCTACTGTATATGTAAAACTCACTAATTTTACCCATATGAAATATCATGCTCATGTAGAAGCAATTCACATGCACTATGCAATAACTCTTTAATCATGCCCACTAATTCATATGCATTTCATCCATCCAATCTCTTTCATTTTCAGCATTCCTATGCCATAAATTTCTATACATAAAACTTGAAAATATAATCATATCAACAAGAAAAGAGTTAAGGAATTCTCCCTTTCCAATCCCTCATCATAGCATGGATTTCTTCCTCTTCCACATCATAGCTGATCCAATTTCATGGCCTCTCTAGAAAGCACACAAGGAATCCTTAGCTATGATTTTCTCACCAAGCAACAATTCAATACATATACTCATGTATAATATTCCTACTTGATACTTTCCAAGCATAAAATTCTTATGCTATAAACAGAAATGGTTTAAGGCGAGAAATTTTCCACTTTATCAATTCTACCTTAGGTAACATTCATGGATCACTACCACAGTTCCATGCGCTTTGTCCGCAGTGCTCTGCTGCTCCAATTGCTTTCAGAAATTATGGCCAAGTTCAACTTGACCTTTCTTAAACTTTCATGCACTTATGAGCACTACAATTGATTCAATATTGATTCCAGGTAAAGGGATAGATGTCTAGCTAGATCTGAATCATCCTTTCTATGCTGGTTAGACAATCCCTGAACAATTTCCTTGGAAAACTATTGAAATTCTCTATTTCGACGGACTTATCAATTTGCCTACAATCGGAGCAGTTTCAATTTCTCATCAATCAGTACAAATTCAAATTTCTTGTCACCTTGTTTTGGTGACCTTTTGGATTTGTCTCCGATCGACGCAATTCTCATTTCTTGTCGATCCGTTTCAGTGAGCTTATTACTTTGTCGTCATCCAGTTTCAGTGACTTTTCCAATTTTATACGGACCAATATTCCACTAACCCTCACGCACTTCACCCAGCGAAATGATACATGGCCGTCGATCATTATCGGTCTCAATATCCACCTTACGATATTTGTTCGTTCTGTATCTTTAACAAGCCGGTAAGCTCATACTTTGGCCCAAGCATCCCCTAATTTGTACGCACCCAGGTGCACGACAAGGAGAATAGTTCGACTGAATGAATTGGCATTGTTATGGCAGAATCATAAGAATAATCAAAGCAGGAATACACTACGCACATAAACATACATACACAAACAATATGTAGGAATGCGAACTAATATTGATTCTTCTCTATTACTTGTTCTTTCTAATCTCTGTATATTACAATATTTTACATGCTAATATAGAGTGTTGAGAATGCTTGGGTGTCTTCCCGTTACGTTCAGTTACAAGAGAAGTTAGAATGGTTCCATAATTTCAACCATTACGGACGAATGGAATATAGAGAGACAATATGTCATAGTTCGTCAGTCGGGAGCATCGACGATGCATGTCGAAGTTGATGACTGGTCGAAGTCGAAGTTGCTGAACTTGTCAATGTTGAAGTTGTTGAACTTGTCAAAGTAGAAGTTGTCAAACTTCTCGATGTTGAAGTTGTTGAACTTGTCGAATTTGAAGTTGCTGAACTTGTCGATGTTGTCGAAGTCGAAGTCGAAGTCGATGTTGGAATCCAACAATAATGCCAACTGCTGGATGGATCATACCTCCTTTCTTAATAAACAATGGTCCCTATTGTTTGCTCGTATAGATGAGGAAACTTGTTGGTCAGTTCAATAGCAGAGTACCATTTTCCTTGGGCAGGGATCTTTCCGGCTTTGGACCCATGAAACAAGGGAATTGTGTTCGTCCTTATATGGCGTACTCATTGTCCCACAATGGTGTTGCAAGGAAGAGGCTACTGAACATATGGATGGATGTCTTCGAGTTCTGCTGTCTGCAAGTCGTTATGTTCCAACATTGGTGCATGGTATGGTCGAAGTAGATCCACATTAAATATTGGATGCAGACCTAGGCATGAAGGAATGTCGTGTTGGAAATCGTTTTCTCCAATCTGCTCAAGAATAATGTATGGACCATATCGCAAAGGCTTCACCTTCTTATATGCACTAGTGAAGCATTCCTTCTTGAGATGAAATCATACCTTATCCCCAATTTGAAATGAATGAGGGATACGATGCTTATCATGTCGGGTCTTATGTTTTGCATTATCTTGTTGCAACATTTCCTATGCTTGTCTCTGGATGTCGCAAATTTGATCTCAAAACTTCATTGCTTTGTCAATTTCTTGTCAGTTATAGTCTGTATCGTTTGACTGTGCCAAGGAACTAATCAAGTCAATAGGCACTGAGGGTTGAAATCCATAACAGATCTCAAATGGACTGTTTCTCGTAGAGTTGTGCTGAGAATGATTGTAGATGTGATGTATATATGGAAGACTATCATCCCATGTTCATCGATGCTTGTGGTTGTACATACGAAGCAATTGTACTACCAAGTGATTCACAACTTACATCTGTCTGTCTGTCTGAGGATGGAAATTTGTCGATAAGGAAAGTCTTGTGTCAGTCTATTTCTAGAGAGTCTTCCAAAAGATGCTAAAAAATATGGCATCTCTATTGTAAATAATGGTTGTCGGTAAACCATAATGTTTCCAAACATGTTCAAAGAAGAGATGAGAGGTCTGTTGCGCTGTCGTAGTCTTCTTGCATGGAATGAGAATGGCCATCTTGGAAAATATGTCGACTACTACTAAGATTGCATGATGCTAATGTTTGGTAGTAGGATATGCTATCAAGTATTCCATAGAAATAGATTCCCATGGTCGACTAGGAACTGGAAAAGGTGTGTACAATCCCTATCGTTGATTAGGCGGTTTAGCAATGGCACAAACCATGCATGATCGAATGTACTTGTTGAAGAAAGTTTTAAGTGAAGGCCAAAAGAAATACTTCTGGAGAATAACAAGGGTATTTTCTACTCCAAAGTGTCCTTCAATCTTATTGTAGTGAGTGTCCCAAATGAGATGTTGTCGATGCTCACCTGTCAGTACACAAAGTCGTCCAAGCTTGTATAGCAAAGTGTATTTCAGGAAATAGTCGGAGGTCGGCGACTTGTCGGTCTTAATTTGTCGATATACTGATGAAAATTCATTGTCTTCCTGATACAATTGAGGCCAAGAGGTGGTGTCATAACCCTGCATACTCATCATTGTAAGAAGGAGAGTAATGGGTGGTTGACTTAGAAAATCGGTGGTGGCATTGGATTTACCTTTCCGATACTTAATTACCAACTGAAATTGTTGCAGGTAATTAATCCACTTGAGTTGTTGAGTTGTTTGTAACTTTGAATGGGATAGGGTGAACTGTAAAGGCTTGTGTTCAGTGAGAATGATTGTCTCCTTGCCAAGGATATAATGTCTCCATTCCTTAAGAGCTTGCACAATGGAATACAGTTCTTTTAAATATGTCGAATATATTCTAACAGTGTCGTTAAAAGTTTTGGAATGAAAAGCGACTGGGTGACTAGACTGAGTGATCACTGCACCCAAGGCATAGTCTGATGCACCGTCTCAATCTCAAAGGGCTGATGCAAATTAGGTAACAAAAGTATTGGTGTAGTACAAATCTTGTGTTTGATTTGTTCGAAAGCTTCTTGTTGTGCCGATGTCCATTTGAAGACAATTTTCCCATTTCCCTTGGTCAACTGGTTCAAAGGTCAAGCTATGTGATTGAAGCCGAGTATGAATCGTCGATAAAAATTTGCTAAACCAAGAAAAATTCTTAGTTCATGAATGCTTTGAGGAATGGGCCAATCTTTTAGGATTTTTACTTTATCTGGATTGACATGAATTCATGCAGATTCAATTACATACCCCAAATATTTGATGTTGTTCATTGCAAAGGAACATTTGTCCATGTTCAAGTAGAATCGATGTTGTCAAAGAGTGTCAAGGACTTATCGAAGTTGTCCGACATGTTCTTCCCATGATCGACTGAAAATCAATATATCGTCGAGATAGACAATGACCCATTTTCCGATTGAAGGTCGAAGAATGTTATCCATATACCACATGAAGGTCGCAGGTGCATTGGTTAAGCCAAAAGGCATGAATAACCATTCAAACAATCCTTCCTTGGTATTGAAAACAATTTTCCATACATCTGCGAGCTCAATTGGAATCTGATGATATACCGACTTGAGGTCGAGCTTGGTAAATAATTTAGCACCTTTCAGATAGTCGCTGAGCTCGTCTATCCACGGCAGAGGGTATCTATTCTTTACCGAAATTTTGTTGAGGGCCCGGTAGTTGATGCACATGTGCCAAGTCCCGTCTTTCTTTGGAACGAGGATGACTGGACTTCCACAAGGATAGGAGCTAGGTCAGATATGACCTTTTTCGATCAAACCTTTAATTTGTGTGCTAATATCTTCATTTTCGATAATGGATCTTCTGTAAAGAGATGCGTTAGGTAATGAATAACCAGGAGCAAGTTCAATAAAGTGTTTTACCTGGAAATGTAGAGGTACTCTATCTGGATCTTGGAATAGGTTCCGGTACTAATCAAGAATGTTTTCGATCTGCTTCTTATGTCGGGATCTGCACTGGTCAGTGAGTCGATTGGTTGCTGCAGTCTTCCTAGAATGTTGCGGCTTGATCATGATTAATGCAAACTTATGATCAAGGTTGATGAGATTCTTCGTCTGTTTAGGAGATATCATTGCAACCGTTGGTGTAGGTCGTCGCTCTGGTATGCCATACCATTGGTTCCAAATTATGACAATCACCTTCTGAGGTCATGACTTGTAACTTCCATGTCGATCCCATAGGTAAGGTTTCCCAAAAAAGGCATCAGATACGGAGAGTGGTGCCACGTCGCAGAGTACTTCATCTTCAAAAGGCTTAATGAAGTAGGTGAGTTTACATTGTTGGGTGATCCTTAGTTCATGTCCATCCTTCATCCAACTGATGTTGTAAGGCTCATTCCTCCTCGTCAATGATAGTTGAGGTTGGTGGAGTGGTCGATGTTGATGTCAAAAGGGTCGTTGCTTCTGGGTTAGTTTCTACCAGATTTTTATCGAATAAGTTGGATTTCGACACTTTTTCCAAAAATGTTTTCCAGGCTTTGCATTCAGATGTATCATGCCATGATGAATTGTGGTAATCACAACATTTCCTGATAGGCTATTGTTTGCTACATTCCCTTTTTTCTTTCTGAGAATGATTTTTTCCATAATATTGCGTTGGTGGAGTTGGCTGAGAAGATATTGACTTGTCAAAGTCGGTTGGTGCCTTCTTGTCAAGTGGTCGTCTTGTCGGTTTAGTCATGAAGCGTGATTTTCCTTTGTGTTTGGTTTCAATCTTACTGTCATAGTGGAATGCATCTGCGAGCATATTGGCAATCAGAAACTCCATCTCCTACTGAATGTATGTGGACAATCCACTGGAGTACTTCAGAATAAGAAATTTCTCTTCTTCTTGAATTCCAAGTCTAGCCATTAGTTGATAGAACTCATCGATGTAACTCTGTACGGACTGGTCTTTCCATTTCCTTAGTTGCTTCCACTTCTTATACTATTGTTCAATGTACTTGGGTGGGTAGAACTCCTTTCATACGTATTCGACAAATTTCTCCCATGTCTCTATGGGTCTCCTCTTTTCTCCATCTTTGTCGATAGGTTCTACCACCAGCAGTGCACAGATGTTGACATCTTTAAGGATGCAATGGTGATATTTTCAGTTTCTGAGAGTTGATTCATAGAGTAATAGGATTCCAATTGTTGTACCCAATTGTTGATGGATTCCATGTCAATATTTCCTTCTAGATTCGGTATATCCAAATTCATTTTCACCTTGAATGGAATGATTTTGTCAGAGTTAGATCTTACCAGAATTCCTCCTGATGTCGAATCAAATCGCGTGAGAATCTCGTTGAACTGGAAGAACATTTTAGTTTGTTGTTGATCCAGGGCTTGCTCTATGAGTTGCTCTTTCTCGTCAATTGCATGTCAATTTTCTGCTTCTCCTACCATCTTTGAAGGTAGTGTCTTCTTGGATTGTTGAGTTTGAGAGTGTGTTTGAACAAGCATAAGTCAGGTAACTTCAATGGAAGTGTTTACGCACAAATTAAGGATGAACAAAGGCAATCTCCAATACCAATGATCCATACACACCTAGGTGCACGACGGGGACAACATTTCGATTGAATGAATCGGCACTGTTATGGCGGAAGCGTAAGAATAAGCGAAGGAGGAATACACTACGCACATAAACACACACAAACGAACAATATGCATGAATGCGAACTGATATTGATTCTTCTCTATTACTTGTTCTCTCTAATCTTTGTATATTACAATATTTTACATGCTTATATAGAGTGTTGAGAACACTTGGGTGTCTTCCCGTTACGTTCAGTTACAAGAGGAGTTAGAATGGTTCCAGAAGTTCCATCGTTACAGTCGACTGGAAGATAGAGAGACAATAGGTCGTAGTTCATCAGTCGGGAGTGTCAACGATACATGTTGAAGTCGATGACTGGTTGAATTCGAAGTTGCTGAACTTGTCGGTGTTGAACTTGTTGAACTTGTCAAAGTTGAAGTTGATGAACTTGTCGATGTTGAAGTTGTTGAACTTGTCGAAGTCGAAGTTGTTGAAATTGTCGATGTTGTTGAAATCAAAGTGGATGTTGGCATCCGAGAATAATTCCAACTGTTGGATGAATTAGCCCCAGTGCTATAACCTTGGGCTTTGATACCATCTGTAATTTCCCTAGTCACCTCAGTGCCCTTTAGAGGTGATGGGGGAACTCCTTAGAAAGAACCTACTAATTTTTTTTTAAAACTCTGCACTATCGCACAGCCACAATAATAGTTAGTCCGCAATCCGCATTCCTTAAGACACAAGTCAGAATTTGGAACCAAAAATTCCCAGCTTCGACGAAACACGCCCTCGAATTCCGCAATCCGCATTGTGGGAATCAGAATTTGGAACCCCAAATTCACAGCTTCACAAAGTCATGCCTCTGACTTCCGCAATCTGCAATCCGCGATGAGGGAGTCGGAAGTCGGAACTCCCAATTCTCAACTCCGAAGGAAATCACTCCTCTAGTTTCCACAATTCGCAATCCGCCTTGCGGGAGTCAGAAAGTTGGAACACCAAATACACCTCTTTGAATATTTACACCTTCGAATTCTGCAATCCGCAATGCTGGAGTCGAAAAGTTGGAACACCAAATACACCGCCTCGCTGAATCACACCTCCGACTTCTGTAATCTGCAACCGTGATGCGAGAGTTGGAATTCAGAACACCAAATACATAGCTCTGGGAAAATTACACCTCTGAATTCTGCAATCTGCAATCTGTGTTGCGTGAATCGGAAAGTCAGAACTCCAATGTGCAACACTGAAGAAACGCGCCTCCAAATTCCACAATCCGCAATCCACAATGCAGGTTCGAAAAGTCGAAAGCCCAAATGCACAATTTATCAGGATGATATCTTTCTCACCCCAAGTCCATTTTTGGAAAACTTGGTGTCGTTGGAAATCTCTCAGTGATCTCCATGCAACTATATGATCCTCTGCCACACTTGAGAACTCTTATTTTTTCATTCGTCCAACCAGAGTGTTTCCCTAAACCTCATCCATGCTTCTTTACCACTCCATAAAGATATTTGATACACTCTGTCATGGCCCCTCCCTTCATCTGACCCATAGAGGGAACATGAACACAATAGGGGGTGTCTATTTATCCCCCAAATCCATATGAGGAAATACAAACCATCTAAAGGTGTGTGCAATGCATAATGAACATACATAGTGGAATTAAAACCTAATAAAACACACACAGAGAATGGAATGCATCAACATGTTTATTCCAGGTAGAATGATAAAAAAACATACAGAGAATTAGTCCCCTTCTCATGCTATGCACAGGCTTTATGCTGACTAACTTAAGATAATCATTTCATTTCAATTAAAATGAATAATTCATAATTCAGAACACAGAACACAGAATGGAAATAATTTAAATCACATAGCACACTTATCCTTTAAGTGAAATCACCAAGCAACTAGATATGGACTGCAATGTTCCATCCCAACCATAGATATCTTCCCAGCCTATATTCTTTTAGCACTCAGACACCACCCCCGAGTTGGGGCTATGTATCTGTTAACACCCAGAAAGTGCTCACTAGCTCATTCCCTTATTCACATAACCCATTTGTCCACTTTCCACCATTTGAGCCTCTAAAACCATCAAAAGGTCACCAAAAAGACCATAATACATATTTTTTTCACTCAAAATATGTATTTTCCTCAAAAAACCCTAAAAAAGGGTCCAAAATTCCCCAAAAATATTCAAAGGGAATAAAAATATTCAAAAAAGGAAAAAGAGACCTAAACCATGTTGGTTAATACCATTGGTTTCCTCAAAACCATAATGGTATTCCCCATCACCAAAAACTATAAAAAGGTGATAGGGGCTCCTCACTTTTCATCCACATTTCATCCTATCCTTATGCTGCCAAATTCCCTTTGAGAGTCATTGCCTCCCATTTCGAGTTTGAATATCCCCATTGAAGCTTTGGAGAAGAAGAGACCATTGGATATTGGAGCTTCTCAACCTTGGAGCTGCTCAACACCCATCATCCTCACCATTTTAGGTAATACAAAATCAAATATTTTTCAAGTTATTGTTTTTCCATAGATCTTATTGCTCATATTCTGAAATCTAGTTTTTTATTTATTTGTACATGCTTATGTTAGATTAAGTTACATTAGTTTTTACATATCTTTATTGAGACTGCTACTACTAGTTAGCAGGTGCATCCTTGCACATGCTTGGTTGAAAAACCAAGCAACGGTATCCACTAAGGAGGAACTACTCAGGTCCACTCACAGCCTTAAGCACAGTCAATCAGGGTCATCCAGCACACAACTAGCTCTGTCAAATAAGTGGGGATACATGGAAGTAGTTTCCTAAGTCAATGAGCCCAACCACAGAGCTATTGACATAACCAATTGGATTCAGATAGTCCAGGAACCCTTATAACCTCCATTCTCAGCCTAAGTAGGGTTCCCTTATCTTCTACGTAGTCCCTCGGGCGCCCCTTCCTTCAACGCTAACCTGGGAAGGTATGGCTTCTCCTAAATTCTAAACCAGAGATAAATGAGCCTTCACTGGCTCTACCATGAATTATGACCCCCCAGTCTCTTTCCTATTGCGATCCACTCTTGGATCTCCTTAGGGTTGCAACCAAATCGCTCTGTCCCGCAACTGGATATTCAGGCTATCAAATTCGGGTTCTCTCATGGAATTATGGGCATCTCTTACTCTAAAATTCGCTCCAGGGTTCAGGTCGATGGATCCCCCCCATTGGATTTCACTTCCCACCCAAATTTTTGGGAAATTTTGGCACTCTGAATCATGGCTTAACTCCGAATCGCGATTTATGGTCTTCTTCCCTATTGGGCATGCGTCCTCCATCAAAATTGATGCTTGAATCCTGAACCATGGAATGGGGATGAGGGAAAAACAAATTCAAATGAGGTGGAGTGGCTTGTGGGTCAAGCAAAGAGATCCCATACCTTGCCTTACGAATTTAGGGCTGCCTATCCTCCATCATCCTCATGAACATATTTCTAAATTACTTCCTTACAACAACATTAAATGACAGCTAGGACAGTCAAAGGTGGGTTCTCAAGGTGACATTTGGAAGCCTAGGGTTCAATCCCATAACCCCCTCACCTCTCCCTAGTGGATGCATATATCCCCCTCATTTTAGTTGCATCCATAGCTATCCCCTTGGTATTTTTATTTGCATGATATGTATTTACATCATTTTTACAATTTTCATGGCTTACTAGTGCATGGATAGCACAATATAAATATCATCCTTGTAAGGCTGAGCATTCACTAGCGGGGCCTTGGCCTTGAGCTCCACGCTAGGAATCATACATCACATATGTACAATTTTTACACCAAAATCCAATATATCCTAAGTTTCAAAATGGGGATGTTACAATGCCTGATAAGCTCCCCTCATATATGCCTAAATTTGAAGGGAAACAAGGAGATGACCTAGGCAACCATGTCATGTCTTTTCACTTATGGTGTTCCTCCAATAACATACTGAAATAATCAATGAGGCTTTGCCTCTTTCAACGAACCCTTACAGGAAGCGCTGCAAAGTGGTATGTGAACTTACAAGGGACAACCTATACCACCTTTAAGAAATCGGTCACTGTATTTATCACTTACTTTCAGCTTCCCATTTTCCATGACCTTAGTCTCAAAATTATCACAGAATTTTGACAAAATATGTCTACCCACATAGCATACCATATCCATAAGTGGCATTGATGATGCACATTGGGAAAAATCGACATGCAACCTTAGTTCTTGTTGGATTGGTTCATCAAGTCACTCCAACCCATAATTGCAAATATGTGGCAACCTATTTTCCCTAAAATGAGGAAGAGGCCACCCTAAAGGACCAACATTTCAATGTCATTTATGCACAATCCAATTACTTATACACCATCCTACCAGATGCACCTCGACATTGATCTTTGGATCCCATACCTACGGCTTCGTCACATTTAGTGAATGGTATTATTGGGTCTGTTTCCCAATAGGGAAAGGTCCCCCCTCCCCTAAATCCTATGCCAGTCAACAAGGTACCGCAGTACCCACTCGTCCCTCTTGTTTCGACACCCCTTCCACCTGCACCAAATCCTCAGTTTGGTTAGCTTCAATATGGACCTTACAGTCCTACCTACCCCAATGCAATCCACGAATTTATGGTACCTCCAATATGAATGTCATAATATACTCCCACAAAAACATTACGTTGAGCACAAATTGTGTATATCCCACCACAAGGGTATAATACTTATTACCCATTTCTGTGTCCTCCTGGTATTTCCCCCAATGTTCCATACATGGGGGTCAATTTAGTACAACCTTCTTTCTCACAACAAGATCATCAGTTTGAGTAGTTGAACAAAGTTAACCCCTAGAATCCACAAAATCAAGGAAAGAAGAAAGGTAAGAAAAAACAAAACCAATAGTAGGGGAAATTGGGAAACCCCCCTCCGCAGTAGAATGAGAAATGGGGTAACCAAAATGCGGGGGCTAATAACTCCCCCAAACAAGGAAAAAATTCCAACCTAAGGACAAACTATTCCTGCAGAATTTGTGGAGAGTATGGTCACTATACTTACCATTTACCACTCATCCCCGATTGTCAGCAGTTGGTGGAATTAAAGAAAAAAAATCATCCAATCCTCCTCATGAACCTAATGTTCCACAACCACAGCTTGATGTCTTACAACAGCCCTTTTCCAACCAAGAGGTTTTCACTCAGCAGCAGGAGCCCCTCCCCCCTGACTATGGATGCTTTCATAACATCTACATGAAAATGACATATGTTAACCTCCAAACTTGAGCCAAAAGCTATGGAAATCCTAAAACCCCATAAGAGGATGTACCAGCCCCTTTTGGGGGCCCTTTGAAAATACCACAACCAAGTGATGAAAAAATCCCAAGGATCCCAAAGGTACCACTTAGGTGCACCTCCCATGACCCTCACATGAAACCCACCCACAATTATAGTATTGTGGATGAATTTTCTCAGTCACCAGCTTCCATGTCCACATTAGAAGTATTACAATCTTTCCCAAACCAAAGGAAGTCATTACTTAACACACTTGGTGTCCTCTACCCTTCAGACTCGCACCTTATGACCTTTGATATTGACAAAGGGGAACCGTGACTACCCTCGTCAGTCACATTCCAAGTTACAAACACATTAAAAAACATGATGATTTATCGATGCATTATCGATGAAGGAGCATCCACATGTGTTATGTCATCTAATGTATGGAAAATATTTGGATCCCCTGAGTTATTTCCCTCATCTATCACCCTTGGCGCATATGATGGGAAACCCTCACAACCTAGGGGTTTGTACCAAAATGTCCCCATTGAGATAAGGGGAAAGATGGTCATGATTGATATTGAGGTAGTCGATGCACAACTCAACTACAACATTCTTCTATGTCATATTTATATGTAGACCATGACGATGGTTTCCTCTTCGATATTCCTCATCATGATGTTTCCCTCTAATGGGAATATCATCACCCTTGACTGGCTCAATTACTATGACCCTCATACTAACACCAACCTTTATAATGTCCTACCCACTGTAGGTGGAATGAGTCAACCCCTTTATGTTGATATATGCCCGAGAGTGTACAAAGAATCTAACTTTATAGGGGCATACTCAGGTACCCTTCCTGAGATTCCTGCATCAATAGATGGTCTAATGTGCATAATTTTCACCTCTAAAAATACATCTGCCACCTAGTTGGCATCATCATCAACACTTCTGCTGAGTCATGGCATTGAATAGATATAGAGTCCATCAGTGCCTCCAATATTTTATATACCATTCTTGTACCCCCCCACAGGAGTACAAGGGACATCAGTTATGGATCAACTAACTCTCCTTGGGCTCACTTTGGGTATACCTATGTGGTAACTCACTCCACCCTACCTATAAATGGCATCAAAAGTGGTATCCCACTATGATTTTGTCCTTGTCTCATCCAGTATGCATCTATACCAAGCACCGAGCCTACGACACCTATGACTAAACCACCAAAACTATTGTTAAACCCACTAATGGGGGAATATGACAAACGAAGTTGAAGTTCCCTGTCGTGACAAACCCCCTTCTCGAACCATCATCGATAGTCACCAAGACTAAAGAAGGGGGCATAACCCAACAAATGTTAAAACCCCCAGTAATTAAAACCACTACTCCTGCAAAAAGGGTCACTCCATCATGTGTCCTATGTTGGAAACAAGGCCATGAGACTAACCTATGCCCCACCTTGTCGGACCTCAAGAATCTACTGAATACCCTTTTTAGTGTGATGCATGTAGCACATATGATATAACAGGGGTCCAGTCATGCATGTTTGATTTTCTCCCATTTTGGGAATTATACGCACCATTGTCCCAAACTCCATCGATTTCAGGATGCTTTGGAAACCATTAACCTCACCCAACCTTTGGTTGAGAGTCCTTCTCCTCAACCACAGGAAACAACTTCCATAAATGTCATCACAACAACGACATCCTCACCGATAGTGATCACCTCAAAATCATTTAAACATGATGAATCACACCTGCCACTCTCTAATCAACATTTCCCTCCTTAGCATCCTCAGATTCCAACACATGTTCGCAATCAAGACTATGCTACTCCCTCATGCAAATCCTGAAGGTTGTTGACTCACCATTCCTTCTAATGTCCTATGTTGGGTGCATTGCACACACTTCATGCGGCACAGAAGCATCGATCGGATAACCTCACCCCTTTGGGAACAACCCTTCCCACGGTATTCAAAGAAGAAAATAACTTTACCGATCACACTAAGGAAGTCAACATATGATTTGTCTCTCTTCCACTCAGTAATGATAACCCTCCATCATCAATTTTTTATAAGAACCTTGGATCATCACTAATGCTGGAAGAGGCACACCATCCTCTGGTTTCCACCCAAGAGGAGATCCTCCCCCCTCCAAAACCCCCCTTTTCTGAATGGATATCCTTCATATTGACTTGATACCCCTCCCACCAAGTTTTAGCACCATTGACATTGACCCCACTCAAGTAGGAAATTCCATACCTTCTACTAACAATGATGGGTCCATTCATATCAGGTCTAAACAATCCTTATCTTCAAATGAAGACATGTTAGAGGTATATTTATTCTCCACATATGAAGCAATAATGGAGGCTATGCATTTAGATGAACCCCCTTGGGACAACCACCATCATAGGTCATCTTTTTCTCCTACCCATGTCCAACCTATTACTTCGATGCCCCAACAGTACACCATTGAATCAAAATATTTCCTATTTCCTAGTCACATCGATTGGTTCAAAAACCCCATCCTATACCCTGATGTCTTTGAAGACGGAAACCTATCTAAGATTTCTCCCACGATTCAATTTGATATTTCCGTAATAACATGATTAAATGAAAACATCTCAATTCATGCGTCAGGCTCACTAGAAGAAGTCATTGATTTCACCTCTCTCTTCAAGGAATTTCGAGATGTCTTCGCATGGTCATATGAAGAAATGCCTGGCTTAGACCCTTCCATTTTCAAACATCATATCGGAAATTGGATAGGTGCACCCCCATTCAGATAGAAACAACGAACTCTCCAACCCTCTAAGGCCCCAACTATCAAGAATGACATTGAAAAACCCTTTAGGATGGATTTATTTTCCCCATTGCTTATATGTCATGTGTTTCCAACCCTTTCCTAGTAAACAAGAAGCAAGGCACAATTCGAGTCTATACATACTTCCACGATCTCAACCTAGCATGCCCCAAGGATAATACCCCACCCCATTCATTAACTATATTGTTGATTCATGTGCGGGTAGTGAAATTATGTCCTTCATGGATGGATTCTCTGGTTATAATCAAATACGAATCCACCCCTAGGATCAATATAAAACCAAATTCACGACACCCTGAGGCACCTTTTCCTATCGAGTTATTCATTTTGGGTTAAAGAATGTTGGAGCCACCTTCCAAAGATATATGGCATATGTTTTCGATGATCTATCCCATATCATCCTGACTTTCCTCGATGACTTGAATGCCAAATTTAAACAACAAAGTGATCACCTCTGTGATCTACACACCATCTTCACTCGATGTCGTAATCAGTTAAGAGAATTAACTAAGTGATAACAAAGAATATCTAGTTAACTAAGTGTTATTGCATGATGACACTTATGTTAAAATAAAATATGACACTTATGTTAAGTGAAAATATGACACTTGAGTTGCGACACTTGCATGATGGAACTTAAGTTAGCATCCTAACTATGTGGGAAATCATTCAGTTAAGGGGTGAGTACATCCTAAGACTCAGTTTAGTGAGTTAATGCACTGTATGAGAAGTGGGGCACTCTTCTTCATGCAAGATTGATACATCCATATGGAGGGCGAGTTCATCATGAATTCATAACATAAAAATAGAATCCGATGCATGTGAATAATATATAAATATGTTATACAAGATTGAGGAATTCAATGTGAAGTGAATTCTCTTCTCCCTTAAAGGAAAGGTGCTTCTATTTATGCACGATATTATTTTGAGTCTCTTTATTCTTTATCTTTCTCTTGCTCTGTAATTCCTCCAAGGGTGCTTGATGTAAAAGACATTCCTTGCTATCTATCAATATACTAAGGAATATTTTGCTTGGGTTTTCTCCCTCAAGTTATAGAGGGTTTCCCTAGGATAAATTCATGTGTTGAGTGTGATTTATTATGTGTATGATTTCTATTTTATTTCAAGTACTATTGCATTTTTTAATTAAGGACAAAAAATTAACAAGTTTTAGCATGGATGTATCTATTCCTAACTCTCTTGGTCTAGAAAGCATATAATCAATATGTGATAGAGTATTCGTTGTTAAGATTATATGCTACCATAGACTATATTGCAAATTCATTAGCATTCAATACATTATTCACAATAACAACATAATAAGGATCTTTGAAAGATACACAATCACAAAGAACAACAAAAATATACCGTGGGAAACCCTCTAAGGGAAGAAAACCCAGCAAGAACTTCCTCAATATAGATGATCAAGTACAATGCCTCAAAAATATGTCTCATAAATAAGAGAGACAAAAATACCAAACTCTGGACTCAAGCCACTCCTCCTTCTCCTTCGTAGATATCTCTCTCTCTCTCCACTAAAGTGAATTGCACAAGTGAGTGAATGAATAAATGAAGGAGTCTCTCCTTCCATCTATAAATTAATTTCCACTAACCACTTACCCTAACAGGGCCGACTTATCTAGGAAGAATCAATATAACATTATATTACATTTACTTGGGTGCTAACGACCTGACTTACATTGAAGGTTTAACCTTGTGACCTTTACATGACCAAATGTAATAATGGCATCCTCGATGGAGGTAAAACATCCCCGACGTAGTTACAATAATAAAGTACCAATAGAATATACTTTGAAGTTACATTAATTTAACACTCCCCCTTAACCAGAAGGGTATTCTACTGACAACAACATCTGCATGTGTAACTCTACATAACATCATCGGAGAAAGGAGGGCATCATCATCAACATTGATACATCTATAAATCATTGGAAGTTCTTCAACATCATCATCAACAACTGAAACAGCTGTTGTAACATCATCACATCATCTTCAGTACAGAGTTGAAGTATCATCATTTGCAGCATTGGAGCACCTCATCTTCAGTACTGGAACATCATCATTTGCAGCACTAGATTATCTTCATCTTCAACACTGGAACTGCAGCAATGGAACATCCTCATCTTCAGCAGTGGAACCTGTAGCAATGGAACATCCTCATCTTCAGCACTGGAACATCATCATCTGCAGCATTGGAGCATCCTGACACCTCATCATCTGCAGCATTGGAGCATCCTGACACCTCATCATCTGCAGCATTGGATCATCCTCATCTACAGTACTAGGACATCATCAGGATCATCATGTGCAGTACACCTAATCCTTCCTTTCGGAACTAGGGATCATGGACAATCCTCCCTTTCGAAACTAGGATTCAGTCCAAACAACTCAAGTGATCCTTCCTCTTGGAATAGGGATCATGGACAATCCTTCCTTTCAAAACCATGGATTAAGATGAACACTAAATCAACATTTAAGACTATCCTTCCTTTCGTAACTTGAGATCTCTGTCTATGGATGATCAATCCCACCACAATCATTTAACACTATCTCAGTCTAGGTATGATCGATCCAAACACAATAATTTAAGACAATATCTGTCTAGGTATGATCGATCCCAACACAATCATTTAAGATAATATCTGTCTAGGGATGATCGGACCCAACAAAATCATTTAATACAATCTTTGTCTAGGTATGATTGGACCCAACACAATCATTTAAGACAATCTCTGTCTATGGATGATTGGACCCAACACAATCATTTAAGACTATCTCTATCTAGGGATGATCAGACCCAACACAATCATTTAATACATCTTTGTCTAGGGACAATCAATCCCAACACAATAATTTAAGACATATCTATCTAGGGATGATCGATCCCAACACAATCATTTAAGACATCTCTGTCTAGGGATGATTGATCCCAACACAATCATTTAAGACATCTATGTCTAGGGATGATCGATCCCAACACAATAATTTAAGACATCTCTGTCTAGGGATGATCGTTCCCACCACAAATTAGGATCAACATTTAAGACAATCTTTGTCTAGGGATGATCAATCCCACTGCACCATAGTATCATCAACACTACTCCCCCTTTCAATGGAAGTCCTTTTGGACTACACCAAGATTGTCACAGAAGTGCTCAAACTTCACTCGAGACAGAGGCTTAGTCAATACATATGAAACCTGCTCATATTTGCTCACGTACTGGAGCTTTATAGCTCCCCTCTTCAGCATATCATGGATTTAGAAATACTGTATTTCTATGTGTTTTGACCTCTCATGGAACACAGGGTTCTCTGTCATTTTTATACAACTCTAGTTTTCACATAGAATCATTGTGGTATCCAACTCCAGATCAAAAAGACCTAATAACAACTTCCAAAGCCATATGTCTTCACAAATCGCAAAACAAGTTGCAATATAGTCTTCCTCTACAGTGATGAGAGCCACACTGGATTGTTTCCTGCTTAGCCATGAGATCATGGCTAACCCTAGACTGTAACATCCACCTAAAGTGCTTTTCCTGTCTGAGACACTTCCACCCCAATCGGGATCTGTATAACCATACAGTCTAAGCTCATGATCTCTAGAATAATTGAGACCATAATCTATTGTACCTTTTAGGCACCTCATCACATGCTTTGTAGCTACAATGTGCAACCGTCTAGACTCAACCAGATACTGACTCAAGGTGTTCACAGCAAAGCATATATATGGCCCCGTATTCGTCATATACATTAGCGACCCAATAATATTCATGTATAGAGTCACATCCACTAATTTTGACGAAGTATCAGATAATAAATTCAAGTTGGTATCCATGGGTTTGGCCATGGATTTTCACTCCAACATATCAAATCTTTTCAATATTTCCACTTCATACTTCCCTTGATTAAGGAAGATTCCCTCTAGGCTCTGGAATACCTCGAGACCTATAAAATAATGCATTAATCCAAGGTCTTTCATATCAAATTCTATAGCAAGCTTCTCTTTCCACTCTGATATTCTCTTCTCATTACATGTCAGGAACAAGTCATCCACATATAGCAATAATATTACTGGTTCATCATCCATAACCTTGAAGTAAAGGTTAGGATAAACTTTACTCTTAGTAAATCCCAAGCTCGTCAGAAAACTATCAATTCTTCCATACCAAGCTCTTGTATCTTGCTTCAACCCATACAAATCCTTCTTCAATTTGCAGACATGCATCTCTTTGTTTTCAACCTCAAAACCTTGTGGTTCTATGTACACTTCCTCCTCAATAACACCATTCATAAAAGTTGTTATCACATCCATCTGGTGTAACTTCCACTTTATCGTGGCTGCTAGTTCCATGATGGTTCTAATTGAAGTGTACCTTGCTATAGGAGAAAATGTTTCCTCATAATCAATTCCTTCCTTTTGAGAGAATCCTCGAGCCACAAACCTAGCTTTGTATTTCTCAATACTTCCATCCGAAACATGTTTTATCTTGTATATCCATTTGGAAGATACCACACTTTTACCTTCTAGTTTGGGAACTATGTCCCACACATCATTATTCATTATTGAATAGTATTCTTCCATCATAGCTTCTACCCATTCTGTCTTTTGAATGGCCTCTTCAAAGCAAGTAGGTTCCTTATCTACAAGATCACACATCAAATCCACATAACTAGAAAATGGATTTGGCCTCTTTCTTTCTCTTGTGGAGCCTTCTGGATATCCATACTTCTCAGCATCTTAAATAATTTCACGATCCCAAGCTGGTTTTCTCTTTCAAGATATAGCCATGGATGGAGGTTCTTGGGGCTCCAACATATCATGATCTTCAAGAGTCTCATCATTGGGAGAGAGTGCGCAACCTCTGCAACTCTAGGAGGTACATCTTCTTCATATACTTCTTCATGTTGGCACTTTTTGGATCTCTTCGGAGCTGCATCTTCATCAAATGTCACATCCCTACTAATATCCATGTGATTATAGCCTGGTATATAGATCATGAAGGCCTTAGAGACCTCACAGTATCCAACAATGATTCCTTTATTTCCGGAAGGATCCAGTTGGTTCTTTTCTCTTTTGGAATATGTACAAATACTGGACAACCAAATATCTTGAGATGAATTACCTATGGTTTCTTTCCTGTAAACATATCTTCGGGCATTTTGAACCCAAGTGCACTATGGGATACTCTATTTTGGACATACATTGTTTTCCTTCCTTCTTCACCCCATAGATGCATAGGAAGATCTTGATCATGGATCATTGTCTTCACTGCTTCCATAATAGGTTGATTATTTCTTTCAGCAACACCATTTTGTTGAGGGTTGTAGGGAGTGGTAAGCTCCCTCTTAATCCTATTATCCTTGCAAAAGGATTCAAAATATTTTGAAGTATATTCTCCTCCATTATCTGACCTGAGTATTTTGATCTTTCTCTATGAAAGATTGAAGGCTTTAAATTCCTTGAACTTCTCGAACACTTCACCTTTTGATTTCATAAAGTAAACCCAAGTATTTCTTGAATAATCATCAATGAAAGTAACATAATATTCATACCCACTTAATGATGTTGAAGTCATTGGACCACATACATCTGAGTGAATGAGTTCCAATACTCCTTCCGTCTTGGTGTCGCTCTTCGGAAGTGGATTCTTTAAGTTCTTTCCCTTTGCACATCCTTTTCAAATTCCTTCATTATCAATCTTTAGATTGGGTAAACCCATTACTACCTTACTTACATGTGGTAGTGCTTTGTAGCTTATGTGAGAAAGTCTTCTATGCCATAGTTCACATGGACTTGTAGTTTCATGAATCAAAGTTGCTTCTGAATTTCCTTTGAGTTTGTATAGACCTCCTTCTTGTATCCCAATAACAACAACATCCTTTATAGATTTTCCTTTGGGCCACATGAGAACTTCTCCATCTATAAAGGAAACCCTAAATCCTTTCTTATCCAAAGATGAGATATAAAGTAGGCTCTTCTTTAGGCCTAGTACATATAGTACATCCTTCATGTTCATCGAGGTTCCTGAATCAAGCTTGTAGGTAGCTTCTCCTATTCCCTTGATAGGATATTGATAATCATCTCCTAATGATACCTTCTGATGGGAGTTCTTCTCTTCTAAACTAGAGAGAGTCTTCTTCTGACCTGTCATGTGATTTGAAGCACCACTATCAATTAACCATGTGTCATCTCCAGGTGTCACGGACCCAGAGAGAGCAGAGAATAAAACATATTATTCTATTTCTTCCTTTGCTTGCTTCCTAAGAGTTTCTTCTTCCTCATATTCTTCTTCTTCATATTCAACAAAGTGAGAATGGTGTCTTTTATTGCTCTTCCTCTTGTAATCTTCTTTTCTATCTTTTATTTCTGGAGAATCTTTGGCAATATGTCCCATCTTATCACAACGAAAATATTGAAAAGAAGAGTAGTCTCTTCTCTTGTAGTCTCTCTTCTTATACTTTTGAAATTTCTTTAGAGGATGGAACTCCTTATGATTTTTCTTCTTGAAATGAGGTTTTCCTTTTCATCTCTTTGTATGGGTAACTAGAGCTTGATCATCATCCCTGAGTAGTGCTTCTTCAATTTGCTACTCTAGCTCCCTCCTGGACACATTCTTCCCATACAACTTCAAATAGTAGACTTTCCTTTATTGCACACATAGTCTAGATAAAGGAGTACCAAGGTCTAGTAAGACCATTGAGAGCAGTCATTACCAACTCATCTTCATCAAGGGTGTCCCTAATAGCTTCTAGTTGTTCCTTGAATTGGGAAATCCTTGTAAAATATTCTTTGGTAGATTCTTGTTGGCTCATCTTTGTGCTCTTAAGTTGAGCTATCAAATTCATCTTCCGATTTATGTTTCTTCCTTCATACATTCTATTTAGGGAATCAAACATCTCCTTTGGATTCTTCTTAGAGGACACTTGAGGAATCAAGTGATCTTTAATGGAGTCTTCTATGGTCCTCATAGCCCTAATCATATCCTTCTTTTGCTTCTCCTTAGCTTCATCTTCTTCGGGTTCAAGTCCAACTTATTTAACAAACTTGGTAAGATCATTCTCTTCCAGAATGAGTCCAATCCTATCCTTCCAATCACGGAAGTTCTCTATGCCTTCCAACTTGTCATCAAGCTTGGTGCTTGGTGCCATCTTAACCTGAGAAGCAGAAAATAACAAAAAATCAAAATTTCTCAAAATAAAAAACTAAACTCACCAAAATATGCACTTGACTGAGGCGAGTATGCTGGTGTACTTGGATTCTGAAGATTCCAAAATTTCACCCTTCAAAATTGACTTGCGAATTTTGGATCTGCAGTTTTCTAGTTAGCTAGTTTTCTGCAGTTTTCTAGTTCAAGGTCAAACTAGGGTTTGAATTTCCGGGAGTTTCACCCACTAATGCCAATTTCATTAAATTTGGACATATCAAGAAAATTTTGGCCTAAGAAAGTGTGAATTTAGACTTTGAAAGTGTCAATATCAACCTTTCTAAAGTGCAAAATCAGGTTCTGAAAGTGGAAATATTAGCTTTGAAATGTGTGTTTTTCTATTCGAATAGTGTGTTTTTTGACTACTTATGAACCTTAAAAATTGCAGTTTTTTGTTATAAAACTATGAATTTCAATTCAAAAAGTGTGAATTTCAAATAAAAAAATGCAAATTTTGATTTGAAAAGTGTGAATTTCAAATAAAAAAATGCAAATTTGGATTTGAAAAGTGTGAATTTCAAATTAAAAAAATGTAAATTTTTATTTGAAAAGTGTGAATTTCAAATAAAAAAATGCAAATTTTGATTTGAAAAGTGTGAATTTCAAATAAAAAAATGCAATTTCTTATTTGAAAAGTGTGAAATTTCAAATAAAAAAATGCAATATTTTATTTGAAAAGAGCAATTTTCATTTGTAAATGTTCAAAACTTTAAGGTGAAAAGTTCAATGTCTAAAATATTCAGTCATTGTTTGAATAACAAGTCAATCGGCTAAGTTATAACATATAAAAATGGTTTGTCCCAACCTCTGTTTTCTGACAAGAAGGATCAGCCACCCCTTCTTTTCGTAGTTAATTGTGAAAACCTTTATCTAGTAATTCAGCTATATCCATAATGGAGATCACAAGAAGGATCGACCGACCCTTCTTGCAGTGTCGAACTATTATGAAAATAATATTGGGAATAAGAAGGATCGGCCGATCCTTCTTGCAGTGTCGAACTATTATGAAAATAATAATTGGAATAATAAGGGTCGACTGACCCTTCTTGCAATGTCAAACTATTATGAAAATAATATTAGGAATATGAAGGGTCAACCGACCCTTCAATTACGAGGGAATTGTAAAAACAGAACACCTTGGAAGTTATAACATATAAAATGGTTTGTCCCGACATCCGTTTTTCGACAAGAAGGATCGGCCACCCCTTCTTTTCATAGTTAATTGTGAAAACCTTTATCCAGCAATTCAACTATATCCATAATGGAGAACACAAGAAGGATCGACCGACCCTTCTTGCAGTGCCAAACTATTATGAATAGAATATTGGGAATAAGAAGAGTCGGTCGACCCATCATTTACGGGGGAATTGTAACAATAGAACACCTTGGAGAAAGAGCGGCCGCTCTTTCTCTGAGAATATTTTCACTTTCCAGAAAAGTCTTTGAAGGAAAACATCTATAAATTTTGTTGTTAAAATGTTGATATCTAGTATACCAAGGTGACATGTGGAACGATCATATTGTGACACGTGGCATATTTGATATCTAGTATCGGGGTGACACGTGGAACGATCATATTGTGACACGTGCCACATTGAGTATAGCGAGGTTACTAATTTTTTATTATGGATTTAAAACTTATAAATATTTTTTTTTCCAAAATTAGTAATGAGGAGGGATGGGACGGATGGGGAACGGTAATTATCACAGTATGGCAGGATATCATCTCTGTAGATTTTGCTCGAGTAAGATATCATCTCTGTAGATTTTGCTAGAGTGATTGTACCATTATCTAGTAGTTCATGAGACTTCAGGCCTGGAAATTAACGGCATGTAGAACGTATTTGCTTCACTGGAATGTATTTGACAGGTCTGCTTGGAATTTACCCACGTTTCTACAGGCATACATAATTTACCCGCATGTCTGCTTGAAATTTACCCGTGTGTCAAATTGACGTCCACCAAATTCACTTATCCGTCATAAACAAATACTAGTAAAATTACTAGTTTGGTAATTAAGATTGGGAAGATTTACATGACTTTAATGAATTGAAAATTTTCATCATATTTATGCTTGTTTGATGCGCTTGTGACTTGAGTGTAGTGTGCTTCTTAGATGCACTTGTGACCTGAGTGTATTGTGGCATTTTTTAGAGGGAGACGAAATGGATTTCTGTACCAACTTTGATTTAAATAAAAAATACCGGCTTGCTTGAGGTATGTTGATTTTTTTCAAGTTTTGTATGGATTAGGGGTTCTATTTTGATGATTTTGAAATGTGGTAATTGGCAGTATTTCAATGGAATTCTTGCTTTTTTTAAACTTTTTCGATGGTAGTTTTTCTATGGGATTCCTGCTTTTTTTCTAAAATTATGGCAGCTATGTTTTGTGGTTGGTTTTTAGGTTTTTTTACATCCTTTTGACTCACAATTTTCTGTAATATTTAGTGAATAAACAATACATTGAATAAGAGAACATCAATATCAATATGCTTACTGGAAATTGTAAATATTATAAAAAACTTAATGTCTTTAAATAAAGAGAGTGTGCCCTCATATTTGTTTTGGATTTTGATTTTTTTATTATTGTTTTGGAATGGGGTGGAAAGCCACTGTATATTTTATTTATTTACCAAGGAAAGTAGGGGATCATTGCTTGTTACCATAGATGCACTTTCTTTTAGCGTGGACTGGAAATCCTCCATATATTTTATTTATTAACCCAGAAAAGTATGGGATCATTGCTTTTTACTGTACAATTATTTTACTTCTGGCTTGAACTGAAATTACCATGATGACGCCATAGACAGAGGCTCTTGAGGCTGATATACCCATTTTGATCATTGTTTTCTTTCATGTATATATATGGTGACCACCTATGGGATCGACCTTTGTGTTTAACTACTACAATATTCTATGAATTTGCATGTTGCATTCAATAGGGATAGGATGAACTCTATTTTTCATATTGTTTATTGATTATTGTGCCTTCATTGATTTTTGAAAGAAAGGCTTGCTTTCATGAGAATGATCCATACATTAATTTATGTAATTTCATTGCTTTTAGAAAGAAGAGATCTCTGCCAACGCATGCCCAAATTGTTGGTTATTGCTTAAGTTATTGTAATTTATTGTTTGTTGGGAAGAGGGGATGATCGGGTGACCTTCCTATTAATGCCATGCCTTGCTGCTACATATTTATTATGATGTCAAGGAGCTTGGCGATCCCACCATGGTTCCATCCCAAGCCCCAAATTATTCGGCTGTTGTGTCATTATCGTGATATTAAACATTCATCATTTCCTAGAATGATCATTTGCATACACAAATTGTTTGACTATTGTTACATAAAACGTAAAATGACAGGCAGTAAAAACATGTTACTGTCATCAAATTTTTAATTGACAGGTACATAAAATTTGAAATTCCATGCCTTTTCATGACATTGATGAGGAAATGGAACGTAATTGTACAAGTAAACTTCACTTTGACAGGCATTATGGACGACCATCGTCAGGAGGAAGAGGTGAAGAGGAAGAGGTTTAACAGGGAACAGATCCTTTTGGAGGATAGTCGTAGAGTCTCTTCTGCTCATAGGATAGTTTGGAGGCAATGTAGGATTTTTGAACTGGACCTATCGTTTGAAGTGTAGAAGGAAATCCAAGGTTTGGAGCGGGAGCTCTGGAAAAATCTTGGTAAAGATACCATGCAGGAGGAAAGCCGGAAGCTGGAAAATTGGGTCGAGGACCCCGGGAGCACTACTAGCCGTTTAACCCTATATGAGCAAACTGTTGCCTATTACTGGTTAATGAAAAACTTAGTGGGGTATGCTCTTACGGACCGTATGCAAAAAGAGGATCCGGTGCAGAACAAGCTTCAAGACAAAACCAGGGAGAGGAACCAGAAGATGGACTTCTTCTTGCAATACATGGGCCTTTGTATTCCTGATTCTACCACGACTGCACTGGAAGAAAATCTTGGTAAAGATACTCTGCAGGAGGAAAGTCGGGAGCTGGAAAATATGGCCATGGACCCGGGGAACACTGCTAGTCGTTTAACCCTGTATGAGTGAACTATTTCCCTTTACTGGGAAATGAAAAACTTGGTGGGGTATGCTCTTATGGACCATATGCAAAAAGAGGATCCGGTGCAGAAATAACTTCAAGATGAAACCAGGGAGCTGAACTGGAGGATGGACTTCTTGCTGCAATCCATGGGCCTCTGTATCCCCGATGCTACCATGACTATGCCAGAAGAAAATGCTCAAGGCCATTTTTCGGACTTGCGTTATATTTTACTGTAATGTTGTTATTCTCTCTAGTGATCGGGGGTTGTTTCTCCCATGTAGTTGGTGTGTTTTTAGGGTTTATATCATAGTAGCAAAACACGGCCGTATTAACAGTTGCTGCATGGAAATTAGAACAAAGTTAAAAATACCGCGAACATTCAAGATGATACGAGTTCCCGTATGGCTCTGTAAATTTAACAAGATGCAAAAAAAACATTCAAATTTTCCAAAATGGAGGTAACAACTCATCCAAGTAGGGATCTCTTCTACAAAATGAGGTATTGTTGAGAGATATACCTCATGTTTTCGACTGACTCTCTGTGCGATTTGATTCCCAAGCAGACTACCTCATAAACCTCATGTCATCGGCTGACTCTCTGTTGTCGGCTGATCTTTTCACATTGCACTTTTGAGACAAAAACTGCCATATAGAGAAATTCCCATGTCTACTATACCTCTTGGAGACTTAATAGAAAGCCTTACTATTTGACATCAAAACGGTCGGCACAGAAAAGAACCAGCCAAGTTGATAGACAAACTAGAAGGATTGCAACAAAATATAAATTGTTTGGGCTAAGATCACATCAAACGATATACGAAGGAACATCCATCCCACTTTGAACACGATGCCCCATATTTTCTCGGTATGCCTTGACTACTGCAAGGTCCTTCTCGTTTATTCTAATTTTTTCTCCTTTCCATCCTTGCCTTGGTGACCATGCCCATATGATGCTATTTACATCGATCTCCATATTTTCTTTTGCACCAACAACCCATTGTTCTTTATATCTAAGCAGTTTTTGTACAAGACCTTCAGATCCTTCGATGCTCCTGTTGGCTTCCACCATTGCACCTCTACTTTGTAAGACCCAATAGTACTAGCATCTGAATCCCAATAAATATCACTAATCACCATACCCAACCAGATTGCACAATCTGGCTCTGGTGATTGCACAATGACCATTTGGCCCTTTATAACATCAACTCTTGGAATGAATTCATCTATAGGCTTGTTGCATACTAGTCCAACATAGCAATCCTGCAAAGCATGAACATTTTCCTTCAAATAGGAATCCATAATTTCATGTTCAGATATTGTAGGTTCACTACTATGAATATCATGGCTTGTCGATGGCCAAAAGTTAGTTGATGACTGATCAAAACTCTCGAAGGGACTATCCAAAGCTTTATATATAGCCTCCCAATAATTTAACTTGGTACGCCAAAATTGTTCACCTCCCTTCTCAATCCCTCCATTCCAGAATGAAATATATGTTTCTAGTCCTTTTTTTATTTCGTCAATGTCCGAAGGTCTTTTTGATTGCAAATTTAATAACCTAGGTTGTCCCACCGATAAGTCTGCGCTACCATCTAGCAATGACCTCCAGATATGAATAGGAGACGACCAAGCTTCATCCTGAAGTGATGCCTTCCATTGCATGACTGGAATGTCATCTATGAGATGAAATTTAAAAAAATTGGCATTTTTTGATACTAATGATCTTGGCATTTCCATCCAAAAGGTGGGGTTCCACAAAACTCTTAAAATCGTAAAGTTCATCAATTAGATAAGGGACAAAGAAATTTGTATCTTCACATGTCCTATACGTATGCATAATTTCCGAGAGTGAAAATATATCCTTGCGCATTAGCTTTGTTGATAACCTGCCATAAGTTCCATCTATGTCTTCATGGGTGTGTCCGACCAGGAGGAATCCAACTTCAACTATATCGAACACTCTCCTTGCTATTAAAAGAGATAAAAATGCAAATACAAAGCGGTTTTTGTTATCGCCTGAACAATTATCCATTTGCAACAACAATATGGGTGGTAGTTTTCTATTTGGTATGCATTGATTATTACCATCAACACACATTACATCATCTTGCATTACATTTTGTTTATATATCAAACACTTTTCATATGAGTCTGATTGTAATAGAGCATCATGAAATTGGTGCTTAGATGTTCCTCCTTTGTAGAGAAAATCACCATATTTATCAACCACTGGTTCTTCAAGACACTTCAAGCATTTAGCCAAGGATGTCACAGTGAAATTTGATCCCATCTCTAAAAATGAGAGGCTAAAATGACCAAACCCCCCAGTCTTTCGATTTCATCATTAGCCATTTTTCGTAGCAAAATATGGGACATATTAGATGGAAATAATTTCAAGGTTGTCCTTGTTCCATCTCCACTGATTAATCGTGTAAGATGTGGAGATTTGTCTGAATTCTCTTCTATAATTTTATTAATAGTAGCTACCAGTGCAGTAATGTTCACCCTAGATTTTTCCAAGACACAGTTATCATGCACAGCTCTCACATCACCATTCAAGAACATTCTTTTATAATTGAAGAAAGTGCTCTTTTTTATCCCATGGCATTTATACCATGCATTTTGGTAGACGTCTATTGTTTCTAATCTCATTGTAAACAAGCTTCCTTTTCTGTCATCTCCTTCTTTGGCCATAGGAGCATTTGATCCCATAGAATTTATAACATACTATCTTCTTGAATTTCCATTCATCCTATCAAATTTATTCACACATTCAACTATCGATTGAAGTGAAATTTTTGATATACAAAAATTTGAGCAACAATGTTTGGTGGCAATGTTTGAAAGGAATGCACCCTGATTTATTGCATGCCTGTAAGGTACCAATCTTGAATTTATTTCAAAAAATTTAGTTCTAACTTTCTGATTTACGGAATTGTATGGCCTTTTTCCATTACCTTTAGCATCTATATATTCACAATGGGGAGTACCTAGAAGGACCATCTGTAAAGGACATTCTTCAAAAATATTCCAAAATTTGACCATATCTTCATATGTTTTCCTTTTTAGTATAACATCCAAAGGAACATCATCGAGGTCAAGCAAATTGTTTGTAGGCCATCTTACAAGAGAGCCTTCAAATACACCATAATCCTTGCAATTGCAGAAGACTTTATGAACTAAAATACCAAACTCACCAACATCTAGTGCTTTGAATTGTACAATGTCTCCCTAAAAACCAGTTGACACTATTCCCTGAGAAACATATTGTGGCTTTAAAGAACATTGATGTATCAAATTAAATTTCTCTCCCACGAACTTGACATTGTGATTTTATCTTAGTACTTTCAAAGTAGATTTAGATTGATTATTGTTGAAATCACTTGCAATAGCAAGCAATGTTTCTGTATTAAAATCTATGATTCTTTTAATCAGCCATACAACAAAGCCTCCACTACTCAACCCTAGACAACATGCCATACAAGAAAACACCACTCCATCCACTAGAATACCAAAGTAGAAGTCACCCAAAAATGTTCCCCCAACAAAATCAGTCCCACTCACATTTGTTACAAAACCTATGGAAATGCAATCCTTTCTTTTTGAACACTTATGTAACAACTTAAATTTTCTCATAATAAAAGAAGATTTATTCTCAGTTGTTATGATATGTGATACACTCGGTGAAGTAGAAGCTTCTATATCATTCACCTCATTCTCGCTAAGAGCAGACCTAATGTGGTTAACGATCTCAGGTATAGGGAATTGAATATAACCACCAACAACCTCTGACAATGTATCTGCACCATCTGATCGATAGGGCAATGGAAGACTTGAATTTAAAGTGTTGGTAACATTTACAATGATACATCCATCACGAATGTTGATATTATGCAAAAAAATTCTTTCTGGAAAAGATATTCCTTCAACAACTTTCAATCCATTCAAAAGTAGGTCCACACATTGTTGAGTACCAAAATCTATTTCATAAACGATATCTGAAACATAAAATGACAGCACACATTGTTCATAACCAAAATCCATTTCAGAAGCGATTTATGAAATATAAAATAACAGGACCACATTAAAAAACATATTTATTTTAAACAAAGATATAACATAAGTTATAATATATAAAAAAATGTCTGTCCGGACATCCAATTTTCCGAATGGAAGGATCGGCCACCCCTTCATTTAGTGGATAATTGTGAACACCTATATCCATCATTTATATATATCCAGAAAGGTGAACACAAGAAGAATCGAACGACCCTTCTTGTAGTCTAGAAATATTACGAAAATAATACTGGGTAGAAGAAGCGTCTCTCGCCCGTTCATTTATGACGGAATATTAAAAATGTTCAACCTATGAATGCTAGGTCGTCAATTCATGTATTTCCAAAATTGTGAACAAGGAAAGAATACTGAGCACAACAAGGGTCGTTCGTCCCTTCATTTACAATATAAATTTAAATATACTTAATCTACGAAGGCTATGTCGACAATTCCCGACTTTCAACTTCCGCTGTAAATAGTAGGGACCCAGACATCATCTAAGTTCTAACATATAGAAAATTTTGTCCCGAATTCCATTTTCCGATGAGAAGGATCGGCCTCCCCTTCGTTTAGGAGATAACTTTGAACAACTATATCTAGCAATTCACCTATATCTAGAATGGAAAAAGCAAGAAGGATAGATCGACCCTTCTTGCATTCTATAACTATTATGAATACAATACTGGGCAGAAGAAGGGTCGGTCGCCCCTTAATTTTGAGGGAATTGTAAAAATATTCAACCTACGGTGGCTAGAATGTCAATTCATCTATATCTAAAATGGTGAACACTGGAAGAACACTGAGCACAAGAAGGGTCAGCTGACCCTTCATTTACGAGAGAAGATTAAAAATCGGACATCAGTTAAGTTATAACATATAAAATTGTTTGCACTGACTTCTATTTTCCAACAAGAAGGATCGACCAACCCTTCTTGCAGTCTCAAACTATAACGAAATGAATATTGAGAAGAAGAAGGGTCGTCCGCCCCTTCTTTTACGAGGGAATTGTAAAAATAGAACTTGGAGAAAGAGCGACCGATCTTTCTCTATGGAAATTTCCACTTTCCAGAAAAATGTGCAAAACAATGTTCCTATGAAATATGTGTTTAGAGTGTCGATATCTACTTTCGCCACTCCCAAAAACTCGTCCCTGGAGAAAGGAGCGAACTCTCTTTCTCCTTAGCATCTACTTCCAACACCCCGAAATGGAACAACTTGACGAAAGAGCGACCTCTCTTTCTCTGACAAAATTTTGACTTGAAAGCAAACTCTTTGTAGAAAAACTTCTGTAAATTTTGCAGTTAAAATGTCGAAATCTAGTCTGCAGGGTGACACGTGGAATGCTCAGATTGTTCCACATGGCTTTGATTATTCCAGAATTGATATGTGCTACACTCGTTGAAGTAGAAGCTGCTACATCATTCACCTCATTCTTGGGAAGAGCAGACCCAAAAAAAGAAAGAATGTTTCTATCCGGTTAATCGGAGTCAGAATCGTTCCAAGTAATGGCATGGCTATTTGCATTGTCATCATTGTTAAATTTTAATTAGCATTATGGTGTGTCTAGGAAGGCATGCATGAGTTGCTTTTTTTTGAAATTATACATGGAATGTGTTGAATATAATTGTCACTGATGACAAAACTATTCATTAATGGCAGTCTGTAAATTTCCTTCCTTTCTCTGTTAATTGTTATTCCAGTAATGACAGTCTGTAAATTTCCTTCCTTTCTCTATTAATTGTTATTTCTAGTAAATATTTTCCATTGTGTTATTCTTCATGCTTGGATGAAAGTAATATTAAATCAGAATTCATATGTTTATGCTCTTCTTTACCACATCTAAGTATTCACCAATTTTATGCTAAAATTGATATTGGATTCATTTATGACCAATGCTCAATATTAATGGACTGTTTTCTTTTCTTCATTATCAACCTGCAAATTAAGACCTTGACTGTAAGAATATAACTACCCAGAATTTAAGGAAATAAATTCTGGAAATCTGAAGAAGACACACAAGGGTGGAAGGGTGGTGCTAGGGCAGGTTGTAGCCTGCTAATGGTGTTGGTGCATCCAGTTAGTTGTAGCTGACAAAACAAGGTGTTGGTGCATCCTTTAGTTTTAATTGTGATAAAATTTAAGAATAGTGAAAATATTGATTCACCCCTCTCTCAGTATTGCTTGATATTCCAATAGAATGATTGAACAATCTAATGCAAAGCTTACATGTTTGAGGAATAATGATTGATTATTTTTGCGGTTGCAGGGGATGAGTCTAGTTCTTCTATGTCTACAAGTCGAAGCTCCAATAGAAGTTTAGTATTTTATTACTCCTGCAAAGGAGATGATCTGATTAAGGATAAGGAGAATCTAAAACGTTCAACGACTTTAAATTACTGTGAACTTGAAGTGCCATTGCATTGATTTTTGACAACCATGGAAGACATGGATTTTGAGCCCGAAGGCTGAATAAGCATGCTCTATTATAGATTTAGATTTATGGTTTGAATAATATAAATACCTACCAATTGAAAAAATAGTAGTCAATTCTTCAAACCAATCTTACTGATTTAGCCTCCCAACACTCTTCTCGGTTCCACCAGAGCAAAATAAAACTTCATTCCTCAGGGAAAACAGAGCTCCAAACTGGAAAACGCAGTGTACCTCAGTCCTCAGGGAAAATAGAGCTCCAAACTGGCAAACACAGAGAGTTTGAACTTTAAGTTTCAATGTAGGCAGTGGGAGGTAGGTATCCCGTATCAATGCAGAAAATTTCGTGACATTAATTATCACAGTGTGGAGGGATATCATATGTATGTTGTGACAAGACATAAACATAATGTGGATTGAATCCATCATAAACGTGATGAGATTATTCACACGAGTGATACAACCCATCATTTACCATTAGTGTTGTCAAGATCACCGCCATTCCAACGTACAAACCATTTTAAATGGCGAAAAAGATCAATGGTCGTTGATCGGGCGGTGAAAGATCAATGGTCACGCGTCCGTTTCGCATCCCAAACATGCGCGCTAGTATGGAGGTATGGGTGGTTTCGGAATATGAAACCGCTCTCCACGTGGCAGCACCACATGATTTCACAAGTTGGAAGGGTGTTATAGGTCAAACTTGCACCTCTCCATCCGTGATCACCTTAAGCTGTTGATCACACAAAAGGACAACTTGGATGGAGGAGCATATTGACCTTAGATGATAGTTTGACTTACTCCATTTCCTGACATTACTGAAAAAACCATAAAAATATCAATTTGAGATATGAGCGCTACTCTACTTAAAGAGACTAGCGCCTATATGCTACTCCAGTGTATAATAGTAGCGCTCAAAGCCTTATGAGCACTACTCCTTCTTAGCATAGTAGCGCTCAACATTTAAAACTCGATGAGCGCTAGTTGACAAGTACCATAGTAGCGCCCTAAATGCTACTTCACTATACAATAGTAGCGTACATCTCAAAAGATGATTAAAAAATAATTAATTTCTCGAGGAGGATTAGTTGTTGGTAGTTTCTCAACTTCCCCAACCTCCTCCATAACCATATATCGACCTGAACTACTTCTCTGATCCTATAAATACAAGGAAGACTAAAGAGAAAGGTTAGATGGATAGATGAAGAAACTTTGAGACATAAAAGAGAAGTTTGCATTGGAGGAGTTGATGCTGAAGATATCCAAGCCAGAGAAGAGCAAGAACCCATAATCAAGCTACAGGAGCCTGCTACATGATCAAGTATACTTGTACATCAGTTTGCATTTTGATAATAAAGGTTGAAGTGTCTTTCTTGTTCCAACTTAAGTGTTTTCTAAAATAATATCCTAATTTGGATTTGTTTTGGTCAATATCTAATGTTTCACACTGCTTTTGTTACTTTCAAACATTATATATTATCCAAGATGCGTTGAGAAAGGTGTTTGTTTTGCAGGTTTACTGAAGAGAAGGTGGTTTTGAGGACTGAGAGCAAGATCAAGTGAAAGCTAGGATCGAACATCGGTTAAAAGGTATGTTCTCAAGATCCATAACTCATTTCTTTTGATAAATATCTCTGCAATACAATTAATACACTTACCTATCACCCCATCCAAGTTGATAGCATTAGTTTCCTTGCTATAGGGTAGATTTTCCCGCCAACAGACTGGCGAATCCACTGGGGAAACTTGTGTTTTTGCTCTAGGAAACGTTTTCTTGTTTGTCTTCCCAGAATTGTTTTGACTCCTTTTATGTGCTGAGAAACCCTGTAGGTATCCCCTGCCTATTTTTCTCTGCTTCCATCAGTCTTTTTGTATCTTTTCAAAGTCAGTTTTTAAACTTTTAAGATATGAGCGCTACTTTGTTGTACATACAGTAGCGCCCATACGCTACTGTGCTATACATACAGTAGCGCCCATCTCTGTAAGGCCGTGAGTTTCCCTACTACACAGTAGGGTACATTTCCTGAAGCCTACTGTTAGTGGTCTGCTTGAGTTTCTAGCCCTTTTGGTGGTCTTCTGACTTTGCTTTTAGATCTCCTTGACTGTTGTATGAGGTTTTAACTTTCTTTTAAGTCATAGAACCTTCCTTTGAGTCTTTTTACCATCTTTGGATCACTTGTTTACCTTTGGAACGTTGGGACTGTTTTTAACTTTTTGGAAGACTAGGTTGTGTTTTGTGATGAGCATTTCCTCTTTTTAGGCCCTGACTGTATGTTGCTAGTTTACAAACCTGCATACTCTGGTATCCACCGTTTGTGGCAACATTTGTCTACTCTTTACCTATCCTATACTTTGTTTTAGGGTTTGTTCCGTTTTAGAGCCTCTAGGGTGTCTTCCGAACTTGTTGATTCCCAAGCTTTTTGGACTTATTGTCTTTTTCTGGTTTCAAGTGTATTTAAAGTGCTTTAGGCTGTTTCATTTCTTCAGTTCTTTGTGTTAGTAAGGTAGTTGGTAGCTTGCTTGTCTTCTTTTGCTTGGCATAGTGGTCTTACTAGGGTTAGATGCTTTAGGCTAGTCCTCTTGTATCTATCTCCTTTGTTTTCTCCCACTTTGTTTCCGAGTTTAAAGGCTTTTTCTTTGCAAAAAACCTGTAGGTCAAGTCTTTTTTGAGCTAGTGCCTTGACAACTATAAGCTTAAAAACCATTTTTTAGCCATACTTGCACATTGCACAAAAGTCTTATTTTGCTTTCCATGTTTATAGTTCTTTTTCGTTTATGATAACAGAAAAAGCAAAAATTTGGTAGTTTAAGTTTAATAAGGCTGAATTTTTGTTACAAGATAGCGTAGGTTATTTTGTACAATTTCAAAAAAGAAAACAAAAAGAGACTTAAGTAGATTTACTCAGTTTTTCCGTTTGGAAAAGAAGTAAATGAAAAAATAAAAGAGCTTTGTTGTAGAAAGTTTGAATTTATGCACTTTTGTTTTCCTGTTGCAACCATGCCACACAAAAGCACTACCTTTTGAGTAATAACAGCCCTAAAGTTTTTTTTAATAAAATGAAATAGAAACAATTTTTCTTTTTTAGGGATACACTACACCAACTAGTCTTGGTTAGGATCTTGAGTTTAAATCACCTTAAACCACTCAAGATTTCACATTACGCAAAAATCATAGTTCGACTATCACAGGTAAATCCATTTCACTCAAAGCTTGCCTAGGATCTATGCAGTAGGTCATTGCGAGATTAGATTGTTGGGAATACTCCTCCTACTTTCTGTTTCGAGCATATGCCGGGATTGGATCGCGTTTAGGGACTCTTTCGAGTTTCGGGATTAGTTACCCTGCCCACGCTTTCTGATTCGACCGGTGATTGTTCCCCCAGGAGTTTTCAGTGTTGTGGTATCCTTAGTATCTGACTTTAGGTTCATACATAGGTGACAGCAGAGGGTATATCTGTTGTACCTAAGACAGACGTGGGAGGAAATCCCTTGCAGGTCTTTGGGAGGGCGGTTGGGTGATTCCAGCGCTTGCACCCTTAGTCATTGTATTGTGGACCCTGGGTAACTGTCTTTCTTCCTTCGTTGATCTGTTCTGGGCCCTCATCATCCCAGACTCTTCTCCGGAAGGCACCTTGTTTACCTGGTTTGCATACTTAGGACATTTTAGTTGGCGTTCTGTTTGCCCCCTAGTTATAATGGCCACTAGGTTCTAGTCTGTTATTTTATATATATAATCACAGAGAATCAAGAACTTCATAGATCGAGAAGGTTTCAAAACCTTCCACCACTTAGAACAAAACCTTTACAGCCAACTAGACGACAGCAGGTAAACCCCGATATTTCTTCAGAAACTACTCCTGAAACATAATTTCCTAAGGAAATTCTTACAATAGAAAATCCTGAAATAGGAATTCCTGAGGAATTACCACCTGAATTTGAGTTTCCTAAAGAACAAAAAACAACAACAGAAAACCCTGAAATAGAGGTTCCTGAGGAACCACAACTAGGTACCCTAGATCAGCGATACTTTAGTTCAGTTGAGATTGAAGATCTTACTTCTGCGGAGTATAGCACTCCTTTCAATCCTCCTCTGACCAATACTAGAATTTTGCTTCTGTCACCTGTTGGTTTCCAGCAGCCCCATTACAGTGCATATAATTCCTTACCCGGACATCTGATGTCTGCTCTAGGAGGTGAACAGGGAGTTCCCCAAACTCCCACCTTAGGTATGAACACTAACACAGTAAATCCTTCTTTTACTACTATGCCGAGTTAGGCACAGACAACCTCTGTGCCTACTCCGTCTTTCAATTTTAATATTGGCACACTAGGTATGCCAAGTTCAACAACGATGGCATCTATACCTACACCTATTGTTGGACCTAGCAGTACAGCCAATTTAGCACCACCTCCTGCTTTTCAATCGTTATATTAGATACCTAGTACTTGGATTTCCACACCTGCTGTAGGACCAAGTGCTTCTGCAACCATGCTTGTCATGAGTACCATGACTGCACCGTCTACATCAGCTACCATTGGTTTCAATACCTTTGCAGGTCCCAACATGAATCAATGTAGTATGCCTACAGGTAATGTCCCTTTTTCCTTATTTTCAGGGGGAGGGGGTAATATTTTTAACTAGCAATATGGTGGGGCTAACACCCAGCCACAGTGGACGAACTCACAGAGCACTAATCCACTTTCGTATGGGTGGGGAAATTTTAATAACTCTTTCACACAACAACAGATGGAAGGGGGCAACCCCTACCAACAAGTAGCTGGGGGCAACCCCTATCAACAGATGGTAGGTGGAAACTCCTATCAACATATGGCCAGGGGAAACCCTTATCAACAGATGGTTGGGGGAAACCCCTACCAGCAGATGGCTAGGGGCAACCCCTACCAGCAGTTCATGGGTCAAACTATGGGTGGTTCCCCTTTTTCGACCCCAGCTTATCAAGTACCATCTTACCGGCCTCGTTTACCATTTTTGGCAACTTTAAATTTGCCAGATATTTCCAAACTGACCAATAATCTAGTGTGTCATAATGCTACATGGCCATCAGTTCCCACCAAGTTACCCTCGGACATTCCAAATTTCAAAGACAAAGCAGGTGAAGACCCTGGTGACCATGTCACTACTTTCCACTTATGGTGTTCCTCGAATTCATTAAATGAATATTCCATTAGATTGAGACTGTTCCAAAGGACTTTAACTGGTGCTGCAACCAAATGGTACATTGAGTTACCTACAGCTACATTCTCTAATTTTGGGGATCTCACGACTGTCTTTTTGAATCACTTCCAGCTTCCTGTTCGGTATGATGCCAGAACAAACATTTTGTCTACATTTAGGCAAAATAAAGCCACTCATTTATCTGACCACATTCAGGAGTGATGAAGACGGAAGAGGCTCATTAAGGCCAACATACCTCCAGAATTCCTTCTTGAGTGGTATTTGAAATCACTCCTTCCTTATATTTCTAAGGAAGTAGCTACGTCTGGAGTATCTAATGAGGAAGAAGCCATCCTATGGACCCAGTAGTTAGATCTCATTTATGCACAATCCGGGTTATTGTATGAGATTATACCTGATGTACCATGATAGAATATCGATCTGAGTGGACCTAAACCTGGACCACATGCTGACGACATAGTGGGTTCAGTGGACTCTGCAGCTTTCGAAGCATTGACCAAACAGGTTCATTCCTAATCTGTCAAGCAATCGACTGCAGATGTTTCTTCCGTCACAACCTCTCCTTCTACTTTTGAGCCTGTCAACCAGGTTCAGAACAATCAAAAGGTCCCTCGGCAGCCCAATAACAAAAAGAAGGGCAAGAAAGGAGAGGGGAAACAACAAAAGCCCAAAAAAGAGAATGCCGAAGAGGGTAACAAAGAGGAAAAGAAGGTTAAGTTCCCTTGTAAACTTTGCAAGCAGAACCACCTTACTCACCAATGCCCTCTGCTTGAAGAAGCCCAGAAGCTCTTAAGAGAAAAGAAGCCTTCTGTACTAAAAGATCCATTCCCTAAAGGGCAAAGCTCAACTTCTGGCACCTCTAATACTGGGGGCACTACACTACGGTTGATCAAACTTTTATTAACATGGTTAATTCAGAGGCACTCTTACAAACGAGAGCCAAGAACTATACCCTGGACACACAAAAAAAGGATAAGGAGATTCCAGAATCCTCCACTCCGCTTCACATACCTGTGGACCCAATGCCCAAGATTCCAAAAGGTGTCTTGAAACGGGCATCACACAATCCCAACACTCGGGCTGCTTCCAACTACAACGTGGTTGAAGATTTAGCCCAGACCCCTTGTGCCATGTCTACTTTAGAAGTCTTGCAAAGTTGTCCTTTACAACGGAATGCACTTCTGGCAGCTATTGGAAGTATGGAATCCTCTAACATGTCTGCGCGATTTGATATGACTGATTTCAAATACCGGTTGCCCTACCACATTGCTCTTCAGATTGAAGTCGTTCATGGTCCAATGACCATCAAACGAGCTGTAGTAGATGAGGGCACGTCGACTTGCGTAATGTCAATTTCCTGTTGGAAAGCTTTAGGCTCTCCCCAGTTAGCCCCTTCTAACACACTGCTTACTGCATTTGATGGCAGAACTTTTCGTCCACATGGGGTTTTGCCATCATTTGATGTCACATTGGCCGGTAAGACAATTTCTATAGAAGTAGAAGTTCTAGACGCTCCGCTTGATTACAATATGTTATTGGGCAGGAGTTGGACATATGCCATGCGAGCCATTGCATCGACAGTTTTTCGAGTGGTTATGTTCCCATTTGAAGGTAAGATGGTTGCAGTCGATCAAATTTCTTTCACTCAAAGAAACAACCAGACTTCTTCAGAAACCACGGTTCCATTAGTTGATCAAACCACCCCGGTTAATGAGAGTTTAGGAGTAGGGCTGTATGGGTCGTTAGTAGGCACTTTCGACCTCCCCTCCCCTGTTCTTTTTATGCGTTCTGATGTGGGTACTACTACCGAAACATTCATGGTTGGTTTAAGAACTGATCCTTGGATCCTTCCTACTACGTCAGAACCTTTTGTGCCTCCATCCATTGCATAAGTGGCCTATATGGAAACACAACACACTACAATGGAACATATCATGACTCCACCAGTCTCTGTTGAGTCAGATATGGACTATGCTCCGGCATGGTCACTGAATTCCACTCACTCATTTGATTGTTTAGATACGGTTTTTCCATCTGATGAAGCTATCTTAGAAGTCATGATGGGCCTAGACCAACCATAGGAACATATGCATCATAGGTCCTACATGCTTCCAAATCTAGACAGGATTGAGAGAGGAGAATTCCCTGTGAGACCCGGTGGATTGGTTTATTTGTCATCTTTTCCTTCTACTTAGAGAGTATTTATGCTGAAGGAAATATGGCTAATATATCAAGAACAATTCCAATCAACATTTCCACCAAACCCAGGGTCGTGGAAAACATTTTTATTTGTGCAGACTATTCTCCGGAAGAGATCACTCTGTATACAAAACTTTTTAAAGAATTTCGTGACGTTTTTGCCTGGTCATACGAGGAGATGCCAGGTATTGACCCAGCCATCGTGGAGCATGTCATCATGACATATCCTAACGCAAAACCTGTGAGACAAAAGCTCTGCCCCGTGAACCCTAGAAAAGCGGCCGCCATCAAGGAAGAGGTTGAAAAATTGCTTAAAGCCAGTTTCATTTATCCGATTGACATGATGGAATGGGTTTCAAACCCCGTCCCGATTGATAAGAAGCAAGGTACTATAAGAGTCTGTACTGACTTCCGGGATTTGAACAAAGATTTTCCGAAACACAACTATCCCACACCATTTATCGATCAAATTATAGATGCTTGTGCGGGACATGAGATGTTCTCTTTCATGGATGGTTTTTCAGGTTACAATCAAATAGAAATCAAACCTAAAGACCAGCATAAAACAACTTTCATTTGCCCGTGGGGGACCTTTGCTTATCGAAAAATGCTATTTGGCTTGAAGAATGCTGGAGCTACTTTCCAGCATACGATGAATTTCGCTTTTCATGATATCAAAGACATTGTAGAACCTTACTTGGACAATCTCCCGGCGCGATCTCGAAAGAGACAGGATCATCCAGCCCATCTTAGACAAGTGTTTGAAAGATGCAGACGATATAAGATCTATTTGAATCCTAATAAGTGTGTGTTCTGTGTCGAATCGGGGTGTCTACTGGGCTTCCTTGTCTCCAATCATGGCATAATGGTTGACCCGCTGAAAGTAGAGGCGATTGTAAATCTGCCTCCTCCTCGCACCTTGCGACAAATTCAAAGTCTGCAAGGCATGTCTAATTTCTTACGGCGATTCATCATAAACTATGCTAAAATTACCAAAGGTTTTATGAGGCTACTCAAATAAGACTCCTACTTTGTGCGGGATGAGGCTACTCAAGCATCCTCTGAAGCTTTAAAAAAGGCACTCCTTTCAACACCCTTATTGAGTCCGCCAGACTACTCAAAAGATTTTCTTTTATACTTGGCAGTGTCTCTTAATACAATTGGTATAGTTTTGGTTCAGGAAGACGATATGCTCCAAGATCATGTTGTCTACTATCTTTCTCACGCATTGATAGCCCCTGAGGTTAAATATTCGCACGTTGAGAAGTTAGCACTTGCCGTGGTCTATGCGGTACAGAGGCTTCGTCACTATATACTTTCACGAACTACTACTGTGATAGCAGAAGTCAATCCTTTCCAGTACGTTCTCACCCAACGAATCATCGGTGGGAAATATAATAAATGGATTGTAATCCTACAGGAGTTCGATTTGGTCTTCTAATCAGCCAAGTCGAAGAAATCACTAGTGTTCGCTGAGTTAATCTCATAATTTCCAAGTGACTTAGAATACGTTGAGGAAGAATCATCATTCCTAGATGAACATATCTTCCTCATTGTTTCCTCTGACTCATGGTATGGAGATATCTTAGTATATCTCCAGACTTTGAGGTGTCCTACTACTTTTTCTTGAGAAGAGCGACGCAAGCTCAAAAGCCAGGAAAAGAACTACCTTATCATCTCAGATACTTTATATCGACGTGGGGTAGATTCTATTTTACGATGCTACTTAACTTGAGAAGAAGCTGAAGCAGTATTAAATGATGCCCACAGTGGAGCTTGTGGGGGACATCTTTCCGGGTTGGCAACAGCTCAGAAGATACTGCGTGCCGGATATTTTTGGCCCATGATCTTTAAAGATTGTGTGGAAGCGGTGAAACGCTGTCGACCGTGTCATTTTTTCACTAAGAAAATGAGGGCACACCCAGCTCCTCTTCATCCTGTAATTAGAGCAGGCCCCTTCACAAAATGGGGGGTTGATTACATGACATGCAATCCAGCTTTGGATGGAGGACATCATTACATCATTGTTTTCATTGACTACTTTACTATGTGGGCAGAGGCAATGCCTACTGTTAAAGCAGATGGAGAAACTGCCGCTTATTTCGTGTTTAATCAGATTATTGCACGGTTTGGCATACCTAAAGAGATAGTGACTGATCATGGCAGTCATTTCCAAAATAGCATGATGACTGAGTTGTATACAATGCTTGGTTTTCAACAAGAACATTCGTCTTCATACTATCCACAGGAGAATGGACAAGTTGAAGCAGTGAACAAAACTTTAAAGGTTATATTGCAGAGAACTGTTAATGCCAGTCGAAATAACTGGCACATCATGCTGTACCCAGCTCTTTGGGCGTACCGAGCCAATGTTAAGACTGCTATTGGTTTCTCTCCCTTCCAACTTGTGCATGGGATAGAAGCAGTCGTACCGATTGAATGCAAGATTCCTTTGCTAAAAATAGAAGTTCAGTTACTACCAGATACTTCAATACTAGAAGAGCGTTTGTTACACTTAGAACATCTGGATGAACAACGTTGCGACGCGCTCACAACAAATGAGGTCCACAAAAACTGAGTCAAAGGACAGTACGACAAATTCGTCAAACCTAGGGTTTTCATTGAAGGAGACTTGGTCCTACTTTGGGATCAAGACGAAGAACCCTTAGGACCTGGAAAATTCAAATCCAGGTGGCTCAGACCTTTTATAATTTCCAAAGTATTGAAGAAAGGTGCCTATGAACTGATTGATTATGAAGGTAATAAGTTGGCCGAGCCTAGAAATGGGCTCTACCTGAATAAGTACTACGCTTAGGTTGAAGTACTTTTTCTTGTAACATAGCTATATATATTTTGTAAAGCTAGTTTTTTTTATGCTCGTTAGTTAATCTTATGTGTGTTTTTTGTTTCATGTACCAGATGTCAACCGAACATTTCTTAGGATTTGCTGATTGCGCCAATCGCCACACCTATCAGTTGGCTGCAGCAGCTTGGGTCATTTATTCACCCGCTGGCCAATTGGTCTCTTTGGGGGGGGTTTGTTTGGGTCCTACCACGAATAATGTGGTTGAATATAGTGCAGTTATAGAACTTCTCCGAGATGCTCTCAGTCATGGCATTTCACATTTTAAGGTAAGACTTGACTCGCAATTAATTGTATTTCAGTTAACAGGTGTCTATCATATTAGAGATCCGGGATTGCTATGTCAGTTTCTACGAGTTAGACTATTGGAAAGACAATTTGATTCTATTATATATGAACACATTCCAAGAAGTTTAAACACATTAGCTGATTCATTAGCAAACTATGTGTTAGACTGGCATTTTCATCATACATCGTCATAAACAACATTGCACACATAAAACACATACACATGTAAATAACCGATAATGTATATAGCCGATACTGTATCAAAAAATATATGAGTTTTGGATCACAAGTCTATCAAGTCAAGTCATAAAAGTACAAAAACTGGGCATAGTAGCCTAAAAAATATATACATAGAATGTATCCCTCTCCTATGGAGAAGGAGGGACCTCATCATCATCTACTGCATTGTGATAGAATATGAATAGCCTAGCTATCTTCTGCAGCACCCTAGGCCATGCGGGGGGCACCCCAACAACATCTTCCTGCATATCAATAGGTATATGATCCATACGGCATGCAGGAACTTCGTGAGTCAACCGACTCATTTTCCTCTCTAAGGTCCCCAACATAGCATCTGTTGCAGCAATATCAGCTGGCCTCACAAAGATGGTAGGATGTCCCTCAGGACTAACAGGCCCAAGATCTGCATATGACACTTGATTAGCACTTCAAAATTCATCCATAAAAATCAAATACTTGAAAAGTTTGAAAAAATTAAATAATTATCAAAATTTAAACATACCAATATCTTCCCAGGCTCCACCTGGAGGAAGCACCAGTTCTGGATCATGATGGAAATCCAATCCAGCATATGCAAACTGCTCGAAAGCGGGCACTTTCCTCTCCCTCTACCCCCAGAAATCATCAGTATGATAACAAAAGTGACTTTCCCCACCACCCTGGTGGAGGAATATGTCACCCCAATGACCTAGTCTGGGCTCACAGGGGTTAACCTGAGGTAGAGGCATCCCCAAACTGATAGCAGGCATCCTCTCAAAGAAGAAAGTACACAAAATACTACCATACCCAAAATTCTTCATTGAGCCGGATTTGCAACCTGTCAATTGAGATTTCATGTTCGCCAATAAACTAGTACACCAATCATAGACATGACCGTGTAAGCATTGTACACCAATATGCATAGAGTGCCTGGAAGCTAAGTGTTGTGAGGCACTACCCGCCACTCGGTTGATCATGCTCACTATCACTTTCAAAGGGAGGCCTTCAATGGTTGAAATCAAGACTTGGCTTCCAGATTTCTCTACTCCAGAAACACAATATGTATTCACATACTCTTGCATAGATCTTACACCCACACGAGAAGACCCTTTCAGATTAATTACATCTCCTCTCTGTGAGAGACCAGTAATGAAATATATGTCATCAATTGTAAGCTCCAAAGTTTTCCCACGGATGACAAAAGTATTGGTATCCACATCCCAATACTGAATAAGTCTTCGAAACAGTTTGTTTAAGGCCCTCATGTTTACGGTTCGGTAAAACTTCAATAAACCGCACCTTCGGAGAGCATGGAGGGTGGCCGGATCTTGCATGGCCAACCTATCCATGTCCTCATGTTCTCTCTCCCTCTATTGAAGAACCATCCTACACAAAAATGAAAATTCTTTGAGTCTCGACACTTGTATATAGGTTTTCAAGTATGAGTGCTACTGTGTATACTACACAGTCACGTATGGGAGCTACTCTGCTTGAGCACAGTAGGGCCCATCGCGTTTATATGCTACTGCTGTTGTTACATAGTAGCGCTTGCGCAGTGAAAGCTGTGAGCATCACGTTGCAAGCAATTTTTTGCTCAAAAAATGAAAACTAAACCATGAAAATGCAAGTAGGGTGAATTCTAACTTACTTGGTGGAGGAAGATTGACGTTTGGATGCTTGGTTTGATCCCCACGGAGATTTGAAATTTGCAAAAGGTTGCCCCAATCTTTTCCCTACAAAACAATTTGGAATTTGATTTTCAAAAAATGAAATTATATATATGAAATGGAGTTTGATTTTTACCCACCATTGTTTAATTTTCTATAGTTCCAAAATTTTTCAAAAATACCTAATTAATCAATTGGAACACACATATGGTGCATTACTAATCCAAGCTCAATTTTCCTTTAATTTTTGTAGGATCAATCTCCTGAGTTCAAAAACTCTTGATGTTAGACCTTGTCGACTAGTTAACTAGTTCAAATTCATATATCATTCGAGATTTTTGCCGCGTCAACTAATATTTTGTTGAAGACCTAGTTTTGGCAGAGTATGAAGCTATGATCCTAGAAGCTGACCTTTAAGTCATTTTAAGCCCTTGTTTGGACTATTTAAACCTAAACAAGATTGTCGAGCAAGCTTGTCCTCTTCGAGCTCATTAAATTAATCGAAGGCTCATCCACTCAGGTATAGAATTACCCCTTTTTCGGGCCTAGGTGGATTAACTATGGAAAAGGTATACTCTAGGTATACTTCTGTATGCGCTAGAAGAGTTCTTCTTCCATTGTTTTATACTTTTTCAGGGGAGGAGACTAACTGCACGAAAAAGGACCTTTTGGAGCCTTTCTTTAGGATTTTCAGGCTCTCTAAACATGAAAATACCAAGCAAGCATTTATCTACTCGGGCTCGATGTGAAATCCACGAGAGGGTAAATAGAGGACTGTTTAAGTTTTTCAACTCTATAAACAAGAAAACACCGCTGAGCACAGACCAATCCGGACTTGATATGAAATCCATGGATAGGTGAAAAGAGGATTGTTTAAGTTTTTCAGACTCTATAAACAGGAAAACACCGGTGAGCATTAATCTGCTTGGGCTCGATACTAAAATCCACAAGCAGATATATGGAGTTATTGTTTAAGTTTTTCAGACTCCTTAAAATTGAAAACACCGGCGAGCAAGAACAGATCTCGGCTCGATATTAAAATCCAGAGATCAGTAATATAGAGTAATCTTCTATCTCTTCTTCGAACTCTATAAATAATGAAGAAGGTCCTGAGTCTTCCTCTCATGAGCTCGTTAAACTTTTTACATGGTTGGACCTATGGAGTTTTCATTCTTTCTTGGACTCATTAAAACAACAAGAAAGGTATTCTTTTATCTGAAAAGAATAAGGAATGGGAAAGACGTATCATATCTTCATTGTCAAAGGCAGTTCAGTTAGTTCTATCCTTGAACATAGCACCTACTTGAGTCTATCTTGTCGGTTGGGTTTAGTTTTTGACCTGAGGGTGAACCTTTCCTCCGAGTTGTTTACTACCCTAGATGGTTATTCTTCCAACCATATGAAGGGTCTGATAATGTCTCTTACATTTCAGGCTTATTATTTACCCCATTATGTCAGAAACTGCCTGAGTCACCTTGTGTCGTGCTCAATGTTCAAGGATATACCTTGTGTCGGCCATTCTGCAGTTTACCTTGACCTCATGTGTTGGCCTTCCTAGTGTCAGTCTTGTTACATATTATTCTATATCAGCTCTTACCAATTGAGTGTTACTTGAGTTGGATGATGGAGGATTCCTTAAGGCCTCCCTTCCAAAGAAATTCTTCCCATCGACATCAACTCATTTTATTCTGGGAATGAAGTTTAGAGTTTCGGTTAGTACCTTGTATATTGCAGTCACCAGTGGCAATTTTCCTCGCTGTTGAATGATGAGAATACATCAATGTCTCTTCTTCGACATGATCCCCAAGTGTTTGACTCCATGTCCATTTATTCACATTTGGCGGATCGTACTTGGTACCTTGGACCCCATCATCATTATCGGTGGAAGTCCTTGCGTTTGTTAACGGTATACATCAATGACCGGTAATCAAACGATACCCCCCATGTTCGACTATCAGCTCACCTATTCACATGGTTAGGGTTTCTACCTAGAGTTGTTTTGGATGACAATACCTCATTTTGTTATCACCCAAGTTGCGCAAGACTGAGCCTCACTTATATTTGGCTCTCCATGAGAAATAGATCCAGTTTGTTGTTATGGCTATGATCCAGTCTGTTGGCGGGAAAATCTACCCTATAGCAAGGAAACTAATGCTATCAACTTGGATGGGGTGATAGGTAAGTGTATTGATTGTATTGCAGAGATATTTATGAAAAGAAATGAGTTATGGATCTTGAGAACATACCTTTTAACCGGTGTTCGATCCTAGCTTTCACTTGATCTTGCACTCAGTCCTCAAAACCACCTTCTGTTCCGTAAACCTACAAAATAAACACCTTTCTCAACGCATCTTGGATAATATATAATGTTTTAAAGTAACAAAAGCAGTGTGAAACATTAGATATTGACCAAAACAAATCCAAATTAAGATATTATTTTAGAAAACACTTAAGTTGGAACAAGAAAGACACTTCAACCTTTATTATCAAAATGCAAACTGATGTACAAGTATACCTGATCATGTAGTAGGCTCCTGCAGCTTGATTCTGGGTTCTTGCTCTTCTCTGGCTTGGATATCTTCAGGATCAACTCCTCCAATGCAAACTTATCTTTTATGTCTCAAAGTTTCTTCATCTATCCATCTAACATTTCTCTTTAGTCTTCCTTGTATTTATAGGATCAGAGAAGTAGTTCAGGTCGATATATGGTTATGGAGGAGGTTGGGGAAGTTGAGAAACTACCAGCAACTAATCCTTCTCGAGAAATTAATTATTTTTTAATCATCTTTTGAGATGTACGCTACTATTGTACAGTGAAGTAGCGTTTAGGGTGCTACTATGGTACTTGTCAACTAGCGCTCATCGAGTTTTAAATGTTGAGCGCTACTATGCTAAGAAGGAGTAGCGCTCATAAGGCTTTGAGCGCTACTTTTATACACTGGAGTAACGTATAGGCACTAGTCTCTTTAAGTAGATTAGCGCTCATATCTCAGAATGATATTTTTATGGTTTTTCAAGTAATGTTAGGAAATGGAGTAAGTCAAACTATCATCTAAGGTCAACATGCTCCTCCATCCAAGTTGTCCTTTTGTGTGATCAACAGCTTAAGGTGATCACGGATAGAGAGGTGCAAGTTTGACCTATAACAAAGGGCGGCAAGGAAAACCACCTTCGCCCCATCCTTCACAGTCGTTGGAACATGTGGATATGATGTGGCCGGTCCACATCACACCCTGTTCCCACACAACTCCTCCACGTCGGGCCTCCTTCCCACGTGTCTCCTTCGTGCCAGACTTCCTGCCCACCTGAATTCTCCACGTCAACCTGCCACCTGGCATGGGTGGGGCCAACCAAAATGTTCTGCACCCACCTGGCACGGGTGGGTGCAGAACATAAATAAACATGCACAGTGGAAAAAACCTTTCAATTACACAATCACAACATACAAGCATGAATTAAAAATGCATCAGAATCAAATGCATAAGATTACTTATATTTATCCAAGCAACTAGTTGTGTAAGAGTGCTTTTCCACTTAGCATCAATATAAATGTGTGGTTGTTTATCAGTTGCAGAAATAGATAAAATGACTTAAACGAAGAAATTCATTTAACACGTAATAACACATGAATCATATATTAAGAGAAATCCAACCTACATATCGATGCATTCATTAAATTGGCAACATAAAACATAGTTCATAGAAATTTGACAAATTATGCAAAAATATGGCCAAGAGAAACTGACTGAATTTCATTAATTATGAAAAAAATTACAATGACTCAATACATAAACATTAGAATAAATTTACTTAATACATAATAACATCCAAACAGTAAGTTAAGAAAAATATGAAACAACGAATCAGATGCATTCATAAATTGCAAAGACAACACATAATTGTTTCAATACATGAAGGGAAGGAAATCAGAAATTTATCAAAGAAATTTGATAAATCAAACAAAAGAGATAGCAAGAGAAAAATAACTCTATTTCGTTAAGCCTGTTGTTAGCACTCGAAATGTACCTCAGGTTGTAAAAAGGACACTTCAAGGTAACCACAAAACCAAACTTTAGGAAAGAGAGTTGGCATCTTTCTTTCTAGAGAGGGATCTCTCGTTGATTGTTTAACAAGGCCAGATATATGAATACAAATTAAGATTAGATTGTTGTTTGGTTGAAACAAGGTAAGCATTCATTGGGCAATGGGGTCAAAATATAACACATATGTCAATTAACATTACTATGGCATGGAAATTTATAACAAAGGCAAGGTAGTTACTCATTTACAGTCAAAATGCTATTGTCTGGTGATAAAGAAGAAATGAAGAATAGTCCATTAAAATGGGAATCTAAAAAGGATGAATCCAATGCTAACTTTAGTATAAAAAGATTATGTGAATATATGAAATCAATAGATATAGCATATAGGTATGAATTCTGTACTATCAAACACTTATTTCAAACATGAAAAGATAACAAAATGGAATAGATAACAAGGAATACATTCACATGAAGAAAGAAGGTACAGATTGTAAAGTAAATAACACAGTAATCTCTGCAAATTGCCAGCCTCGGCTCTGTAATTATATTAATCATAGATCTCAAACAGAAAACCCAAGTCTCATGGGTTCCAACTCTTTTTCCTCTCTATTACATGTGAGTATATAGGAGCAGAAAGCCCTTAGGCTCGAGCCACCCTAACAGAAAATTGTTACAATTGCAATGACACTGATACAGACAGGTCCATCATCTTTGAGAATCAATTACAACAGAAATAAAAAGTGCTAACAAATAGGCTTAACTTCCTTTACAGGTGTTGATGAAAATTCACTAACTAGTAATAGCTCCTAGCAAATAAACAATAGCATGAGTAGCTAATTCTTCAGAATGCGAATCTCCATGCTCTTCAAAATCTTTATGCATGAAGCGTCAGCTTGGCTTTTCCATACTTATCCACAATCTTCCATTGGTTGGCAGCTGGAAAATCTGTAGTGGCCACCTCCTTTAGAAATACCCGTAGCTCCACATGATCTCTGTATGAATAGTTATGTAGGTGTGCACATGCCTCTTTGAAAATAGAAACCAACTCAAACTCCTTTGCCATCTTGTCCACAACTATTTTATCTGACAGTGATTGGATCATGTCAACAAAGTTTGAATGATCCAACCTGCATTCCATCAACCTGTCCTAATACTCCTTTTGTGTCAGCATGGTGTCATCTTCTTCCCAAAAGAGTGGAAGTCCTTTCTTGAACAATGGATCAAACATATCTCTGAAGAGCTTCAACTGGTGTGCCATAATATCTATCCTGGCCTGAATTGTATCTAACTATTGATGTTTATTTACCACCTTCCTGGCCCAAATAATGGTAGATAATTTGTCCTTTACACCTGTTGCTTTCAATTCATCCTCAGTTAACCCATTCAAAAACTCTATGGCATTTTTAGCACACTCAGTGGGCTTCTTATTCAACTTTTCTTTCACTATTGTTACACTTTGTTTGGTCAATTTAATTACAGCCTCTTTGTCCAAAACAAAGTCAAGATAAGGTCTGAATTTGTCTGATTTTTCAATGACATCATCCCAAATTACCTGTTTTTCCTCCTGCAGTGATGATTAACCTGTAACATGCTTCATCAATTCTTCATTCTTAACATGTAACTCTTGGTATTTAGCTTCCCAAGTATGTTTCTCTTGTTCTTCCTTTGAAACTCTATTTTGCAGCTTTTCTAGCTCTAAGTCTTTCAGACTTACATGTGTCATAGCTCGAACAATGGAGAAATCACCAGATTCAATGGAAGAAGGGGTGATCATACTCTCCAACTCTTTACCTTTCTCTTGCGATTTATTTTCCAAATCTTCAGATTTAGCCTTTAGATTCTTCTCGCTCTCCACTATAAGAGACATATCATTTTTCCATTGTCTTTCTCTGTCTTCAAATTTCAATAATTTTGCTTTGCAATCTATTAATTCATTCTTCAGCTCCTCTTTATTCTTCTCAAGCTTTGTCAACTCGGATGCTTATATTAATTGGGTGGAGGGAATCTTCAGTTTCTTCTTTAGTGTCTAAATAGTATTTTCCTTCTCATCCAGTAGGTTTTGTATGATGGCCCTTTTATCTGCTTGGTTCTCAGTAGCCAACAAAATTGTTTGCATTTTTTTGATTTGTGCCTTGTGAGCTTTATTCTCCACCTTTTCCTGCCTCAGATGATTCTCAATCTTGCTCTTCCTAGACAGTAATTTAGACAGTTCTAATGCATCTTTTAACAATTTGGCATAAATAATGTCTCGAGTTTCCTTATGTAGATTTATCATGTCAGGAATAGGAATATCTTCTAGGTTCATTATCACTTCAGTGACCTTACTTTTGGTTGCTATGGCTAGATTTAAGGTGTTCTGAGCATGGCTCCTGACAGTGACTAGGGATACATCCTTGTTAGAGATCTGTCTAACCTCTGCATACAACTTCGATTCTTATGAACCTGCATCTTTGTTCTCTTTATATTCATCCAACAGGTCTAATCTACTTTTTCCTTGTGTAGCAGGTTCAGTAGCTGCTTTATGAAATACATACTCCTTGTTTTCGAAGGAAGGTGCTTTGGCCTTCACTTGCTCCTTCTTACCTTTGTCCTTTGTCACCTATACAATCTAATTTTCCTCTTCTATCTTTTGCTTCTTTCGAATTCTTGTTGTGTCTTCATCTTTTATATCCATAACCTCAAGAAATTCCATTTTATTGCTTTTCTCAAAACAGCTAGCTAAGGGTGTGACATTTGCAAGTGTTGGAATCAAGCTTTAGATATCAAACTGTGTTGGAGTGACTTCCAATAGATGAATATAGAAAATATGATGTAAAAATGTGCAAAACATGCAGCAGTGCTCAATATCCCAATAAGGGTGAATGATTACAATAGAATACAGTAACAATGACTGAGCAATTCAAATTGCCTAAGGAGGTCATTCGAATCACTGAATGGAGTAGTTTGACTCCAACTAGGAGTCCTCATCATCAATCGGTGGTGGTCATCACTGCACAAGAACCAGTCATCCAGGTGTCAATCTGAGTCTAACTGAGTGTAACATGTGTAACTGAAGTGTGTAGCACTAATATAGGGAAGTGGGCTCAGTGGAGGGTGCATGGGAGGCTAATTGAAGTCAGAACAAGTCATCTAGTCAATCTGGAGGTCCAATGGAAGTGAAATAGTCAGTTGGGAGTGAAACTAGCCTCAAATCAGGGAGAATCGGAGCTAACTGAAGTGGAACTACAGTGGTAGGTGAAGAAGTGCGCCCTTCTCTGGCAGTAGGTGAGAAGTGGGCACCTTCCTGAATAGGAGGGATAAAGCTCTGAAGTAAGTGGTTCTCGAGTGCTAGAATAAGGTGGCTAACGTGCTGGAGGCATCAACCTAGTGACTGGGATGCATGCAAAGTGCATGCAAACCCTAGAATTTGCATGCAAACCCTAATTGCATGCAAGATCCTGAAAAAGATGATGTGGATATCCGAACACCCCCCCTCAAGCTAGACTATGATGTGCAAAAGAAAATAATGTGGGGCCCTGGTAACTAAGACCAAAGGTCACCCCAATACAATAATCCAAAAAATGCTGAAAATAAACTAAGTGAGGAAAGAGGGAAAACCCAGTGGGAAGAAAGCCCCCCCTCAAGCTAAAGCATAATAATGGATCAATCTGTCTCCACCATGATGGAACTCACCCCCAATAGTGAACGGAGGTAAGAGAACTTCTTCTCAGTGAAGCTCTTGGTGAAGATGTCTGCAATTTGCTCATCAGTAGGGCAATATTGCAGAATCATGGTGCGATCATGCACCAACTGTCGAATGTAATGCATATGAATCTCAATGTGTTTGGTCCTCTGCTGCTGAACTGGATCGGTGGAGATCTTGATAGCACTTTGCTTGTCACAAAATAGGACAGTCGAAGTAGTGCCACCAAAACCAAACTCGGAAAGAATACCCTGCAACCAAACTGCCTGAATGCAGACATTGACTGCCCCTCGATACTCTGCCTCTGCTGAAGAAAGTGCAATGGCTACTTGATTTTTGCTGGACCAACAAATAGCACCATGACCAATCATGAAAACATAGCCGGAAGTGGACTTCCAATCAATGCTATCACCTGCCCAATCTGAATCAGTAAAACCATTGAAATCAAGCTCAGAATCCGCAGCATAATGTATGCCAAACTGTCTCGCATCTTGCACATACTGCAAGATCCGCTTGGCTGCTCACCAATGAAGCTCATGTGGATGGTGCATATACCTTGACATGGCACTCACAACATATGAAATATTGGGCCTTGATTGTGTCAAATAAAGTAGTGAACTAATCAACTGTCGATACATACTGCAATCTGCAAGCGGTGTAGAATCTCCCTCCTCAAGACTGATTCCTGAGAGGAATGGGAATGGGGATGCCTTACATTCAGCCATATTAAACTTCAATAACAGGTCGGAAGCATATTTTTGCTGAGATATAGTGATCCCATCAAAATTTTGAACTATCTCCAAGCCCAAAAAGTGACTCAGCAAGCCCAAATCGCTCATGTCAAAAGCTAGATTTAAGGCAGTTTTTAGCTTGTTTATTGAAGTAAGAGTGCTACTAGTAATGAGAAGATCATCAACATAAAGTACAATAACCAACAAATTACCTTTAACTCACTAAAGATACACATTTGGATCAGATTTGCATCTTTGGAAATTCTGAGAAAGAAGGAAGGAGTCCATCTTTGCGTACCAAGCTCTTGGGGCCTGTTTTAACCCATACAAAGATTTCTTCAATCTGAAAACTAATGATGGATCTGATGTGTAGCCCTCTGGCTGCTACATATATACCTCTTTAGCAAGGTCTCCATGTAGAAATGCACTCTTCACATCCATGTGGTGCACTTCCTAGTGCTTGGATGCGGAAATAGCCAAAACAAGGCGGATGGAATCCATCTTTGCAACCGATGCAAAGGTCTCAGTGTAGTCCACTCCTTGGACTTGGGAGAAATATTTTTCCACCAAACCTGCTTTGTATTTGTTGATAGAGCCATCAACAGCAAATTTCGTGTGGTAGACCCATTTACACTTTACTAATTTTCTTCCAGGTGGAAGAGAAACTAGCTCCCATGTGTTTTTCTTTTGAAGAGAATTGTACTCTTCATCCATGGCACTTTTCCATCTCGGATCTCGGTGGGCAGAATAGTATGATGTGGGATCTGAAGCAGCCATCAAATAACAAATCTCAGGAAGTAATGGATCAGCAATAGAAAGAGCCATACCTGCTCTTGTTCGTCTTGGATCAACAGGATTTCCAAGGTTCGAACTAGCAGATTGAAGAGTGTTTTGGGCCCACTTTGGTAACTGAGGAGGATCATAATGGTCGGATTCCGAACCTGATATGTCATGATCATCACGTGCTACTAAAATATGAAAAATATCAGAACTCATACCTTCATTATCGCTGCACGGATCTTCTTCTGGTGAAGGCGGTGAATCGGTAGTCTCTTCCTCGACTAGTTGCAATTCTTGAAGCGGTTCTTCAAATTGCACACTGCGCTCTATGAATATCTTTTTAGATATGATATCCATGAGATTATATGCTTTTTATTATTCCCCATATCCTATTATTATGCACTCAATACTTTGTGGATCCAAAGCTCGTCTCTTCTTGGAAGGAATTCTAGCCCATGCAGTAGAGCCAAAAACTCTCAAATTTGACACATCCGGTTTGTGACCAAAGAATGCTTCGAAAGGAGTCATACCTTTCACAGATGAATGTGGAACATGGTTCTGTATGTATGCAGCAACATTGATTGCTTCAGTCCAAATATTTGCAGCCAAACCTTTTGATTCAATCATGCATGTAGCCATCTCTTTCAGTGACCGATTTTTCCTTTCCGCTACACCGTTCTGCTAGGGTGTGTAGGGAACTGTATGTTGGATCTGAATTCTGCTTTGGGAACAAAGTTGCAGCAACTCGACCTTGATATATTCTCCACCATTATCAGATCTAAGAGATTTGATCTTGCTCTCAGTGGCAGTCTCAACAGAAGCCTTAAAATCCTTGAATTTTCCAAGCACTTCTGACTTGTTTTTGAGAAAGAATACCCATGTAAAGCGGGAAAAATCATCAATAAATGTCAAAACATACCTTGAACCATTTAATGATGTATGGGGCATTGGACCACTGATATCAGAATGTATCAACCCCAAAACTGTAGAAGCTCTGCTAGCTTTGCCGCGGTCAAATGTGTGCTCGGGGTGCTTCCCAATAATGCAACCAGTGCATATTCCCTTTGAGGAACGGAGTTGTGGAAGACCATCTACCATGGATTTGTTTGATAACAGCAGCAAATACTTATAATTAAGATGTCCAAATATTTCATGCCATAGCCTACTAACCTCATTACCATGTGTGCGAAGAGCAGTGGGCTTTGCAAGTGGAATAAAGTGTGAAAACTCATAGCATTTTGCAATGTGGTTTGCCTTTCCGACTGCAACAAGTCTTCCACTTTTGATATCAGAAATTTCAACTGTATTAGGGATGAATGTAACTTGCTTCAGTTCACTAGTTTGTGTCATTTGATACACAGAAAGAAGATTTGAAGCCAAGGAAGGCATATAGAGAACATTCTGAAAGCTTCCATGATCTACACGAATCGTACCTTTTCCCTTTGAATAAATTTTTGTGTCATCTCCCAAATGGATGGGGATGGAGCTGTTTGGATCGAATGAAGAAAAAGAATCAATATTTACAGCCATATGATTCAATGCACCTGAATTTATCAAGAGAGTAGTGGGCTTCGAAATAGTTGCCATGAGTGCTTGTCCTTTTTCATGATCATCATTCCTATCCTTCTTCCTTGCACCGTCAGGAAGAGTTATGTTGTTCTTTTCCAAAAGGAGGGCCATTTGATCTATAGTCTTCTTCATACATGAACTTTCGGGATGAAAGCCACGGTTGCAATAAGTACATTTAGATTTTTGGTTACCTTCTTTGCCCTTTTGCTTGAACTTTGAACTGGATGGTGCATCTGTCTGTTTGCCTTTCTCTATTTGCTTGTGAGGCTCGAATTTGGGCTTCTCCTTCTTTTGCTTTCCTTTACCATTCGAGATCTTGGGTCCTTGAACATATAGGGCTGAATCTTTGGATCTTATGGACCCCATTTGAATCAACTTGTCATGCTCTTTTGTGACGGACTCAATGAAGGCATTCAAGGTAGGAATTTTCCAATTCGGGGTAGTTAGCTGACCAGAATTGAAAGTAGAGACAAATACCGAATAATATTTACCAAGCTTGCTAAGAATGGAGAGGATCAATTGTTTATCCTCTTTGATAACTCCACTGTTCTTCAACTGCAAGTTCAAGTTCTTGAATTTTGTGAAGAATTCATTAATGGTCTCGAAATCCTCAGGACTAAGGGCAATCAATTCATTCTCTAATTGAAAAGCCCTAAGATCGTCCTGCTTTCCAAATAGTGTTTCAAGTTGCTCCCATATAGCTTTTGGAGTCTTCAATCCGCTGAGATAGAAGTGAAGATCTTTGGAGATGGAGAGACAAAGAAGACCATAAGCTTCATCAAGCTTGTTGTAGTGTTTGGTTCTATTTGACAAGTTGTTTGGCTCCAATTCAAGACCAAGAGTAACTCGGTAGTAACCTTTTGAATGTAATGTGATCTCCATATCATCTTTCCAATCAAAATAATTGAATGGGGTGAGGATAGGATTTGAACAAGAGTATTCCATTGCTAGGAGCGAGTGCACACTGATGTAGAGAAGCTTGCAAGGGCAGAGTAGCGAATGCAAATGATGGAGACAATAACCTACAAATCACAATAAACCAAGAACAATGAGGTCGAACAATCCACCCTTTTAGAGTTGCATCACACCTGGGATTGGAGATCAAACAATGTTGAATGGGTCCAATGTATCAGATCCATGAATTATGTGGAAACTCAAGCTTCTAGAGTGGTATTGGATGTATTTTCAAGCTTTGCATGCACAGGAGCGAATGCCCTTGAGATCTTTCATGCCAAAACTTTTTGCAATTTTTGAGCAATTCACTCAAATCTTCTTGTAGAAACACCTGTAGAAAAGAGATCTTGTCCCTGCAATGGCTCTGATACCATGTAAAATTAGTCACAACAAATCTAATGAACAAGTAAATCAATCACAACAAATGAATATAGAAAATATGGTGTAAAACTGTGCAAAACATGCAGCAGTGCTCAATATCCCAATAAGGGTGAATGATTACAATAGAATACAGTAACAATGACTGAGCAATTTGAATTGCCTAAGGAGATCATTCGAATCATTGAATGGAGTAGCTTGACTCCAACTAGGAGTCCTCATCATCAATCGGTGGTGGTCATCAACGCACAAGAACTAGTCATCCAGGTGTCAATTTGAGTCTAACTGAGTGTAACATGTGTAACTGAAGTGTGTAGCACTGATATAGGGAAGTGGGCTCAGTGGAGGGTGCATGGGAGGCTAACTGAAGTCAGAACAAGTCATCTAGTCAATCTGGAGGTCCAAAGGAAGTGAAACAGTTAGTCGGGAGTGAAACTAGCCTCAAATCAGGGAGAATCGAAGCTCAATGAGTGTAACTGAAGTGGAACTGCAGTGGTAGGTGAAGAAGTGTGCCCTTCTCTGGCAGTAGGTGAGAAGTGGGCACCTTCCTGACTGGGAGGGCTAAAACTCTGAAGTAAGTGGCTCCCGGGTGCTAGAATAAGGTGGCTAAGGTGCTGGAGGCATCAACCTGGTGACTAGGATGCATGCAAACCCTAGAATTTTCATGCAAACCCTAATTGCATGCAAGATACTGAAAAAGATGATGTGGATATCCGAACAGTGTGCACATGGCTCTTTAAAAATAGAAACCAACTCAAACTCCTTTGCCATCTTGTCCACAACTGTTTTACCTGAGAGTGATTGGCTCATGTCAACAATGTTTGAATGATCCAACCTGCATTCCATTAACCTGTCCTAATAATCCTTTTGTGTCAGCATGGTGTCATCTTCTTCCCAAAAGAGTGGAAGTCCTTTCTTGAACAATGGATCAAACATATCTTTAAAGAGCTTCAATTGGTGTGCCATAATATCTATCCTGGCCTGAATTGTATCTAACTATTGATGTTTATTTACCACCTTCCTGGCCCAAATAATGGTAGATAATTTGTCCTTTATGCCTGTTGCTTTCAATTCATCCTCAATTAACCCATTCAAAAACTCTATGGCATTTTCAGCACACTCAGTGGGCTTCTTTTTTAACTTTTCTTTCACTGTTGTTACACTTTGTTTGGTCAATTTAATTACAGCCTCTTTGTCCAAAACAAAGTCAAGATAAAGTCTGAATTTGTCTGATTTTTCAATGACATCATCCCAAATTACCTGTTTTTCCTCCTGCAGTGATGATTGACCTGTAACATGCTTCATCAATTCTTCATTCTTAACATGTAACTCTTGGTATTTAGCTTCCCAAGTATTTTTCTCTTGTTCTTCCTTTGAAACTCTATTTTGCAGCTTTTCTAGCTCTAAGTCTTTCAGACTTACCTATGTCATAGCTTGAACAATGGAGAAATCACCAGATTCAATGGAAGAAGGGGTGATCATACTCTCCAACTCTTTACCTTTCTCTTGCGATTTCTTTTCCAAATCTTCAGATTTAGCCTTTAGATTCTTCTCACTCTCCACTATAAGAGACATATCATTTTGCCATTGTCTTTCTTTGTCTTCAAATTTCAATAATTTTTCTTTGCAATCTATTAATTCATTCTTCAGCTCCTCTTTCTTCTTCTCAAGCTTTGTCAACTCGAATGCTTCTATTAATTGGGTGGAGGGAATCTTCAGTTTCTTCTTTAGTGTCTAAATAGTATTTTCCTTCTCATCCAGTAGGTTTTGTATGATGGCCCTTTTATCTGCTTGGTTCTCAGTAGCCAACAAAATTGTTTGCAATTTTTTTATCTGTGCCTTGTGAGCTTTATTCTCCACCTTTTCCTGCCTCAGATGATTCTCAATCTTGCTCTTCCTAGACAGTAATTTAGACAGTTCTAATGCATCTTTTAACAATTTGGCATAAATAATGTCTCGAGTTTCCTTATGTAGATTTATCATGTCAGGAATAGGAATATCTTCTAGGTTCATTATCACTTCAGTGACCTTACTTTTGGTTGCTATGGCTAGATTTAAGGTGTTCTGAGCATGGCTCCTGACAATGACTAGGGATACATCCTTGTTAGAGATATGTCTAACCTCTGCATACAACTTCGATTCTTCTGAAGCTATATCTTTGTTCTCTTTATATTCATCCAACAGTTCTGATCTACTTTTTCCTTGTGCAGCAGGTTCAGTAGTTGCTTTATGAAATACATACTCCTTGTTTTCGAAGGCAGGTGCTTTGGACTTCACCTGCTTCTTCTTACCTTTGTCCTTTGTCACCTGTACAATCTGATTTTCCTCTTCTATATTTTGCTTTTTTGGAATTCTTGTTGTGTCTTCATATTTTATATCCATAACCTCAGGAAAGTCCATTTTATTGTTTTTCTCAAAACAGCTAGCTAAGGGTGTGACATTTGCAAGTGTTGGAATCAAGCTTTAGATATCAAATTGTGTTGGAGTGACTTCTTTTACTGGGGCAGTGGGATATTCATGTACATTAACATCTTCTTGAATCTTAGTGGGATATTCCAACCAATTAGCAGTCTCTGCTAGACCTGCAAGCTCAAAGTGTTCAAAGGATTTCATTTTACTGTCTTGTCTACAATTGGATATAATGTGATGGGGATCATAGTTGATGGCAACTTTTGATTGAAATCACATTTCTCTTATGACACACTCAATGGATGAAAGGGAAGACATGTTCTTAATGATGAATGGTCCCATAGCCCATGGAAATGTAATGTCTGAATCTTTCTTATGATCTAGGAAATGTTCAATTTATGACCTTAACTTTTGCTTGATCAATTCCAGAGCAAACACTCTTGGATTTAAGAATGATGGTAGTACATAAGGTGGATGGTTAAACCCATATACTTTGATTATTGTGTTGTGTTCTAAGAGAAACCAGTCACTTATTTTCTTTTCAGGAGAAGGTTGCAACATCTCCTTCATCTCTGTTAACACCCTGGTAAATCTTTTTTGATAAAAAGCATTGTAAACATATGACATGAGGTTGTTCATGAACTTGTTGTAATCTATGTTCATTTCCTTTGTGAGAATAATCTCAGGAAGCTACAAATTTTCTTCATTAAATGACAAGAACATCCTCAACAAATATTCTTGAAACCTGAAACTTCTAGTCTTGTGGAAGTACACTAGTTGAGAATGGATATTCTAGGCTAGGGACTCATCAAACTTAAGGCGAGCACACTGGACTGACTGGTCACACTCTTCAGACTCTAATTGGCAGGTGCTAAGGATGAACAACAGACTCATCAAGCATTGTAAGATATATAACACAGTAGGATCTAGCTACCATGGCTTCCTCACAGCTGAATGTTTAACTCATTAAGCAAGTAAACAAGTGCAAACTATTACAAAATGAACAAATGATCAAAACTTAGCACAAATGATCAAAATTCCAGAAATGCACAAATGATCAAATATGAGATATTATTAACTGTCCAATTCTATGAAATAGATTGGTTCATCCTTATATACAAAATAGGACGAAAAATATCCACTTGGAGTGTCCACACTTAGCTAGCTTAGCTTTACTACAATCCCCCTAGGTTAACCAAAAATGTTTCAAAAATAACTCAAACAGGTTCAAAATATGCATGTGAACACTGAGTAAGCATGGGAAGTCATAATGAGGTTCACACATGTGAGGATAAGGTTTGGTGGAAGTTGGTTAGGCTTAGGCATGCCAAAAATGGCCTAGGGAGTGGGAATTGTCCACATACAGTGCATGAACGCCATTGGTCAATGCATTTTCTCAAAACAGGGAAGGAGAGCGCATTAGGCATGTTAGGGAAATAAATGCTTGGATAAGCATGCCTAACAGCTATTTTGACCACCTCTTGGCCCATACTTTGGCTCATACACTGTGAACTTGTTCACACTTATCCAGATAAGTCCAAACCACGTCATAATAACCAGTTTTACACCTAGGGATGTATTATTAACCAGTTTAGCACCTAATAACCATTAATTAATTAATGATTAAGGTACTAAGGTATAATATTGCTCTAACACCCCCCCATAAGCTAGACTTAGTGGAATATAAAAAATAAGGCCTTGGAAACTAAGGCTCAAGTCACCTTTTACAACATAAATTTATTTGTCCATGTAAAACGAGGAAAGAGGCAAAACCACATGGGGAAAATCCTCCCTCAATAATGGACATGAAGCACACCAAAATTAAACCTCTCCAAAACTCAAGTATGTGTGAACTTGATCATATGTCTGGAAGAACCTTCTTCTTTGGAAGAAGAGATTGTTGCTCAACTAAATCAGAAACATGAACAACTGCATGATGGAGAATGTAGCCATGTAGAGCAGCGCCAATAAACTGATGTGAGAGCATAAGTGGATGTTCATTAGACTTGAAATTCAGACTGAAATCATATCCAAATGAGTCTTGAGATGCTTGTGCCAAGAACTTTGAACCAAAAGTGGATAAATCAGCATCAAGCAAAACTGAAATTTCTTGAAACTTTGAACCAAAAACTCTTATGGCAGCTCCAAGAATAATGAACAATAGTTCCAAATGATCTTTGGACTTGAAATCTTAAATAAAATCAGATCCAAAACAGGTATGATCATGTCCAAGTGAGTGGAACAAAGGTTCAATGCATGCCAAGACAATGGAAATGTCTCCTTCTTCAATAAAATTGTGAGAAAATGTGCTAGCCACCATAGAGGAATAGGTAGAAGGCTTTATATCAGAATTGGTGAGTGAATTTGTAGACATATCACACTTTCATGTAGCCTTCAAATAATCCAAAATATCAGAAAATTTTGCACCATCATCTAGTGATGCATGCAAAGGATCTTCAACAACTAGCTTATCATCCTCAAAATCAACATTTGAAGAATTATTGGAGAACAATGACTGTAGAGATATCTCTTCTTCAACAATGGATGCTCCATTTGTTGTATATTCATCATTTGCAGCAACATCTCTTGCAATAGATGATGTCTCTTCACATTCTACTTCATAATCTGTAGATGAAGCATTCGAGTCAAAGAGATCTGTAACAATAGGAACATAGGTTGAATATTTTTCCATTCAATCTTCATGCACAGCTTCATTAGAGAGAGGAGAGGTCGAATCAGTAGGAGGAAGAGCACATGTAGAGGTGTCCATAGGCTCACTCAATGCACCATTCTTCTGCTTATCAAGAGCCTTTTCCATGTTGGACCATAGCTAGTCTGCAGAACCAATCAAGTAGTGCATGCATGGAGACATGGCTAGACACATAGCTCCGAATACTCTGTCGCAATCGTTTAGCCAATCATTTTTCTCTTCATAAGACTCTAGTTCATTCTCAACACCAATGGACAAATCATAGAGACCCTGTCTCTTGAGATGTGCACACATTTTAGGCTTCCATTCTGCATAACCGAATGGAGTAAGAAGAGGAACTTTCGAATCCATGTAGAAGCTTTTGTACCTGCAATAACAAACTCTCAATCACTCAGGAGGGATCTACACTAACAATAGCTCCAAGAGCTCTGATACCATGTAAAATCTATGACATAGCAGGATCTAGCTACCATGGATTCCTCACAGCTGAAAGTTTAACTCATTAACCAAGTAAACAAGTGCAAACTATTACAGAATGAACAAATGATCAAAATTCCAAAAATGCACAAATGATCAAATAGGAGATATTATTAACTATCCAATTCTATGAAATAGATTGGTTCATCCTTATATACAAAATAGGATGAAAAATATCCACTTGGAGTGTCCACACTTAGCTAGCTTAGATTTACCCCAATCCCCCTAGGTTAACCAAAAAGGTTTCCAAAATAACTCAAACAGGTTCAAAATATGCATGTGAACAGTGAGTAAGCATGGGAAGTCATAATGAGGTTCACACATGTGAGGATAAGGTTTGGTGGAAGTTGGTTAGGCTTAGGCATGCCAAAAATGGCCTAGGGAGTGGGAATTGTCCACATACAGTGCATGAGCGCCATTTGTCAATGCATTTTCTTAAAATAGGGAAGGAGGGCGCGTTAGGAATGCTGGGGCAATAAATGCTTGGATAAGCATGCCTAACATCTAGTTTGACCACCTCTTGGTCCATACTTTGGCTCATACACTGTGAACTTGTTCACATTTATCCAGATAAGTTTGTTAATAATACATCCCTAGGTGTGAAACTGGTTATTATGAAGTGGTTTGGACTTATCTGGATAAGTGTGAACAAGTTCACAGTGTATGAGCCAAAGTATGGACCAGGAGGTGGTCAAACTAGCTGTTAGGCATGCTTATCCAAGCATTTATCAACTCGCACGGTTGTGGCTCATTGGCGGTTCAGTTGTTATGAAGTCACAGTTGTAAATGGAGGTCATGAGTTCAAATCACACTAGGATTTACCCATGTCCCATGCTTGCAGGCTGTGTGGGGCACCTGGGGGTATAATGGTAGCGGGATTGGATCCCTAGACCCCGTGTCACACGAGTACCAGCCCAGTCTCCAGTTGCAGATTCCCCTAGTTAAAAAAAAAACCAGTTTAGCACTTAATAACCATTAATTAATTAATGATTAAGGTACTAAGGTATAATATTTCTCTAACACCCCCCATAAGCTAGACTTAGTGGAATGTCCAAAATAAGGCCTTGGCAACTAAGGCTCAAGTCACCTTTTACAACATAAATTTATTTGTCCATGTAAAACAAGGAAAGAGGAAAAACCACATGGGGAAAATCCTCCCTTAAGAATGGACATGAAGCACACCAAAATTAAACCTCTCCAAAACTCAAGTAGGTGTGAACTTGATCATATGTTTGGAGGACCCTTCTTCTTTGGAAGAAGAGATTGTTGCTCAACTAAATCAGAAACATGAATAGCTGCATGATGGAGAATGTAGCCATGTAGAGCAGCTCCAATAAATTGATGTGAGAGAGCATAAGTGGATGCTCATTAGACTTGAAATTCAGACTGAAATCAGATCCAAATGAGTCTTGAGATCCAAATTAATGATTAAGGTACTAAGGTATAATATTGCTCTAACACCCCCCCATAAGCTAGACTTAGTGGAATATAAAAAATAAGGCCTTGGAAACTAAGGCTCAAGTCACCTTTTACAACATAAATTTATTTGTCCATGTAAAACGAGGAAAGAGGCAAAACCACATGGGGAAAATCCTCCCTCAATAATGGACATGAAGCACACCAAAATTAAACCTCTCCAAAACTCAAGTATGTGTGAACTTGATCATATGTCTGGAAGAACCTTCTTCTTTGGAAGAAGAGATTGTTGCTCAACTAAATCAGAAACATGAACAACTGCATGATGGAGAATGTAGCCATGTAGAGCAGCGCCAATAAACTGATGTGAGAGCATAAGTGGATGTTCATTAGACTTGAAATTCAGACTGAAATCATATCCAAATGAGTCTTGAGATGCTTGTGCCAAGAACTTTGAACCAAAAGTGGAGAAATCAGCATCAAGCAAAACTGAAATTTCTTGAAACTTTGAACCAAAAACTCTTATGGCAGCTCCAAGAATAATGAACAATAGTTTCAAATGATCTTTGGACTTGAAATCTGAAATAAAATTAGATCTGAAACAGGTATGATCAGGTCCAAGTGAGAGGAACAAAGGTTCAATGCATGCCAAGACAATGGAAATGTCTCCTTCTTCAATAAAATTGTGAGAAAATGTGCTAGCCACCATAGAGGAATAGGTAGAAGGCTTTAGATCAGAATTGGTGAGTGAATTTGTAGACATATCACACTTTGATGCAGCCTTCAAATAATCCAAAATATCAGAAAATTTTGCACCATCATCTAGTGAAGCATGCAAAGGATCTTCAACAACTAGCTTATCATCCTCAAAATCAACATTTGAAGAATTATTGGAGAACAATGACTGCAGAGATATCTCTTCTTCAACAATGGCTGCTCTATTTGTTGTATATTCATCATTTGCAACAAAATCTTGTGCAATAGATGATGTCTCTTCACATTCTACTTCATAACCTATAGAGGAAGCATTCAAATCAAAGAGATAAGTAACAATAGGAACATGGGTTGAATATTTTTCCATTCGATCTTCATGCACAGCTTTATCAGAGAGAGGAGAGGTCGAATCAGTAGGAGGAAGAGCACATGTAGAGGTGTCCATAGGCTCACTCAATGCACCATTCTTCTGCTTGTCAAGAGCCTTGTCCAAGTTGGACCATAGCTCAAATGTATAGTCTACAGAACCAATCAAGTAGTGCATGCATGGAGACATGGCTAGACACATAGCTCCGAATACTCTGTCACAATCGTGTATCCAATCATTTTTCTCTTCATAAGACTCTGGTTCATTCTTAGCACCAATGGAAAAATCATAGAGACCTTGTCTCTTGAGATGTGCACACATTTTAGGCTTCCATTCTCCATAACCGAATGGAGTAAGAAGAGGAACTTTCGAATCCATGTAGAAGCTTTTGTACCTGCAATAACAAACTCTCAATCACTCAGGAGGGATCTACACTAACAATAGCTCCAAGAGCTCTGATACCATGTAAAATCTCTGACACAGTAGGATCTAGCTACCATGGATTCCTCATAGCTTAAATTTTAACTCATTAAGCAAGTAAACAAGTGCAAACTATTACAGAATGAACAAATGATCAAAACTTCGCACAAATGATCAAAGTTCTAGAAATGCACAAATGATCAAACATGAGATATTATTAACTGTCCAATTCTATGAAATAGATTGGTTCATCCTTATATACAAAATAGGAGGAAAAATATCCACTTGGAGTGTCCACACTTAGCTAGCTTAGATTTACCCCAATCCCCCTAGGTTAACCAAAAAGGTTTCCAAAATAACTCAAATAGGTTCAAAATATGCATGTGAACACTGAGTAAGCATGGGAAGTCATAATGAGGTTCACACATGTGAGGATAAGGTTTGGTGGAAGTTGGTTAGGCTTAGGCATGCCAAAAATGGCCTAGGGAGTGGGAATTTTCCACATACAGTGCATGAGCGCCCTTGGTCAATGCATTTCCTCAAAACAGGGAAGGAGGGCGCGTTAGGCATGCTGGGGCAATAAATGCTTGGATAACCATGCCTAACATCTAGTTTGACCACCTCTAGGCCCATACTTTGGCTCATACACTGTGAACTTGTTCACATTTATCCAGATAAGTCCAAACCACTTCATAATAACCAGTTTCACACCTAGGGATGTATTATTAACCAGTTTAGCACCTAACAACCATTAATTAATTAATGATTAAGGTACTAAGGCATAATATTGCTCTAACAAGGGTTTAGTGACATACATATCTGTGTCTAATCCTAAGAATTGGCTTAGCATGGTTATGAAACACTTAGATTCTTCAGTAAAGAGACTGACTTTGACTAGGAAAGGCTAGTCCTACAATGAGACACTAGGTTTTAGGCAAACCTCGAAGAAAATTTTCTTTAACTCAACTGTAGACTGTCTAAAATACTGAATTATGGATTCTTCCTTGTACTCCTTGGACTTAATACAGAATTCATCAGGAATTGACAGGGATTTTATTATAACGACGGGGTTGACAGGATGAAAGATCTTCGAGCTGGATGCATCCATAATTACCCTCTCAGAGGAGGATTAATAACTAGCGCACCAGTCGACGAACTCAGGGAAATTTAGGGTTTGGTCGACTGAGAAAAACTGGAAAAATGACCTGTATACCTTATGCACATCTATAACCTAGTTTATAATCAGTTTCAGTCTATATTTTACTGCTTTAATAGGTCCATTAGTCAATACAGTGTCATAGAACTCAACATCCCTGTCTTCTAATAACTCATCCATTTTCAGGTGTTCAACACCTAGGGGTTCTACTTCTCCAAGCTCGTCCATTTAAATAGTGCTCTATGAGGACAAGAGGCCTACCTGGTTTACTGACAACTGGTCCAAGATTCATGTCTAAGGTGGCTACTTTCTACACTATCGTCGGCTTTTGATTTCCAATGCACAGGACAAATAAGAACCTGAAATCTCGGGCAAAGTATTTTATATTATTTTTTCTTCATATTACACTTACATCTTTCGGACTGAAAACAACTTTCAACCATCGATATTGTATGATCCATATTAAGCCGTTGATCCCTTTCCCTGTTTGAATCTACTGTCTTCATCCTTTGAAATGACACTTCCCTTGCACCTTTAAGCTGCGAGGTAACTGCCAACCTTAGATCTGAAACCCGTATTCATCCCGACCGTCCAAATCCACGGTCAATATCAAACCTCGCAATTTCGGAAACTTTATTTTCCCGTGCATGTTCAAATTGTGAAACATGTGCCCACCATAGATCTATTTCTCTGCCAGATCTGCGCCGTCGAAATATGGGGGGCCTACCAACTTTTTCGCCGATTTGAAAAGTTTCTTTATCGGCGCAAGTCATATCGGCGAATTAGACATTCACCATAGTTGTACTCCACACCCATATCTCAACCATTGAAAGATGCGATCCCTGCCATCACTTCGCCAATTTGAAAAGCTCTCACATCCGCGCTTGTTGAAACGACGATACATTTGGTGACTGTAGATCTATTTCATCTTTTGATCTAATGGTTGATCCTATATTCAGTCCTATTTCGGTGATTTTCTCCCCACCCCATGAGATCTATAGCCTTTAAATAATAATTACATAAAAAAGAGATATCAAGAGAAAACTAACTGTATTTCTTCAAGGCTACAAAAAATTACAATCTCTTAATGAATCAGAGTATCTCCAGTCCTCTTTCGGTGATTTTCTCCCCCCCTTAAATAATAATTACAAAATAGATACAAAGGGTAAAATTCCCATAAAAAAGGGATTTCAAAATCAAACTAATCCAAACTTCCAACAACTCGTCCACATCTGGATTACGGGTTGTGGAAAGAAAAAAATTTCAAATCCAAATAACCAAGCTTCTGCATTGTGGATTGTGGATTGTGGGTTGCGAAAAGCACTAACTTTGGAGAAAATTTGTGCTTTCCGCAAATCACAAAAGCACAAAAAAATCAATGAATTTTCTGAAGCGAAAATTATTAACTGGACTAAGTCATAAAAAAGAGATCAAAAGCATGATTAACATCATGAAACCCCAAAATGAATAAGGAACTTAAACATTACCTTAACAAAATGAAAATTGAGTCTCCCATGTTTTAATAGCAACATGGGATCTGTTGTTCCTACAACAAGGAGTTAAAGTAACAACAGTGGTGGTGACTTCTGGGAAATGGACCTCTGGAGTGGGATCATCAATCACAATGCTATCAAGCAAATGAACAATTTCCTGAGAGACTTCAGTGACCTCTTGTGTTATAGACACAACAGGAAAAAGAGATCTGATTGGGAGCCTTTCATCTTCTGCATCATTGTCTTCAATGTTTGATATGGGTATCTAAGACACGGGGGTTTGAATTTTCCATCTTTTTGCTGGAGTGCTTGAAGCAACCACCTGAGTATCAACCACCGAGAACAAGTGTATCAATTCCTTCTTTAGCTCTACAGCTGATTGAATTGAAATCTTCATTTATGCAGCAGGACATCCTCCACAAGGTTTTTGCATTTGTCTTCATCCTAGTAGGTTAACATTAAGGGAGTGTTTTCCTTTTGTGCATCTTTTTCTGCCCCGTCCTTTTTACCCTGTTCTTCAAGCTAGAATTCCAATTTCCTATAATTTAAAACCTTGGACTATGTTCTTCTTTAGATTTAGCCCTAATCAAGACCTAAAAAAACAAATTCACACCCTGGTAAATAGAATCATCAGGGGCATTCTCATGAGCATAAGTAGTCATCATATGTTCCTGGGAAAAGTGGTTAGCCAGGATTTAAAATTCAAAAGGCGAAAGAAGAGTTGCGGGATTGATTTTTTGCAACAATGTACATGATTTATGCAATATTAAATCCGCAATGCGGGTTGCAGGTTGCAGAAATGAAACTTTAAATATAAACGGACCAAAATTTGCTGCAATATGCAATTGCGGGTTGTGGGTTGCGAAAAGAATGAATTTCAAATCCAAATGACCAAGGAATCCGCAATCCTCATTGCGAGTGGATTGCGGGGTTCAGAAAGGACAAAGTTTGGAGAAAATCTATGTTTTCCACAACACACGAAAATCCATTAATTTTGAAAGGAAAATTATTAATTGGGTTGCGGAATTACGGAAGTGAGAATTTAAACTTGAGCGGTTTAATGTTTTTGCAATCCGTAATCTGCAATCCACAGTCGGGATAAAAGACAACTTGCAGAAATCAAACAAAGCCACTCTTTCTCTGCAAATATTTCCACTTACAAGCAAATTGTGCGAAGTAATGTAAATTTATTCAACCTACGAAGGCTAGACCGTCAATTCATTTATATCCAAAATGGTGAGCACTGGCAGAATACTTACCACAACAAGGGTCAGTGGACCCTTCATTTACAAGTGAAGCGTAAACATATTTAATCTACGAAGGCCAGGATGAGAATTCTAGACTTCCAACTTCCATTGTAAATATTAGGGATCCACCCATTTGTTTAGTAGATAATTTTGAACACCCATATCCAACAATTCACCTATATCCAGATTGACGAACACAAGAAGGATCGACCGAACCTTCTTGCATCCTAGAACTATTATGAATAGAGTTATGGGTAGAAGAAGGGTCAGTCGCCCCTTCCTTTATGAAGGATTTGTAAAAATAGACAACTTGGAGAAAGAGCGACCGCTCTTTCTCTGAGAATATTTCCACTTACAAGCAAATTGTGTGAAGCAATGTAAACATATTCAACCTACGAAGGCTAGACCGTCAATTCATTTATATCCAAAACGGTGAGCATTGGAAGAATACTTACCACAATAAGGGTCGGCGGACCCTTCATTTACGAGTGAATTGTAAACATATTCAATCTATGAAGGCTAGGATGAGAATTCTAGACTTCCAACTTCCGCTGTAAATCGTAGGGATCCGCCCATTCATTTAGTAGATAATTGTGAACACCCATATCCAACAATTCACCCATATCCAACAATTCACCTATATCCAGATTGGAAAACACAAGAAGGATTGACCAACCCTTCTTGCATCCTAGAACTATTATGAATAGAGTTATGAGAAGAAGAAGGGTCGACCGTCCCTTCCTTTATGAGGGATTTGTAAAAATAGTCAACTTGGAGAAAGAGCGGGCCGCTCGTTCTCTGAGAATATTTCCACTTGCAAGCAAATTGTGCGAAGCAATGTAAAATTCATTTATATCCATAACGGTGAACACTGGAAGAATACTTATCACAACAAGGGGCGGCTGCCCCTTCCTTTATGAGGGATTTGTAAAAATGGACAACTTGGAGAAAGAGCGGCCACTATTTCTTTGCGAATATTTCCACTTGCACGCAAATTGTGAGAAGCAATATAAAATTATTCAACCTACGAAGGCCAGACCGTCAATTCATTTACATCCATAACGATGAACAATGATAGAATACTTACCACAACAAGGGTCGACCGACCCTTCATTTATGAGATAAGTGTAAAAATATTTAATGTACGAAGGCCAGTCTAAGAATTCTAGACTTTCAACTTCCGTTGTATATAATGTTAGGATATTTAGACACTTAGGAGTTAGTTAAGATCAACTTGTGTAATATACCTGCTAGGAAAAGTGTGTTTCTTTAGTATGCATTAGTATGCATTTGTAAATATTTAATTCGACGGTCACAATATGTTGTGATCCGACGACTCAAATTCTCTTAGATCATACCTAACCTTGATCCGTGGCTTAACACCCGATTGGTCCATGATCTCTATTTAAAGAGCATGGAGGGTCATTGTTTAGTTGATCGATTATGAGAATCTCATTTGTAACTTTCTTTCTTTGCATAATAAATTGCTCCGTAGAAGCTATTTGGCAGGGGCCGTGGAGTGTTTCCGTCTCGAGGGTTTAAACCACGTGAAAACATTGGTGTATCGATCTATGATTTGTTTGTGTGAAGTGGTTGCTCTAGGTGTTCAGTCTTTTGGGAGTACCTTGTGTACCCGAACATGGTATCAGAGCTTTTATGAAGAGCCGCTTCCGGTTATGATCTAGATCTTGAACTGTTATTGCCAAAACTTTAAAGGATTTATGGTTCTGGTATTTCTATGCATTTTTGGGTTGTGGGAGGTGTTCCATTGTGTCAGGAGGACCGTTTCCATTGGGAAATAGTTTTCGTTTGATCGAAAAAGGTTCTCGATTGCTTCAAAACGCATATTTCATCAGATCTGAAGGTATACTGTTACAGTGACACTTTTTATTTTTTTTTAAATATATCATATTTTATCATTTTTTATTATTATATTTTTTTATTTTCAGATTGTTGCTTTCCCTGTCTACGTATACTCTTTTCCATGCACCTTGTGTGATCTCGGCGAATCAGAAACAGAAAGGGAAAGGGTTTTTCTCGGCTGCGTATGCTCTTCGGCGTGCACCTTGCGTGATCTGGGCAAATCCGAAACAAACAGAAAATGTAGACTTTCCGAGAAAGCTAAAGAGATCTAACCCCAATATTGTGGAAAAGTATTTTTGTTTCGGTTTGTGGTGTGATTTGCAGGAAAAGAGGCAAGCACGGAAACCGAGAGAGAAGAGAAAAAAAAAAAATCCCCTTCCTCCTTCCCATATTTTACATACCTTTTAATCTAGCTCACTTGGTTCAAAGTTGCTTTATTCCTTAATAGGTTTTGAGTTTAAGTCTTAGGAAGTTACTTTTAAAAGATAAAGTGCATGCAATTTCTATTTTCGAGTTACTTTATTGTAAAAGTACATCTCACTTAAATAATAAAAAATAAAATCAAAAGTGAGTCACTTAAGTTCCTTTTTTTATTACTGCACTATTCAAAGTAACATCACTGTAAAAGTGAAATCACTTATTTTACAAAGTGATTCACTTAAAAGCAACTTTCTTGTAAGTGATTTTCAAAGGTTCATCTTGGGAAGAGGGGGGTTCTTTTTTTTGCTGGACATTCTCCAGCTGCCACGTCACTATTGGGGACATATTCAATATTTTCTTTGTTCAAGCATAACTTCATCATACAAAGTCCATTTTCAGTGCTCTTTTTTTTAAACCACCTATTTCTTCAAGATATTCACATCCAGACTATTGGTTTCTTCTTTTAAAGCCATTAATTTACAAATATGGCCGCCCCTTGTGATATTCTACTTACCAGTTCCAACTATTTCTCATGGAAATTTCGTATGGAGGATATTCTACGAAGTAGAAAACTTTTCAAAATTACCTCAGGGAAAGAAACAGAACCTACTGATGATGATAAGAAAATCAAATGGGAAAACAGATGTGATGAAGCTTGTGGATTGATTAGGATGTCAATCTCTACTAATTTGCAATTCCACATATCTGGAATTGATGAACCTGATGCTGCTTGGGACAAGTTGGAATCTGTGTTTGCTAAACACAATGAAATTCGAGGTCACCAACTTGAAAATGAGTTGATTTCTTTAAATCCAAGTAATTTTTCATGCATACAAGATTATTTATTTAAGTACAAAACTCTTAAACTCTTATGTGAAGAATGCAAGATTAAGAGGAAAGACAAATAATGCATTTATCATATTCTTTCCAAACTTGGACCTGCATATTCTATTTTTGTATCTACATTTTACTCCATGAAAGAATCCTTGAATGCAGCTAGCTATCAAGAGCCTAGTCTTGAATCCTTTTGTGATTCCTTGATTAGAGAGCAAAATAAGCTCATCCATCTTGGAATAATTAACAATGTAGATACATCTGGGAAAGCCTTATTGTCCCAACAGAAAGAAAAGTTCAAGCCTCCCAAGAAACAAAATTTTCCCAATAATAAGTCAAACAAGGGTCCCAAACCCTCTCAATAAGCTCCTTCTTTAAAAATGACAAAGGATCCAAGTCAAAAGGAAAGAAGACTGAGTGTCATTGCAACTATTGCAGGAAAGATAATCATGATGAATCTAAGTGTTTCAAGAAGATGGTAGCCTTGGAAGCAACAATGAAGAAGCACCACATCAACCTAGATTCACCTTCAGAATCTACCTCTCATGGACATGCACTTTGTGCTTCTGGTTATTCTTATAATACATCTTCTTCTTCTACTTCAAATGAATGGCTCATTGATTCTGGAGCATCTTATCATATGGATAAGGATCAAGCCATCTTTTCTACTATCCATGAAAGTAACACAAAACAAATATTTGTTGGTGATGATAGATCTCTAAGTGTTGTAGGAGCTGGAACAGTTCCAGTAGATAATGGTCATGTCAGCGATGTACTATGTGTTCCAAGAATTTCCTGCAATTTGTTATCGGTCTATCAAATCACTCATTCTAGAGAAGGTAAAACTGTGACGTTTACACCTCACCAAGTTGTAATCAAGGATTTTAAAGATCCTCAACAGGTCCTAGCTACCAAAATTGTTGATGATATTACTAGGTTGTACAAATTTAATAACTTTGGGTCATCACCTTCTCTTTCAATTTTTGTTGCTCATAGTGATAACTTGAGCAAAGTTTGGCATGAGCAATTTGGTCACTTAAATTATTGCTCTTTGCAACAACTATGTAAAGACAATATGGTGACAGGTCTTCCGATGGTATCTTGTAGGGATGGTGTCTGTTCCAGTTGTGTACTCGGAAAACATCATCGGGACAGTTTTGACAAACGAGCCTCTTGGCACACCTTAGTTCCCTTAGAGCTTGTGCATAGTGACTTGTGTGGTCCTCTTCCATCTGCTTCCTTTTCTAGTTTCAAATATTTCTTAACTTTCATTGATAATTACACCAAACGCACTTGGGTTTATTTCCTAAAAATTAAGAGCGAAGTATTTAACATGTTCTTGGCCTACAAGGCCCTTGTTGAAAAGCAATCTGGTCATCAAATTATTAAGTTAAGATCTGACAATGGAGGAGAATATGTTAACAAAAAGTTCACTACTTTTTGCACTGAACAAGGAATCCAACAACAACACACTGTTCCATATACACCACAACAAAATGGTGTAGCTGAATGGAAGAACCACACTTTAAAATAAATGGCTAATTGTATGATCCAATCTAAGGGACTAAGTCTTCAATTTTGGGCTGAAGGCATAAATTGTGCAAATTACATAGTTAATTGCACCCCCACTAAAGCTTTACAAGGTATCACACCAGAAGAAGCATGTAGTAAAATTAAACCAGATGTAAGTCACTTCCATGTGTTTGGTAGTGAATCATGGGCTCACATTTCGGATGAAAAATGGAAAACATTGTAGCCTAAAAGTGAAAATTGCATATTTGTTGGATATTCTGAAGATGTAAAAGGTTATAGACTTCTTCAACCACATTCTCATGATGTAATCATTAGAAGAGATGTTAAATTTGATGAAAATCTCTTGGCCTGCAAGGCTAACTCGACGATTGTGCCATCTCTGGCCTGCGAGCCTGATTCGGCGATTGTGCCTTCTTCTTCTTCCAACTTCCTTGACAGGTTTCCAACTCCAGTTTTTGATGATTACAATGAGGATGAAAATCCACCTCCGCCTACTCATGTTCCTCTAGTTACACCAGCACAAGTGCTTCCTCGATGGGTCCGTTCAACATGTGAAGCAGCTGGTGATCTTGTCGGTGATCCTAGAGATCAACATTGAACACGTTCTCAGTTTCAGCGAGCCTCTTCTCTTTTGGCTCAAGTTTCCAAGAATCATGATCCAGAAACCTTTGTGGAAGCTTCAGGAAATCTAGATTGGGATGCAGCTATGGATGAAGAATATCATTCCTTAATGGCGAACGATACTTGGGATCTTGTACCTCTTCCAAAAGGAAGAAAACTTGTTAGATGTAAATGGGTCTACAGAACTAAGTATGCATCATATGGAAGTGTTGAAAGACTTAAGGCAAGGTTAGTTGCCAAAGGTTTTTCCCAAGTTGAATGGATTGACTACAATGAAACCTTTGCTCCTGTCACAAAAATGAACTCCATCCGCCTTGTTCTTTCCCTTGCAGCCTTACATAACTAGGAATTCCATGAAATGGATGTCAAGTATGCCTTCTTACATGGTGATTTACAGGAGAAAATTTGCTTGGAACAACCTCCTGGATATGTTCAGAATAACTCTAGCCTTGTCTGCTGCCTTAAGAAATCCTTATATGGCCTTAAGCAAGCTCCTAGAGCTTGGTATGCCAAAATGGATAGATTTCTCTTTGACACTAGTTTTTCTAGATGCCATTCTGACCCCAATGTCTATACCAAGAAAGTAGGAAACCATCTCATCATACTTGTTCTATATGTTGATGACGTTATTCTTACTGGCAGTGCCCCTAAGCTTATAACCCATGTGAAATCCAGTCTTAAGCAAAATTTTGAAATGCTAGACTTAGGACATTTGAATTATTTTCTTGGTCTCCAAGTCCTGCAAACCAAAGAAGGAATCTTTCTTTCTCAGTCTAAGTATGCTTGTGACCTTCTTTGTCACTTTCACATGGAAGATTGTACACCAGCCCCTTCTCCCTTCCAGTCTGGAGTCAAACTTTCTGCCACTTGTACTTCACCTGAAGTAGATGCCACCTTGTATCGCCAGCTTGTTGGTAGTCTCTTATACTTGACTCATTCCCGTCTTGACCTTTCCTTTGCCGTTGGTCGTGTTTCCCGTTATATGCAAACACCTCATGAAAGTCACTAGAAAGCATCTAAAATAATACTTCGATATATTCGAGGTACAATTCAATTTGGGATTCATTACAGTACAGGGGGGAAACCTTTGTTGGTTGGTTTCACTGATTCAGATTGGGCCGGCCATCCTGATGATCGAAAGTATACAGTAGGTTATGTTTTCAGTCTAGGATCTGGACCTGTCACTTCGGCTTGTAAGAAACAACAAGCTCTTGCTCTTTCTTCAGAAGAGGCAGAATATCGAGCCTCATTTAATGCCATTCAGGAAGCTTTATGGCTTCGACAGATCCTTTCAGAGTTTGGATTCGAGCAATAGTAGCCTACTCCACTTTGGTGCAACAATCAAAGTGCCATCAAGCTTGTCAAATATCCAGTCCTACATCAACGCAGCAAACACATTGAGCTACATATGCACTTCATCATAAATCTTATTCATGATCGTGTTCTTGAAGTGCTCTTTTGTCCTACAGATGATCAAGTTGCATACATCTTCACCAAGTCTCTTACAGAAGCAAAGTTTTCTAAACTTTGATCTATGCTAGGATTTCAGGAACTTGTCATTAAGGGGGGATAGGCTCTAATGCCTCCTTCCTTCTCCTAATAGTGTCACTTTTGTAAATCCTTCAATCCTATCCCAAGTTGTTCTTAAGGGGGGATGTTAGGATATTTAGACACTTAGGAGTTAGTTAAAATCAACTTGTGGAATATATCTGTTAGGAAAAGTGTGTTTATTTAATATGCATTAGTATGCATTTGTAAATATTTAATCCGACGGTCACGATATGTTGTGATCCGACGGCTCAACTTCTCTTAGATCATACCTAACCTTGATCCATGGTTTAGCACCCGATTGGTCCATGATCTCTATTTAAAGAGCATGGAGGGTCATTGTTTAGTTGATCGATTATGAGAAGCTCATTTGTAACTTCTTTCTTTGCATAATAAATTTCTCCGTAAAAGCTATTTGGCTAGGGTCGTGGAGTGTTTCCCTCTCGAGGGTTTAAACCACGTGAAAACATCAGTGTATAGATCTGTGATCTCTTTGTGTGAAGTGGTTTCTCTAGGTGTTCGGTCTTTTGGGAGTACCCTGTGTACCCGAACATATAGTAGGGATCCGCCCCTTCGTTTAGTAGATAATTGTGAACACCCATATCCAACAATTCACCTATATCTAGAATGGCGAACATAAGAAGGATCGACCGACCCTTCTTGCATTCTTAAAACTATTATGGATAAAGTTATGGGAAGAAGAAGGGTCGGCCGCCCCTTCCTTTATGAGGGATTTGTAAAAATAGACAACTTGGAGAAAAAGCGGTTGCTCTTTCTCTGAGAATATTTCCAATTGCAATCAAATTGTGGAAAGCAATGTTCTTATGAAATTTGTGTTTGAATTTCTATTTAGAGTGTCGATATCTACTTTCGCCACTGCTACAATACATCTCTGGAGGAAGGAGTGGACGCTCTTTCTCCTCAACATCTAATTCCAACACCCTTTCACTAAACACAAGTTTCAAATTGCCATCAAACTCTTTCAAGGAATCTTTCTATAAATTTTGTTGTTAAAATGTCGAGATCTAGCTTCTAGGGTGACATGTGGAATGCTCAGATTGTGACACGTGGCATATTTTCTTTTTACCATTAGTTTTGCTATTGTTTAAAAGAATATTACGGATCTTAAAAGTACCATTTCAATATAAACCTATGGATTTAAGTTATAGTAATTCCAATGCAAGAGCAGAAATATCTTATGTTATAGTAACTCCAATGCAAGAGTAGAAACATCGATGGAAAAACCAAGAAATACATGACTTTCGATAATACTCTTTTTATAATAATCCTATTGATAATGTAAATTATTAAAAATTATTGTTTTCAAACTAGAAATTTAAGTCATATTTAGATAACCATGTATATTATGCAAAGTAAAGTAAGGAAATTTACAAACAATAGTACTTTGAAAATCAACACAACTCCATTTTCAAATCTTATACAAAATAGCTAAAATGCACTCCCAAGAAAAATATGGTTCCTTGCTCAATTTGAAAAATGAAATAAAATAAGATTCGTTAATGTGTCTCATGGAGTTTTTCTACATTCAAAGAGTTTTTCTCCAGTAAATAATCACTATGTCGAATTGATGGCCTGGAGTTTTTGTTTTCTATTATTTAAACTATCATAAAAAATAAATTCAAAACTTTATCTAAACTGAAACATAATACATAAATCCAAACATAATCGATAAATAAGAGAGGTTAAGATTTAGTGAAGAACAAATAATTAAGAAAATTAATTAAAATTAATATTAAAAAAAATGCATATATATTATTCAAATAGTAGGGATCCGGACATCATCACAGAGTTTAAATTTTTCAAAATTTAGGGCATTGGACAAAAGCCCTCCCCTAAACTAACAGAAAAGTAAACCTAAAATAGTTGTCGATACAAACTGAACATAAGAGCTAAGGAAAAATGGTCTCCCCTAAACTAACAGAAAAGTAAACCTAAAATAAGAAGAGACCGTGGTGGGTGGGCCGTGTGGTTCCCTTAGGGGTCGATATCCATTGATTTGACCCCTCCTGATCATCTTGTTGATCTTGCCTCTGAGGGAGTTGAGGGAGTTTCGGTAGTTAAACACGATAGACAGGACTGTCGAGAACTTGCCGAAGTAACTGGGGTCCCGTCAACATTACCTTCAGCTCCTTAGGGTTGATTTCGAATGGCTTCCTCGTGCTCACGGAAGAGGGCTTGCATTTGCTCCATCATTTTGGTTTTGGTCCTTTCCATGGTTTCCTTCAATGTGTTTATCATTTTGGTTTTGTTACTTTCCATGCTTTTCCCCAACGAGTTTAGCTTCTACCGAATCTCTTCCATCTCCTTTTCCAACTTCTCGACTCTACTGCGGGTGTGTGCATCCGTGATGTTGGTCCTTCTGCGAGTGCTACCTTGCGCCATTATAAAACAAGGAGAAAGACTTGAAGAACTGCTATAAGAAACCTTCCTATACGGGAGCTCACGGTCGCTAAGCAGAGAAGTGGTCGGAATCTGAAGACTTTCCTTTTCTCCGACTTTAACAACCAAACGTTGAGGAGGGCTAGTGGATGGAGAAAGAGTCGAACACAAAGATAATTTAGAAAACATGTTCGGAAAGCTCGAGCAAACAGGAACAGATCCTATTTAAATCCACAACACGGATCAAAAATCATAAAAAAAATAGAACACGAATTGCAATAAATCTCCAGATCCATCGGAATTAAAGATCAAAGCAATTGAAAAACTATTATAACGTGTTATAATTGGGCTCAAAGATGTTACCTGAGAACTAGCATACCTTACCCTTTGATTTAACTAATGGGACATATTGACGGAAAGGGTTCATAATTGGGCTCATAAACTTTTGAAGTCCACTGTTGATCTTGGATGGGCGATCCAACGCTATAGGATAGTTACACTGGGTTAAGTTGTGTAGCATTTAAAGCACAGGATATGATGCAAATTCTTTATGAAATCTAGCTAAGCACATGTTGAAGTCCACCGTCTATGTGGATTGACGAAGATCCAACGGGTTTGAATCATTCAGATATTGAGAGATGTTGGAGGGTTAATTAAAAGGATCGGACGCGAAATATTTGTAAATCTTAGTTGACTGTCGGTTTGATGTCCACTCTGTTGAAGAGACGTTTGGTAATGGTATATTTGGAGAACAATTTGGCCAAATTGCCAACTTTGGAGAATTGTCAAAATTGGTTAACTCTACAAAATAGTAATTCCTTACTAATTAAAACAATATTGAAAGACTATGAAGATCAATGATGAATCGATGCCATTATAAGGATCCAATATTTTTTTTATGAAGAGGCATGATTTTCCTTAATAAAGCTCTCATTAAATAATTTTCTTTGAAAAGATATATAACCATACAAGTCAAAAGTATGAAGAGGACCATAGGTGTCTCTGAAGTTTTGGTAATTGCATATCAGAAGCAAGAAAGAGGCCAGTGAGATAGATGAAGAATTACAAAAGTTCGAGCTGCCACTAAAGATCTGAAAAAACTATTATAAATTAGAGGGTTGTTGGGTGGTTCTTGGGGTAGGTTCAGGCCTTCTAAGGGAATTGTCGCCTCCTTCCAGTCGTGGCTAGATATTTTCGGTGGTGGGGAATCCTTATCTGTTTAGTAGGTAGAAAAATAGGGGTGTAGGAGCATCCTTTCTGTAGTGGCAGAAGAATCCATAGTATTAAGTTCTACATCAAGTTGGTGCTTGTAAAACAATTTTGTTTACGATTACCTCATTAATAAGAAAGCTTTTTTGGTTTTAACTTTGAGGTTTCCATGATAAATCGGTGTGTTCACATTTTTAATTGTCTTATTCACATTCGGAATGATTATTTAACTTGTGCTTAATACTAATTTTATATAAAAGGGTTGAAAAAGGCAATACTGATTACCCCCCCCCCACCTCTTAGTATTGTTGGATGAACCAACACCTGCCACATAGCGCCCTCATCATCGCCTAAGGTCCTATGTATTTGATGCTCTAGCGCCTCTGCTTAATAGTTTAAGTGCTTGGGCCTATTGGCATAAGTTTGTAGGCCCCCTAAGGTAAGCTTACTTCCCTTATACTTTTTAATCCTTCTTTGGACTCCAAAGCTCATGAACTATTTACCCGATCTTTTTAGGTACTTGGGACAAAAATAATGCTAAGAATGGGGTCCCTTTCTGCATAGATTTTGTACCTTGTCCCACCTGATAAACACCTTCCAAATTTATCTTTCACATGATAATGTATTCCATGCAAGATGATATCCATTTCCATTGCATTATTATTTGTTAGCTCCTTCGTGGATGCAGTTTTTGTAGTCTTTTTAGAGTGATGTAAGCATTTAGAACATATTTCCAAATATGAAAACCTTGTGCATTTAAATAGAGTCTCATTCTTATAATCTAATTAGATCAAAATTTGATCCATAGAACATTCGAACCCCATCTGTGGAGTAGAGACTTTCATGTTCATCCATGTGCTCTAGAGATCTTCGGTCCAGCTATCAGACTCTCTCGAAGGAATTGACTCTTTGATTTAACTGCACCAACTGGAGGGAGGCTCCAACACCCTAATTTATAGGCTCCAAACTTAAGGAAGCTCCAACTCCTCGGTTTACTAGCTCCATCTAGAAGGAGGCTACAACCTTTTGGTTTTCATAATTTCTAACCTATAGATAGGATTCCCGCCCTCAGTAAATTCCAACTCAAGAGTTTTACTAGCACCATCTAGATGGAATCTCCAACTCCCTGAGATCACAAGCACCAACCCAAAGGAGACTTCAATCTCCTATCCTTGCTTGATCCTGCCACCCTGATATGAATAAGAAGAACAATATTCCACTGCCATTGTATCACGGTTTCCATCAACCTGTACGTGTATATATGTTCTTGTACCTGTATCATTGTCCCTGTATCATTGTATTGATGTCACTATCACAATCCATGTTTGTCACAAGGACACAATCATTGTCTTTGTCACAACGCCACAAAAAATATCGATGTCACAATGTCAACTTGTACATGCCCCAAATATGTCCTCCAAGAATGGTAGCAACTTCTTCCAAGATATACTTCAAATGTACAGCAAGACCATAAAGATGCCTCCAAAGAGTGTAATCAAATCCCAGAAATAATCACCAATAGAATTCATCTATTTTCACCTTCAAACCCTTACATCATAGACCTCATAGTACATTCCAAAATCTTAGAGGGATCTCATGCCAATATAATTATCATGTAATATTCCAATACAATCACCAATATTTGCATCTTTGCAATTGGGAGAGCTTGTACCTTGTCTATGCTAGTGGAGTGTTTACTCTACTTGCCTTAGTACCAATTTTGAGGGTGAAAGATTCTCATCCTAATTGGCAATTGAAGAGGCCATTCAGACCTTTCATTTGGACCTACAATGGAGTTATTAGTTCCAGGTTGAAGCTACAGGGAAGCTTGTGGTTCTTTCTTCTACAACTTGCTCTCATCCCTCTCTCACATTTGCTTGCATATTTTGGCTCTTGGAGGAATTGTGCCTTTGGTGAGATGCTGTTGGCTTACAATATTGTTCTAGAGGTTTCAAATGTAGACCCAAGTTCTTCACCGTTTCAATCAACCAACAAAACCCCTTCTCACCGTCCCTTTTGGCAACAATCTTCGAATAGACTGAGGTCTCACCTGAGGTGAAGTTGAGGAGGTGGTTGCGGAATCAGGTTTCCACAACCTAGTGATGTGAGTTTCGGCAACTAACAAGCAACGCGTTGCGGGGCTTGCACTGCATACTAAAGACTGCACAAAGTCTCCTACTTCACGATGGAGACTCGTATAAGTAGAGACACTTGCACAACCAATGCATCCAAGGACTACGCGGTTCGGATAAGTTTTAATGGCAGGACAACGCATTTGATGAATATGCTTCCTCTTCGGACTTAACCAACCTTGATGAATTTACTTAGTTCTTTATTCATTCATCTACTGCCTTAGGTTAACTAGCCTTATGCCTTATGCAACAAACAAGATACACTGCTTTGCGCACTTCCGGTGTTGCACTTCAAGGGAGTTGCACGACATGATCTCTCCTACTTAGGTGTTTATATAAATGACTTATGCATTCAACATTCATCCATATATGTGATACTTAACATATTATTCCCATCTCATTCTCATGGCGAATACATATAAAAGCATGAACATATCAACTAATAAATGAGATTTAAAGCATTCATTGTAAGCAAACAGACAAGTGCAAACACATAAACAATTGCACTGCACAATATTTAACATGGTTCACCCCTAGGATGGGAGCTACGTCCACATGAACTGTTGATGTATTAATCTTTGGGAAGGGTACAACAGTTCCAGTCTGTGCACTCAGTTGCAAACTCTCTTCTCTCTCAATAGGCCTCTGTGCACATAGCTTGCAGAGCCTTTACAAAAGTGTCTCTCAACAGAGATCTATTCAGTCTTTACACTTAGAAGATTTTTCAATACTAAGCATCACAACAACAACAACAAGATATTAACCCTTTCCCTTACAAAATATGATCCATTTATAGATCATGCCTGTAGTTCATGTATTTACAATAGTTGGGCGAAACCATAAGGGTTTCCAAAACTGTCGCGGTTTTCAGCTAACCGGACTTGCTGGTTCTAATAGTGAATCTTCTGTCATGGTCGTCCTTTGCACATGGTCACGTTGCTATCAGATCCCCTGTCGCGTGCACGCCAACAGGCCATTTTAACTGATTCGTTCCTTCTCTAATGGCTTCGTGCGACCGGTTCATGTAGTGGTTCCCTTCTTGTGCGATCGGTCGCTTTCTTCCCCTTTACTCCTTACCCACCGCTTGGTACTCCAGGAGCATCTTTACCAAAAATAGAACACCGATGGTCTAACCGAAATACTTACCGTCTTCCATCCAACTTTTTCCTTGTCGGATCTCTGTAGATCGAGCTCTTTGCAATGCTAAATCCTCTGCAGTGTTGTACTTCGCAACTCTTCCAATGGTGCATTGCGCTCAACTTCGTAGCTCCCCTAAAAACTAACTTGTTCAAATATTCTTCAACTTCACTGTGCTTAACTTCGCAGTGCCAAAAATTGATTTGCAAAAAAATGCCCCACTTGGGCCAGGCCCAATAGGCCCCTAACACTTACATGTGGCTCATCCCCAAGCCACCTTCAAATTCTGCTTCTCCTAGTTGTTCTTCCTCCTACGGAGCTAACTTCGAAGGGTACTCTTGATATCTTGTACTTAACTTTTCGATTGTTTACTTGTTGTCTTGCTCAATCTACTTGATCGTCTCCAACACATCCGCTGTTATTTCATCGTCGACTTGCTCTTGTACTGAATCCTGTCCTTCTCGGATTTCCCTCAATGCTACTTCAATTTTCTGTGTTAGTTCATGGGCTTCTTCTTCGAGGGGTTGTGACTTATCCCCAACTTCAGTTTCTCTGTCTCTCAACACTTGCACTCATTTTTTCAAATCCCTGACTTCATGATATCTGTGAAGGCGGTCTCTTGGTGGCAGAGCCTTGACCTCTGCGTCCAACAATTCTAATGTTTCCTGCTTATCCTTCAGGGTGTTCTTGAGTTCCAGCAACTCTGGGTCTTCTTCAAGCGCAGTAAACAATTTTGTCGCCTTGTCCAGTATAGTTTGGCACTTAGCCACTTCACTGGCTATACTTTCTACTGCAGCTTTCACTTCTTCTGATTACAGCTGTTGCTGATCAGGTGGAGTCTTCGGCTGATTCTGTGCTTCCAACGCAGCAATATTCGCTTGATAACTGATATCGATATCTTTCATCTCTGCTTTAAGATCATTGAACACCTCGCTGATCATAATGACAGTGTCCACAGCCTCTGGATGCTCATCACAATCTGATATCTTTGCAGCTACCACAGCGATAGTATGCTCTAGTCTCATTCGGCAGTCATGCTCATCTTGAAACTGCATGGTCCTCTTTAGGCTTGACTCCTACAACTCCTTTTAGTTTGCAACTAACTCATGGTGCTAGTTTCTAGCAACTACATCCCTCTCATGGATCTCCCCCATAAACTGCAGGTGCAAATCATGTAGAACCTCCATTGGTAGTACTGAGATATCAACTTCCACATGCTGGAGATCCTGCTCTCCCAAAGTTAACTGCTCGCGCGGTGGTAACCTTACACTGATCGGATCAAGTCTGACTATGCACATCTTCGATGGAAAAGTCAGGGTTAGAGGCATTGTCTTCGGTTGCGAAGTGTCTCCTGACTTCCCTTCTGACTCTAAGTCTCGTGGCAAGGGTAATCTGCATTGTACTTCCTCGATCTCTTCTGTAATGCCTTGCAGCGCGATAAGATTCTTCTGAATTGCCTCATTCTTTTTATTTTTTTGGTTATTAGGTCTTCCATCCGCGATGTTATGGTAGATGCGATCATCTCATAATCATCATCATGGATTTTTGCTTCCGATGGGCCCTTAACTACTTTCTACTTCTTCTTCTGTACCTTCTGTTGTACAGGAATCTCAGCTTCCTTCCTTTTTCCTATCCACGACTCTTCGACAATGAGTGTAGGAATGGGGTTACTCTCTGCGGAGTCGCTTTCAAATTCCACAATTCCTTCGACTCTAAACTTAGCAGGCCATTCCTTCATGATGGTATCAATGTATTCTTCATTCATGAGGTAGCTTCCCTAGAACCATTCAGGGTTCTTCTTCTGTGCCTTGGCTGAAATGTGAATGGCACGCATGTCAACATAAAAATTGATAGTGCGAATATGCTTAGCTGTTACCTCTTTTTTTGTCTACGGCGTGACGATGATGGCTTCGCGCAACTGCTCATAGTAAGTGTATAAGACTTCAGTTGTCGTGTGCCATCTTTCTGAATTCATATTTTCAAAGGTTTCCATAATGGGGTCCTCTGCAATCACTACTGTCGATTCTTACGCCAATGTAATCCTTCGGGTCCTTCCATCCTATGAATGCAATCAACACTATCAACCATGTATAGTGGAAATTACTACCATGTGTCTATGTATCATTCAGTTCCTCTAGGAACTCTTTCAACAGGTACTAACACTAGTTGAATCTTCCTCCCTCTACGACTTTTGCACCAAGCAGCACTGCTCTCGCAGGTACTTCCAATGGTCTTTCTTTTCTCAGAATTTTTTTGGCTAAAAGTTGTGTGACAAACCGCGTTTCCCCATCATCTATGTCATCCATGACAAAGCCTCATTTCCCTTTGACGACGGTTTTCGTTTTCTTCATCTTTGTGGCAACCTCCTTGTCCCTACTTTTCCCTTGAAAGAACTGCTTCGGATCTTCTCCTCTCTTGCTTAATCCAGTGGATCAAGTCAATGTTCAGGTCGATATTGCGATCAAGAAAAAGATATCCCTGGTGAATGCATGACATAAGAGTTCGCACCACCGCATTCATCTCTAGCATTCTATCGAAGTGCAGCAGCCTCAACAGGTTGAGCAGTCTTGACTCGACTACTCCAGATAACCAACTTTCTGCGACCAAGGCAAGGCAAGATTGCCTTTCACATCTTTCTTCCAGCACATGTACTTGTCTGGATGGAATTGTGGATACTTAGGTTCATTGGGGTCCTTCTGCATCTGAAGCAAGTCATAGTCTTCCCACTTGCACTCTAGGATCTTACCCAAAAGATTTCCTTCCACTTTGACATGCTTCGACATTGGCGAGAGCAGAATCTCATACTTGGAATTATTTAATAGCTTGATGGCCGGTGCATCCTGTGCACGTGGCGAGATATACTCAAGGGTCAGCTTCAATGGTATTTCTTTGTCGCCCAGCAGAACTTGTGGCACTGTGGAACTCATCATTTTTGGCTTCATTTTTAGCGCCGCTAGTTCTTTGTCTTTATCCTACATTGTTGTAGTGTGTATTGGTGATCTTCGGAAAGCTTGACCTTGCTCTATTACGATTTTCTTGATGGGGGTTCTCATCAACCCTTCGATTCCTCCGTATCTAAACACATTAATAGTCTCCTAGACCGTGAACTCTTGCTCAATAGAGGACCTCTTAGACATTCACTGGATGGATCTGGACAAAATGACGAGATTGCTAATAACTTGCTGTAAAAAATCACAGAGTATTGCTCGCAAGAAAATTCAAGGATTTTGGTAATGCCCGCGAGTCCAAATACATTAATATTTATAGGCACAGCTGAGCTCCTCCGCACTTCTCAACGGCTAGATAAGCATTAAATGCGGTATCCGTTGGCTAAATCTGGCGAATATTTTGGTCCTTTCCTTCATTAACTCGTTCTGAACGGTTATTTCTGTGTTAAATGCTCAAGCGATCACTGGCAAAAGTACTGTATAACGGCTATATTTGCGACCGACATTCTAACAACTACTTTTCTAGAGTGTTGCGTCGAACTGTGTAGTGGGTCGTTACTACTCCGGCACAGTCACTTCGCAGTGCCTGATTTATTGCTTCTGAACTTAGTCACTTTTCTCGTTCATCTTGATCTTTGCAGTTGCATTTTGGTCTTCGCAACTGCGTGGTTCCTCTTTTCTTTTTCTCTTTTTCTCTGTTTTTTTTTTTTTTGGCGCAGCTTCACTTCTTAAGAAGTGTTGCGCGGTATATACATTTTCTTCATTACAGTTCGCATATAGAATCTTCCCCGTTTCTAGTGCCCAATTTCAACTGTACTTTGACACTTATAAATGTAAAATTAGTCACAGCAGATCTAATGAACAAGTAAATCAATCACAACAGATGAACATAGAAAATATGGTGTAAAACTGTGCAAAACATGCATCAGTGCTCAATATCCCAGTAAGGGTGAATGATTACAATAGAATACAGTAACTATGACTAAGCAATTCAAAATTCCTAAGGAGTTCATTCGAATCACTGAATGGAGTATCTTGACTCCAACTAGGAGTCCTCATCATCAATCGGTGGTGGTCATCAATGCACAAGAACCAGTCATCCAGGTGTCAATCTAAGTCTAACTGAGTGTAACATGTGTAACTGAAGTGTGTAGCATTGATATAGGGAAGTGGGCTCAGTGGAGGGTGCATGGGAGGCTAACTGAAGTCAAAACAAGTCATCTAGTCAATCTGGAGGTCCAACAGAAGTGAAACAGTCAGTCGGGAGTGAAACTAGCCTCAAATCAGGGAGAATCGGAGCTAACTGAGTGTAACTGAAGTGGAACTGTAGTGGTAGGTGAAGAAGTGCACCCTTCTCTGGAAGTAGGTTAGAAGTGGGCACCTTCCTAACTAGGAGGGCTAAAAATCTGAAGTAAGTGGCTCTCGGGTGCTAGAATAAGGTGGCTAAGGTGCTGGAGGCATCAACCTAGTGACTGGGATGCATGCAAAGTGCATGCAAACCCTAGAATTTGCATGCAAACCCTAATTGCATGCAAGATCCTGAAAAAGATGATGTGGATATCCGAACACCCCCCCTCAAGAAAGACTGTGATGTGCAAAATAAAATAATGTGGGGCCCTGGTAACTAAGACCAAAGGTCACCCCAATACAATAATCCAAAAAATGCTGAAAATAAACTAAGTGAGGAAAGAGGGAAAACCCAGTGGGAAGAAATCCCCCCCTCAAGCTAAAGCATAATAATGGATAAATATTTCTCCACCATGATGGAACTCACCCCCAACAGTGAACGGAGGTAAGAGAACTTCTTCTCAGTGAAGATCTTAGTGAAGATGTCTGCAATTTGCTCATCAGTAGGGCAATATTGCAGAATGATGGTGCGATCATGCACCAACTGTCGAATGTAATGCATATGAATCTCAATGTGTTTGTTCCTCTGCCACTGAACTAGATCTATGGAGATCTTGATATCACTTTGATTGTCAAAAAATATGACAGTCAAAGTAATGCCACCAAAACCAAACTCGGAAAGAATACCCTACAACCAAACTGCCTGAATGCAGGCATTGAATGCCCCTCGATACTCTGCCTCTGCTGAAGAAAGTGCAATGGCTGCTTGCTTTTTCCTGGACCAGCAAATAGCACCATGACCAATCATGAAAACATAACCGGAAGTGAACTTCCAATCAATGCTATCACCCGCCCAATCTGAATCAGTAAAACCAATGAAATCAAGCTCAGAATCTGCAACATAATGTATGCCAAACTGTCTCGTACCTTGCACATACTGCAAGATCCGCTTGGCTGCTCGCCAATGAAGCTCATGTGGCTGCTGCATATACCTTGACATGGCACTCACGACATATGAAATATCAGGCCTTGAGTGTGTCAAATAAAGTAGTGAACCAATCAACTGTCGATACATACTGCAATCTGCAAGCGGTGTAGAATCTCCCTCCTCAAGACTGATTCCTGAGAGGAATGGGAATGGGGCTGCCTTACATTCAGCCATATTAAACTTCAATAATAGGTCGGAAGCATATTTTTTCTGAGATATAGTGATCCCATCAAAATTTTGAGCTATCTCCAAGCCCAAAAAGTGACTCAGCAAGCCCAAATCGCTCATGTCAAAAGCTAGATTTACGGCAGTTTTTAGCTTGTTTATTGAAGTAAGAGTGCTACCAGTAATGAGAAGATCATCAACATAAAGTAAAATAACCAACAAATTACTTTTAACTCGCTGAAGATACACATTGAGATCAGATTTGCATCTTTGGAAATTCTGAGAAAGAAGGAAGGAGTCCATCTTTGCGTACCAAGCTCTTGGGGCCTGTTTTAACCCATACAAAGATTTCTTCAATCTGCAAACTAATGATGGATCTGATGTGTAGCCCTCTGGCTGCTGCATATATACCTCTTTAGTAAGGTCTCCATGTATAAATGCACTCTTCACATCCATGTGGTGCACTTCCCAGTGCTTGGATGCGGAAATAGCCAAAACAAGGCGGATGGAATCCATCTTTGCAACCGATGCAAAGGTCTCAGTGTAGTCCACTCCTTGGATTTGGGAGAAACCTTTTGCCACCAAACTTGCTTTGTATTTGTTGATAGAGCCATCAGCAGCAACTTTCGTGTGGTAGACCCATTTACACTTCACTAATTTTCTTCCAGGTGGAAGAGAAACTAGCTCCCATGTGTTGTTCTTTTGAAGAGAATTGTACTCTTCATGCATGGCACTTTGCCATCTCAGATCTCAGTGGGAATAATAGTATGATGTGGGATCTAAACCAACCATCAAATAAAAAATCTCAGGAAGTAATGGATTAGAAATAGAAAGAGCCATACCTGCTCTTTGAAAGTCTGCTCTTGTTCGTCTCGGATCAGCAGGATTTCCAAGGTTCGAACCAGCAGATTGAAGAGTGTTTTGGGCCCACTTTGGTAACTGAGGAGGATCATAATTGTCATATTCCGAACCTGATATGTCATGATCATCATATGCTACTAAAATATCAGAAATATCATAACTCATACCTTCATTATCGCTGCACGGATCTTCTTTTGGTGAAGGCGGTGAATCGGCAGTCTCTTCCTCGACTAGTTGCAATTCTTGAAGCGGTTCTTCAAATTGCATATTGCGCTCTATGAATATCTTTTTAGATCTGATATCCATAAGTTTATATGCTTTTGATTCTTCCCCATATCCTATCAGTATGCACTCAATGCTTTGTGGATCCAAATCTTGTCTCTTCTTGGCAGGAATTCTAGCCCATGCAGTAGAGCCAAAAACTCTCAAATTTGACACATCCGGTTTGTGACCAAAGAATGCTTCGAAAGGAGTCATACCTTTCACGGATGAATGTGGAACATGGTTCTGTATGTATGCAGCAACATTGATTTCTTCAGCCCAAATATTTGCAGCCAAACCTTTTGATTCAATCATGCATGTAGCCATCTCTTTCAGTGACCGATTTTTCTTTTTCGCTACACCGTTCTGCTGGGGTGTGTAGGGAACTGTATGTTGGATCTGAATTCTGGTTTGGGCACAAAGTTGCAGCAACTCGGCCTTGATATATTCTCCACCATTATCAAATCTAAGATCTTTGATCTTGCTCTTATTGGCGGTCTCAACAGAAGCCTTAAAATCCTTGAATTTTCCAAGCACTTCTGACTTGTTTTTTGAGAAAGAATACCCATGTAAAGCGGGAAAAATCATCAATAAATGTCAAAACATACCTTGAACCATTTAATGACATATGGGCAGCGGACCACTAATATCAGAATGTATCAACCCCAAAATTGTAGAAGCTCTGCTAGCTTTGCCGCGGTTGAATCTGTGCTCGGGGTGCTTCCCAATGATGCAACCAGTGCATATTCCCTTCGAGGAACAGAGTTGTGGAAGACCATCTACCATGGATTTGTTTGATAGTAGCATCAAATAATTATAATTAAGATGTCCAAATATTTCATGCCAAATCCTACTAACCTCATTACCATGTGTGCGAAGAGCAGTGGGCTTTGCAAGCGGAATAAAGTGTGAAAACTCATAGCATTTTGCAGTGTGGTTTGCCTTTCCGACTGCAACAAGTCTTCCACTTTTGATATCAGAAATTTCAACTGTATTAGGGCTGAATATAACTTGCTTTGGTTCACCAGTGTGTGTCATTTGATACACAGAAAGAAGATTTGAATCCAAGGAAGGCACATAGAGAACATTCTGAAAGCTTCCATGATCTACATGAATAGTACCTTTGCCCTTTGAAGAAATTTTTGAGTCATCTCCCAAATGGATGGGGATGGAGCTGTTTGGATCGAATGAAGAAAAAGAATCAATATTTCCAGCCATATGATTCGATGCACCTGAATCTATCAAGAGAGTAGTGGGCTTCGAAACAATTGCCATGAGTGCTTGTCCTCTTTCATGATCATCATTCCTATCCTTCTTCCTTGCACCGTCAGGAAGAGTTATGTTGTTCTTTTCCAAAAGGAGGGCCATTTGATCTATAGTCTTCTTCATACATGAACTTTCGGGATGAAAGCCACAGTTGCAATAAGTACATTTATATTTTTGGTTACCTTCTTTTCCCTTTTGCTTGAACTTTGAACTGGATGGTGCATCCGTCTGTTTGCCTTTCTCTCTTTGCTTGTGAGGCTCGAATTTGGGATTCTCCTTCTTTTGCTTTCCTTTACCATTCGAGATCTTGGGTCTTTGAACATATAGGGATGAATCTTTGGAGCTTATGGACCCCATTTGAATCAACTTGTCATGCTCTTTTGTGACGGACTCAATGAAGGCATTTAAGGTAGGCATCTTCCAATTCGGGGTAGTTAGCCGACCGAAATTGAAAGTAGAGACAAATACCGAATAATCTTTAGCAAGCTTGCTGAGAATGGAGAGGATCAATTGTTTATCCTCTTTGATAACTCCACTGTTCTTCAACTGCAAGTTCAAGTTCTTGAATTTTGTGAAGAATTCATTAATGGTCTCGAAATTCTCAGGACTAAGGGCAATCAATTCATTCTCTAATTGAAAAGCCCTAAGCTCGTCCTGCTTGCCAAATAGTGTTTCAAGTTGCTCCCATATAGCTTTTGGAGTCTTCAATCCGCTGAGATGGAAGTGAAGATATTTGGAGATGGAGAGACAACGAAGACCATAAGCTTCATCAAGCTTTTTGTAGTGTTTGGTTCTATCTGACAAGTTGTTTGACTCCAATTCAAGACCAAGAGTGACTCGATAGTAACCTTTTGAACGTAATATGATCTCCATATCATCTTTCCAATCAAAATAATTGAATGGGGTGAGGATAGGCTTTCAAGAAGAGTATTCCATTGCTAGGAGCGAGTGCACACTGATGTAGAGAAGCTTGCAAGGATAGAGTAGCGAATGCAAATGATGGAGACAATAACCTGCAAATCACAATAAACTAAGAACAATGAGATCGAACAATCCACCCTTTTAGAGTTGCATCACACCTGGGATTGGAGATCAAACAATGTTGAATGGGTCCAATGTATCAGATCCAGGAATTATGTGGAAACTCAAGCTTCTGGAGTGGTATTGGATGTATTTTCAAGCTTTGCATGCACAGGAGCGAATGCCCTTGAGATATTTCATGCCAAAACTTTTTGCAATTTTTTAGCAATTCACTCTAATCTTCTTGTAGAAACACCTGTAGAAAAGAGATCTTGTCTCTGCAATGGCTCTGATACCATGTAAAATTAGTCACAGCAGATCTAATGAACAAGTAAATCAATCACAACAGATGAACATAGAAAATATGGTGTAAAACTGTGCAAAACATGCATCAGTGCTCAATATCCCAGTAAGGGTGAATGATTACAATAGAATACAGTAACTATGACTAAGAAATTCAAATTTTCTAAGGAGGTCATTCGAATCACTGAATGGAGTAGCTTGACTCCAACTAGGAGTCCTCATCATCAATCGGTGGTGGTCATCAATGCACAAGAACCAGTCATCCAGGTGTCAATTTGAGTCTAACTAAGTGTAACATGTGTAACTGAAGTGTGTAGCACTGATATAGGGAAGTGGGATCAGTGGAGGGTGCATGGGAGGCTAATTGAAGTCAGAACGAGTCATCTAGTCAATCTGGAGGTCCAACGGAAGTGAAATAGTCAGTCGGGAGTGAAACTAGCCTCAAATCAGGGAGAATCGAAGCTAACTGAGTGTAACTGAAGTGTAACTGCAGTGGTAGGTGAATAAGTGCACCCTTCTCTGGAAATAGGTGAGAAGTGGGCACCTTCCTTACTAGGAGGGCTAAAAAATTTGAAGTAAGTGGCTCCCAGGTGCTAGAATAAGGTGGCTAAGGTGTTGGAGGCATCAACCCGGTGACTGGGATGCATGCACAGTGCATGCAAACCGTAGAATTTGCATGCAAACCCTAATTGCATGAAAGATCTTGAAAAATATGATGTGGATATCTGAACAAGAAACTTCCTCCTTTCCTAATCATAAAGGGCTTTGCGAAGCAGGACTATCCCGATAGGGTTTTAGGATGCTTCCATTGACTAGGTCGAGCAAGCTATCTCCTTCTAACATGGCTAACTGGACTGCGCCACCATTAGTTACATGTAAAACAATATATGGGCCAAGCCAATGCATTTTAAACTTTCCAGGAAACTTCATAAATTTTCTATTATACAGGAGGGTTAGATCACCTACCTGAAAGGTATTGTTTTTTATATGGTGATCATGCCATGATTTTTCTCGTTCTTTCTGCACTTGTTGGTGAAATCCTGCAATGAAGAGATCTTCCTCCAGACCAACCAAGTGTAGAATCCTTTCCTCTAGTGCGTCGTGATCTGCCATGCCTGTGAATGCAGCTATTCCTAAGCTAGGGACAATGTACTCCATTGGAATTATTGCTACCTGTCCATAGGCCATCCTAAAAGGTGTGTGGCCAGTCAACTTTTTGCAAGTAGTTCTGTATGCCCATAAAATAGCTGGAATGCGTAGGTCCCAATCATCGTGCAGTCATCCCTATTGACATTGCATATTTTAGTGAGCACATTCTCTAGTTCCTTATTGATACAGTGTACTTCGCTGATGATGAATGTGGAACTCTTCTGTCAATGCCTCAATAGTTATGTTCAAAAAATGAGTACCTTGATCCCTCATCAAAATATTCAGGCATCCAAACCTTGTAAGGATGTTCTAAAAAATGAACTGCATGGCAGTAACTGCCCTACAGTCCTTTACTAGCTTTGTTTCTGTCCATCTGGTGAGGTAATCAGTTGGAGTAATAATGTACCTCGCACCAGTTCTCTTCCCTGGTGGGTTTATAGGTCCCATGAAATCAATTTCCCATTTCTCAAATGACTGTAATGTCAACTATGGATTCAATGGAATTTCATCTCTTCGCAATGGCCTTCCTATCCTCTGATAGACATCACAGCTCTGGCAATGTTCTTTCAAGTCTTTGTGAATGGTAGGCCACCACAGCCCTGCTCACAATGTCTTCTGCGCAGTGGCTCATCCTGCATAGTGACCTCTGGCTGCTCTTGAATGTGCATCAACTAGTACAAATGGCTTCTCGTGCTCTAACACACAACTGCGCAACACTTCATCCGGCCCCAATTTGTATAACTATCCGACAATTATGGTGAAGTCTGTTTCTTTTACTACCAGCTGCTTCTTCTGTTGCATAGTAAACTCAATGGGTGCCAACCTAGTAGTCAAGAATTCTATGATATCTTTATAGTAGTCATCGACAATCTGAATAGCGAACAACTGCAGATCAGGTAGATTGTCTTCAAGGTTCGTAGGTTCTTCTCCTGACTCGATCCTTGAAAGATGATCAGGTCCTAAGTTCAACCTGCCAAGCTTAACCATTATTTCAAAATCATACTCCTGAAAGAGTAACAACCATCTGCAGATTCACCCCCCTAACACTGCCTTGTTGATCAGGTATTTCAAAGGAGAATGGTCAGTGAACATAAAGAAGTGCGCACCAAGCAAATAATGCCTGAATTTCTACAGTGCGTAGACCATAGCTAGGCCTTCTCACTCAGAGGTGGTATAATTATTCTTAGTAGTTGAGAGCTTTCTGCTCGAAAATGCAATGGGATGGTCAATACCTCCCTCTCCTGGCTGAGCTAGTAAAACGCCCAATGCTATACATGAAGCATCGACGTGGACATGGAATGGCTTCTCCCAATCTAAAAAAACTAAGATCGGCACAGTTACCATTTTTTATTTTAATGTGTCAAAACCTTGCTCACATTCTGCGTTCCATATGAACGGAAATCTTTCTTTAACAACTTATCCATGGTTGCGGTTATTTGCGCATAACCCTTTACAAACTTTCTGTAATAATCTATATGCCCCAATGTGGTGCGCAACTACTTAACTAAATTCGGTGTTGGCAAGTTTACAATAACTGCGATCTTCGCAGGATAAACCATCAAGCCTTGCTTGCATACTATGTGTCCTAAAAGAATACCACAAGGCACATAAAAAAAAACTTCTTCAGGTTTAATGATATTTGATGTTGTCTGCACTTTTCTAGCATCATTCTGAGGTTTGCGCAATGGTTCTTCAGCAACCCAAATACTGTCCAATCATCAAAATAGGCTTCTAAAAACTTATGCATGAAATATTTCAATGCTGCGACCACGACCCTAGAGAATATGGCTAGCGCGTTCTTCATACCAAAAGGCATTATTGTATACTGGAACGACCCCCATTCAGTGGTAAAAGTGGTCTTGTGTCTATGTGCGGGATAAATTCTTATCTTATGGTATCCCAAAAATCCATCAATGAAAGAGTATGCCTCATTTCCTCGAACATTATCAAGTACCTCATCAGTGAAGGGAGTAGGAAATGGGTCATGCATCGAAGCATCATTCAATTTTTTGAGATCCACACAGACCCTGATCTCACCTTTAGTTTTCTTGTCTTGGATAACCATCGGGCTTATCCACTCTGACTCTTCAACCGGCTCGATGATCCCCACGTCGAGCATCTTATCGAGTTCTTCCTTGACTCATTCTTTGTATCGTAGATTCAGTCTATAGGGTCTTTGCTTAACAGGATTCATACCTAGCTTAATAGGTATCTTCATAACCCCTAAGTCACCCAAAATACCTTTCATTTCTGTAAAATTCATCGGGAATAAATCCTGATACTCATGTAATAGGTTTGCGATATCCGTGACATCTGATCATCCCAATAGTCTCCGAAAAATGCAAACTTTGGCTCTTCGCTGGTGTCAATGTTCACTTTCCTTGTTTTTATAGGTCCACTCATGTCTGGAATTTCCAGTGGAGGTCCCTCTATGTCGCGCACTTCCCTTTGACTCAGGTATGTTTATGTTGCGCAGGTCCTCCTCATCACTTTCTTCTTTATCTTCAAACTCTTTAGCTATATTATAACATTCCATGGCCTGCTCTATCTGTTCCATGCACTCTGTCCGTAGGTTTGCAAGTACTTCTGTATCACCAAAGAATTCCTCTAATGTCATGTTCCTATGTGGACATTCTGGTCTAAATATTCTTTCTTTAATAATATACAAAGCATCATTTATGCTAGGACTCTCATCTTCAAAACTGAAGGTCTGTTGGAAGTTCACAGTCAAGGTCGCCCAATCTGTAGTTCCCCTGCGCAACTCGATATCTAGGTACCATTTCTTTGTATTCGACTCTTCCAATGTATGTACAAACAATTGAGCCCATTTTATCTTTGGTCTCCCCCCCCATGCTTGTGAAAATATTTCAATATGATCTCTTGGATCCATTTGTCCATTTTATTTTTCAAAGGTTAGCACAACCTTCTTGATGAACCTGATATGCATCTTGATTCTGCACTGATCCCATGTGGTCAATGTTTCCTTATGCGCATCCCACCATCTGGCAGGTGTCTCGCGCAGTGACATGTATAATGCTGGTAAGCGATGCTCAGCTGCAACTGAGACAATATATTCTTTGATAAAGGAATAAACATTAGATGAACCATCATAGCTAGGAATGGACTTACCTGTTTTCCAATCTAGAGCAGTGACTTTGCTATCTTCCCACATCTTCTATGAGATACTTCATGGATGTGGTTCTGCCAGTTCTCTAGTCCTACATCGGAATCTAAGATGAAATATCTATCATAGCGCCAAATGCGTGTTCCATCAGCAGTAGGATTAATGTAACCAGCATCATTCATAGTCATTTTATAAATGCGGTCCAAGTCTTCATCTTGGGATTCATCTTGAATTGTCTCAATGTATCTTTCACCATATAAAGGGTCTAATGGTTCGATGACACTTATGTCCTAGCCCTCAAATATCATATTCTTTGTTTTCAAGTTTATGATGGAGAGGTTATCCGTAGCCTAGTAAATTCCCAACAGTGCAGGATACAGCTGACTATCATCCACAATCTCGATAACCTTGAAGTCTGCATAGCTTCGCACTCCATCAATATCAACAATAACATTGGCAAGTCTCCCAAAAGGTATAACTGTTAGCTGGTTTGCTAATTTCAACTGTATGGGTGACCACAACAACTTTGTTCTCCCCATCTGCTGCCATGTTTGCTTTGTCAATACATTTACTTTTGATCCGAGATCAAGGATGATATCGTCCATTTCATAGTCTCCTATCTGCGCACTGAGCCGCATTTCTTGGCCTGATCTTTTGTGTTTCTTGATATGGTGAAGTACGCCCTAGACAGTCTCTGTCTCACTATGTGGCTCATACTAGTTCAATAACTTTTCTAACCCCGCTAAAGCATCTGGGCTCTTTAGTAATTTCATGCAGCTTCTTAAGAACTGCACAATAGAGGTGCCTATCTCTACTGCGTCGTGTGTTTTGTCATATGCCGTTGGCATATCCTGTGTCCATAATACTTCATTGTGCAATGGGATCTTGGTGAAGTAGGTGGAAGTTCTTTGAAAATGTCCTATGCTTCTTCAAATACTTCTTTATTTTTCTCTAGATTGAAGGCAGGTGTCTTCCCAGTAGCTCTTCTAATCCAAATTGTTTCAGCAAGCGTCTGCTTAGTATCGAAGCCCCCAGAAGTCAAAGCTTCTACTCCTCTATCTCTTCCTATTGCAGCGCCACTTCACATCACTACATTGATGCTCAGATCCGTAGCTCTTCTCTGTGTCCAATCAATTGAATGTTTGGGTTCGGCGCATCTTGCTTCCGTTTCTGCATCTCTGCTACTAAGAGTGGACATGCCTCAATGACATAATCAAAGGATTTACAATAGTTACAAGTAGTGCATTCATTGGTATAGTCTCTTGACACATGGCCAGGATGACCATAGTTATAACATATTACTTTACCTCGGCCTCTTCTTGCATTGGGTCGGCATTCCTTCCTTTCCCACGGTATCCTCCACCATGGCCTCTATATGCACCTTGATCATACTGCACATTTTCTTGTTTCGGTTGATTTTCTTCCTGGACTCTGTATAATCCACCACCTCGCATATGCTCCATGTCCCTCTTTCTTTTTCTCATGAGCTCATATGTGTGGAAATTGGATTCATCATGTACAACTAACTTACAGAAGTTACAATATAGGTTCTTAGGGGTTCTGACTTAATTCTGTATCAAATAAGAGTCTTCATGCTGGTGTCCTATAGTTCTACAGATTTCAGACCACGGCGCCTGGTTCTGATTGAATGGATTTGGTGCTCCACGGTTAAAGTAATCCTGAAATAAAGGGAAGTGTTCTCTGGTGTGGCCTTCTCCCTTGCATCTTGTACACCATTCTTCTTATCTCTCTTGTTTTCCCTTATTCATATCATGTAGTTGTAATGTTAGGGTAGCTAACTGGGTCTGAATCTGAGACATCCTAGTGCTAGTTTCTCCAATGGGTGAAGATTCTAGCTTCATCGTGATATCTAAGGCCTCTGCCTACGATGCAACCTTCTGCTGCATCAACGGTAATCTGATATGAGGCAACAACACAGCTATGAACCATTCCCTGTGTTGTTGCAGAGCTATGAAAAATCTCACTTGGTCCAACAGTGTCTTGAATTTCTAGTCAAATTCCCAGACTATCTCATTAGGTTTTTGCTTAATCTCTTTTAACTCTGTGATACACTGCGATTCTGACTTTGGCTTCTTAAATTCTGCTAAGAGTGAAGCCTTGATTTCTACCAGGGTTCTATTATGTCCCTAATAATATTTCATGAACCAATGCAAATCTCTATCTCTGAAAGTAGTGATGAGCTATGCTTGCTTCATAGCGTCATCGTGAACCTGCTTAACACTCCACATGGCTTCACATAGAAACCAATGTTGATCAGGGTCTTCTAGACCCGTTCCTTTGAATATCAGTAGCTTGATATCGTCATTCATCCTCCTTCAAGGTGGCGCGGTACTCTGAGTACTGCTAGGTTTAATAATCCAAGGAATGATTTGAGACGGAATGGGCTGAGTCGGAACGGTCTGGCCACCCACTCCTGCAGTGTTACCAGTACTGACGTTCTGTGAAGTAGGAATGTTAACAACGAGAGGGTTCTAAACTGACAGATGATGAGATAGGGGAGGTGCAGTGTTTGCAACCAGCGGATTCTGTGGCGTAATGGGCTGATAGGTAGATGACGGAGGTGTGGTATGATTATTAAGCTCACATGGTATCTCGGTATCTACGCGGAGTCCATGCGGTCTATGATTTTTCTCGGTGGTATATTTGTATCTCTTTCCACTTCTCAAATTATGGGTTTCTTCGTTGGAATCACTATATATGCTACTTACCATGACAGATTCAAAAAACAATTTACTACATTCTCAACATGCCTTTCTCGACTAAAAGCATTTTAATGTATAAACTGAGATTGTTCAGGTACTTCCCTTTGAACCCTTTGAAAAACTCGGCTTCGGATGCACTGTAGGATTTCAACGTGTTTATAGTGAACTCTGTCATGAAGCCTTCCAATATGTTGTCAACCCAGAAGTCGACTGCTCGCGAAAGTGGACTATCTATCGCTTTGAACCTCTCTGTAAGCTCTAGAGTCCACTCGGTCAGTTCTCCTGGATGGAAACAATTCTTTCCCTCTGTGAGCCTTGACAACCACTCGTGCAACTCGTTTCCAAATGATGCTCACAAAACTTTGTGAATCTCTTCCCACAGGTATTTGTTCAACCACTAAACATCAGAAAGACGTGGGTGTCTATTCTCCTTCCTTGCGAAGTCTCTTTCTGTCTTATCACACCAGGCCCAAATCTCTTTCTTGTTTGGATTCCAATTTTATACAATCAATGGAATATTTTCTTTGTCGCACATCACGTTTCTCAAACACATTATCACATCACCGAGTGTTAGTGTGGCAACGGAACCGTTTGTTGGCTTACAATACTATTCTAGAGGTTTCTAATGTAGACCCAGGTTCTTCGCGGTTTCAATGAACCAACAAAACCCCTTTTCACCAGCCCTTTCGGCAACAATCTGTGAACAGGCCGAGGTCTCACCTGACGTGAAGCTGAGGGGATGGCTACGGAATCAGGTTTCCACAACCTGGTGATATGAGTTTCGGCAACTGGGGAGCAGCGCACTACGGGGCTCGCACTGCGGACTGAAGACTACACAAAGTCTCCGACTTCACCACGGAGACTCCTACAAGTAGAGACACTTGCACAACTAACGCATCCAAGGACTACGCGGTTCGGATAAGTTTCAATGGCAGGACAACGAAACTGACGAATATGCTTCCTCTTTGGACTTAACCAACCTTGATGACTTTACATAGTGCTTTATTCATTCATATACTGCCTTAGGTTAACTAGCCTTATGTCTTATGCAACAAACGAGATTCACTGCTTTGCGCACTTTCGGTGCTACGCTTCAAGGGAGTCGCACAACACAATCTCTCCTACTTAGGTGTTTATCTAAATGACTTGTGCATTCGTTAACTCAGAAATACTGTGCATTCAACATTCATCCATACATGTGATACTTAACATATTATTCCCATCTCATTCTCATGGCGAATACATATAAAAGCATGAACATATCAACTGATAAATGAGATTTCAAGCATTCATTGTAAGCAAACAGATAAGTGCAAACACATAAACAATCACACTGCACAAGATTTAATGTGGTTCACCCCCAGTATGGGAGCTACGTCCACAGGAACTGTTGTTGTATTAGTCTTTGGGAAGGGTACAACAATTCCAGTATGCGCACTCAGCTGCAGACTCTCTTCTCTCTCAATAGGCCTCTGCGCACACAGCTTGCAGAGCCTTTACAAAAGTGTCTCTCAATAGAGATATATTCAGTCTTTACACTTAGAATATTTTTCAATACTAAGCATCACAACAAAAACAATGAGAGATTAACCCTTTCCCTTACAAAATATGCCCCATTTATAGATCATGCCCGTAGGTCATGTCTTTACAATAGATGGGAGAAACCCTAAGGGTTTCCAAAACTGTCATGATTTTTAGCTAACCGGACTTGCTGGTTCTGGTAGCGAATCTTTCGTTGTGGCTGTCCTCCACACATGGTTACGTCGCTATCATCCCCCCTGTCGCACGCACACCAACAGGTCGCTTTCACCGAGTCGTTCCTTCTCTAACGCCTTCGTGCAGCTAGTTCATGTAGTGGTTCCTTGCTTGTGCCACTGGTCGCTTTCTTTCCCTTTACTCCTTACCCGTTGCTTGGTACTCTAGGAGCATCTTTACCAAAAATAGACCACCAATGGTCTAACCGGAATACTTGCCATCTTCCATCCACCTTCTGCCTTACCGAATCTTCGTAGATTGGGCTCTTCGCAGTGCTAAATCCTCCACAGCGTTGTACTTCGCATCTCTTCCAATGCTACACTACACTCAACTTCGCAGCTCCCCCAAAAAATGACTTTTTCAAAAAAAATTCAACTTCACTGCGCTTAACTTTGCAGTGCCAAAACTTGATTTGCACAAAAATGCCCCACTTGGGCTAGGCCCAACAGATGCTGATATCTTTGTGATAGTCCAAGAATATACATTTATTTTTATTTTGATATATATACTCTGTATTTAATTCTCAGAAGATTCTCAGGTCGAAATACCTAGTGAAACTATGTAAAAATACCAAACAATGCATAAATGGTGCCATTTTCCCTATATCTTGTTGTCGGAGCTTAAAGAGACATTTTTTCATATTGTATCAGTCAATATTTGTGATTTTTTTTTTTATGTATGGAGTGCCATTAATGTTATGAAGAAGTTTCATTAACATTGCACAAGTCCTTGGAACCTAAATCTTGAATTTCATAACCAATGGTGAAGTTTACTAGCATTTCCCCCTATGTGAAGACATGTATACAAACATATGATTTATGGTAGTTGCAGAAGACTATAGAAACTAATTGATGATGCATTGGGGATATTATTGAAGTCCTTTATCAGTACCACATCTGTTCTGACATTTGGGTATTTCTCACAACATTTTGGAAGCCATCTTTGTCCCCTACCCTTGGGGGTTTTGAACCTCGATTTGACTAGTAAAATTCCCCAACTTCTCCTGAAGGTAAATGGATGTTGCAGAAGTATTCTAATATTAGTCTATAATCACTGATTAGGTTCCTTTTTATGTCTTAATACCATTCATCTACCTTCATACCCAATTTGATATCCTTTAAAGAGTCTTTTGGAGCCATCTACCCTTGGGGGCTTCAACATAGATTTTCCTAGTAATTCTTCCTTTCATTCTCTAATTGTAAATGAAAGTGGATGAAGTATTTTGGAAGTTTCCAAGCCTATAATATCTGCATAAATGTGTCATATTACACCTCAATCCACTCTATACAAAGTTCGAAACCATTTGTGATCATTTGGGACATTTTGGGGCTTCACTAGTCCAAGTTTCGAAAATTGACCAAATTGGGAAAAGTTCCAAGTTGGGGACATTACACATCTGAAGAGAGAAAATAGAATTCCTTAAAGGCAAGTTGAAAAACACAAGAAAGTAAGGCTTACTAAAATCATAAAACCTCGTAGATGTCAAAATCACTTTCCAAAACTATCTAAAGGCTCACGAATTGGCTATAGCTTTAGCTTTGGTTAATGTTACCTTTGCACTTTGTCGTCCACTTTCAAGTTTCCAAAGGGATTCAAACAAGTGGAGTTTGTTAATGAAGTGATTCAAGATAATATTTTTTTGATTCATGAACATATTTTTTAGATTAACTCCCTCTTTTGTGTTTATCGATCTCTGTATTCATTGGACATTGCATAGATTGTATTTCATTTGCATCCAACCTTGGTTTTTCTATTAGAAGTTTGATTACTTGTCAATTCAATCTCAACGGTTATGAATATTTTTCAAATTGTTAGGTATTTTTTATGTTTCTAAAATTTCCTCTATATGGGTTCTTGGTTTATCTGGGTTAGACATTGCTTATTAAAAGCTGTAGAGAGGAATGATGCAAATTTTGTTGCTTTTTATGTCCTAATACCTTTCAAACACCTTCAGACCCAAATCAAAATAATTTGGAGCCATTTGGAAGCATTTGAGTCATTAATAGTCTAAGCGTCGAATTGGCCAAAAATTGCAATTTTCCAATTTTAACAAATTTATTAAAAAGGGACACTACACGAACAATAAAATTATGCAGCTAATATGAAATGGGTTGTGTAAAAAAATAACACCAACCTTAGATGTTATTGTTACGACATGTGATCTCTCCTTCTTTTCCTAATTTAATGTTTCATCTCAATGCCATCTTGGAAGATTGATCTTGTTGTTTAGACTTCTCTTTTCTCTTATGGTCATTTCTCCCTCTTCTTCATTGACTTCTTCCCATCTTACACTAGATCTTCTACAAACCCATCTACAAACAATGTCTAGAATTGGTATAATTCATCAAACAAGTGATTTCTTCATATTGTTAGCATTTTTGTCTTTATGTTTTTTAAATTTATTCTATATGGATTCTTGGGTTATTTAACATTAATATAACATTGCTTATTAATGTTTATAGAGAGGAACAATGCAAATATTGTCACTATATTAAGGTCTCTACATAGGGTCTCTCACTCGTAATGTCACCATATCGGGGCATTTTGGTTGTGTTTTATCCTACGTGTGAACTTCGTGCATGTTAAACCAGCAAAATGCATGTGATCCGTTGGATTTGATTCCCCTGAGATCGACGGTGTTCTTTGCAGGTCAACTTCATGGCCTTCATGATTGCGTGCAGGGTCTTCTAATGCACAGAGGGGCTTCAAATGACCAAGGGCAGAGATGGAAAAGGCGCTAAAAAATTGGACGACTCACACCAAAAGTTGCAGACATGTAAAAACATGGCGGAATAATGATGCAGACCCACCCAGAAGCAAATCGACGGTGGAAATGGGTTTCCGCGCTAGAAAGTGCACGGTGGTTAAACTTGGAAAAGGTGGAGCAAAAATTAAACTGCTTACCACGTGGCAAGTGTTGTTGGAGTTCACTATGAAAAGCGGTTAAATTTAAACCGTTCATCGAATATTCCGAAACCACTTAAGCATATGTTCTATAAAGTTTGTTCGAAGTTTTAAAAAAAAAATTGACGCTTATTGCCTGGAGGAAAAGAACCCACGGGAAACACATCGTTGTCTTCGTCAACTGGAACAGCACCCAACAAGCTCACTTCACAAGTAGCTCGAAACCCTCAGTGTTTAGATTTTGTTTCCCAAATGGAGAAAACCCAAGACCTTCTTCCCTTCAATGAAGGTTCAAATGAAAACGAGAAGCTTGTAGTTGATAGGGAAAGGGATATTTTTGACCCTGTTTTGTCTATGTGTAGTATTTCATAGTCTAAGGAGAAATTAATGGAGTTTAAGTCGCAGGGAAATGATGTATTTAATGTTTTTGGTTCTTTTCTGTACTATTTTTGTGTCAAACAAACCCTACACTTCCCCAAATTTGTTTATTGGTGTGCGGCGAATTATTCATAGGGAGAAAGGGTAATCATTAATATAAATATGACCAAAATTCTATGCCGATTAAATGTGCAGACTCTCCGTGAGGTTCTAAGTTTACTTGAAACATTTCCCAAAAGCCCTGAGTCGTTTAATGAATAAAATTTGGTAAATTTTTATAGAAACTGCAGTCCGGCCGAAAAAGACAAGTTTTTATTATAGGTCTTGAAAGATGGTCAGTCGCATGAAAACCTATCATTTCCTTTGAGTATTGATGTCTTTCAGCGAGATACCCAGTTAGTTTTTTCCTTGTTGATTCAAATTTCAGATCTAGATAGTGATAAGTCAATCACGGAAGTTATGTTAGGTTTCCTTCTCCAAGTAATTTCACCCAAGTCACAGTCGAGTCTGATGTGTTGTTTTAATTTTGATGAATTCCTAGCTGAAGCGATTCATGTCCAATTGGTGAATTTCAGCGAGTTGAATCATTTCAGATATCAGTCATATCTCTTGAACCTATTCTTGTGTTCAAACATTTCAGAATCGAAGTTTCTTAGTACCATCTTTTCTCATGACCTTCCTAAACAGGTCAATATGTTTGAGTTCACCCATAAAATCATGGCAGAATTTTACAGAATTATTTTTAATGCTGAAATGCCCCGATTGTTAGAAGAAATGAAAGAAACTTTGCAGCCTACACCAGAAGGCCAAACATGTGATTGGTTCTTGTATAAAGAACATACTATAATTAGGGTGTATGGTTTTACTGGAGCACCATATTTGTTGCCAACCTTTTTAACACTGAAGGTTTTTGCCTTGGAATTTATTAGACAAAGGTTGCATTCAGAAGAAGAACATTTCGGTGCTTTGAAAAAAGCATCAGATGTGAAATTCCCTCTTAAAATTGGTCCATTCATCATTAAGACTAAGGCATCCCTACCCATAGTAGAAAAATTACTGAAGATTATGGATTTCCAAGAGGCTGAAAGGATTAATTATGATCCTCATCAAATTATATCGCAAAGGAGACATCAAAATGGAAACAAGGCTTTTGATCATCAAACAGTAGAAGGATTAAAAGAAATGGAAAATTTATTCAAATTTGAACAAGATAATAAAGAGGCAAATATGGAATGAACAGGCAATTTGGCAATGTTGATTCAGACACCAGCTAAATATGATATCACCAGTAAGAGAAGTATTTCAGAAGTTGATAGTATGGAAGTCGATGAAGAAGTTTCAAGGAAGAAATCAAAAGTGGAACGACAAAAGGAAAGTATTAGTATGGAGGAACGATATTTATTTGTTCTAGACAAAACTAGTTTGATTTCCCAGCCACCTGCAAATATTATGCAGCAATATTATTTTTCAGAAATAAAGGAATCTGGAAGTAACTCTCAGTATAAGTCCAGATTTGATGTCCTTTCACAATATGCAGCAAATAAGAAGCAGTCTTCCTAAGAAACTCAAAAGTTGTACCCTCAAGTAAGAATGCTGGCAGAAATTTTTTTTTCCCTTCTTATAGCTACAGATCCAGGAAGAAACACTATGAGGTTTCCAGTGGTGAACAATGAAAATGTTTCTGAAATGGAAGTTAAGCTTGATGCGATTAATATACTAGATAAGATTCAATTGCATAAACAAACAAGAGATGTCATGTATTCTGATTTATTGCAATTCACTCTAAAATTTTCTAAATTGCAGTTTGTGATAGCAATGCTGGAGAGTCAATTGAGGCAAGAGAAGGAATAAAGCAAAGAAAATTCGATCCAGATTAAAAGACTACAAATGTACCTTGTGACCATGGGAGCTGAGCCAGGGAACAACCAGTGTACCAAAAGGCTCATTGATGAAAAAGAAAATACCATTCAAATGCTCAAGAAAAAATTGAAGGTGCCAAATAATCAACATGTGCAATCTCCAGAATTGACAGCATTACAACAAGAAAAGGAATCCATATATCAAGAAATGATGGATCACAAAGGTAAAATGTTAAATTTACAAGATGAAAATCATGCTTAGGAAAAACAAAGGATTGAATTGTTGTCACAAATTTCATTGTTGAATACCAATCAGATTGAAACTGTGGAAGCGCCAGAGAAGCAAGCGGATCAATCGCTATGTACGGATCTAGGACAAATGGAAAATTCCTCCACTAAGGATTTGACCAGTGCTATGTCACAAATTAGTCTAAAAGATGTAGAGATAGAAGAGTTGAAAGCAGAAAACTAGAAGTTGAAAGAGGAAGTAATTCAAAATTCAGTAGCAAAGATAAAGGATTTGAGTGATAGAAATCAACTGCAAAAGAAAGTTGATGAATTAAAAGATAAATTGACAGGTCAGCTTCCATTACAAGGAGATAAACACATTATATGGGATGTGATATCAGTGGAAGTCACCAAATTCTGGTCTTATTTGAATTTTATAGCAGATAAAGATGTTATAGCAAACATAGCTCTCTTAAGGTGTAAAGTGGAAAATGAGACATTACACAAAAGGCCTTTAGAAATAGATCAAAATATAGTTAGTTTGTTAAACACTCTAACCTAATTAGATATGCAGAGTTTTGGAATCAAAGATAGACCATCAATCATCATTTGGGCAAGAAGAGTTATTGGCAAGCATCATCGTGTTAAAGAAGTAGAAGACATGGTGCAACAGATGGTTCTTGAAGTTCAAAATTTTAAGGAATTATTTCTAGGGCCTTTTGAATGTGGTCTAGCTTCTTTTTGGAGTGCTGATGGAAAATTAATGACTCAAGAAAATTATCATAGTTTGCCAGTACATGCTCGTATGAATCACTCGAAATTTGAAGGTTTGGTCAAAGGATTAACTAGAAAGACAATAATTGATAAATTGACCGATGATTTTGAAATACTTGAACAATTTGTAATGATTAAGAAGGGTTGCTAGATGTATGTTACACAGAATGCATAGAATTAGAGGTGATGGTGAAATAAATGATGGATTATGAAATCCCAACTCAAGAGCAATGGAAAATTGTTGAAAGATTTGGGAAAACAAAACATAGGTTATGTCAAGAATAAATATTCAGGTGTCTTAATTTTAAATGATGTTGCGGTTCCTTTGTTAACTGCCCGAGTGTTACATCAGATAGATTTCTTTGAAATTTCTTTTTTTAGTGAAGAATTCAAAGAACGTTTTGTATAAATTTTGATTTTACAAAGTAATATGGGTTGGATCCGAGAGAAAAAAAGTACAGTGACGTAATATTTTTTGAAGATTTAATGAAGAGAAGAACTAAAAGTATATCCGAAACAGAGATTCATATGTTGTTACTTTCTTTAGTCTTTTAATTTCTCTTTTGTGAATGTATTTCCTATTACACCATCTTATCGCTTTGCCTCATATTTGACTGTAATATGTGAGTTAGAATTCATTTTATATGCTCTGATCCACACATTTAAATATTGTCAATGCTCTTTCTTCCAAATTAATGCAGAATTCATCCTAGAATGGAGATTGGCTAAGTTATAACATATAAACAATATTTATCCCGGCCTCGGACCTCCTACAAGAAGGATCGGCCGCCCCTTTGCTTATTATAAAATTGTGAACACCTATATCCAACCATTCACCTGTATCTAGAATGGTGAACACAAGAAGGATTGAACAAGCCTTCTTGCAGTCTAGAACTATTTTGAACATAATACTGGGCACAAGGAAGGTCGGTCGACCCTTGATTTATGAGTGAATTATAAAAATATTCAACCCGCCTAGGCTAGGACGACAATTCCAGACTTCCAACTTACACAATGAATAGTTGGGATCGGTACATTGGATAAGTTATAACATATCAACAATATTTATCCCGACTTGCAACAAGAAGAATCAGCCACCCCTTCGTTTAGTAGAGAACTGTAGACACCTATATGTTACAATTCACCTGTATCCAGAATGGTGAACACAAGAAGGATTGATTGACACTTCTTGCAGTCTATAACTATTTTGAACAGAATACTCGGCACGAGAAGGGTCAGCCGACCCTTCTTGCACCTCGCATGATGATTGCGGAATCTGAAAAGCGTTTGATCAATCAAAAACAAATATTTTCAGTTCCACATTCCGCAATGCGGATTGCGGAAAATGGAAAGCAAACTTAAAAATAAATATATTTCATTGCCTTTTCTAAACATTAAAATATATTGTGGATTGCGGATACCTAGATTTCTTAAAACGTTCCATCACTTCCACTATCCCGCAGCCCGCAATGCAGATTGCGGGATGGGACAACAATTTTCGACTCCCGACTTCCACAGTAAATAGTGGGGAATGGAGATTGGCTTAGTTATAACATATAAACAATATTTATCCTGACTTTCGACCTCCAACAAGAAGGATCGAACGCCCCTTTGTTTAGTATAAAATTGTGAACATCTATATCCAGGATTTCACCTGTATCCAGAATGTTGAACACAAGAAATATTGGTCGACCCTTCTTGCAGTCTAGAACTATTATGAAAAGAGTACTTGGTAGAAGAAGGGTCGGTCGCCCCTTCATTGCATGGGAATTTTTAACGGAGGCAAGGTATCCATTCAGTCACAGTCAAAATGATTTGGTCCGGAGGAAAAGAAGAGATGAGAAACAATCCATTAACATGAGCATCTAATACTTGGCAGAAGAAGGGTTGGTCACCCCTTCATTTCATGGGAATTTTTAGCAAAGGCAAGGTAGCCATTCAGTCACAGTCAAAATGCTTCGGTCTGGTGGAAAAGAAGAGATAAGAAACAATCCATTAACATGAGCATCTAACAGGGATGAATTCAATGTTAATTTTAGTAGAAAGGTTTAGTGAATATCTGAAATTTATAGATAGAGCATATATATATGAATTCTGTACTATCAAACACTTATTTCAGACATGCAAGAAAACACAAGACATCAGGTTTTAAACAAATCTTGAAGAAATCTTGTCTCCTTTCAATTGCAGACTCTCTAAAGTATAGGATTGTGGATTCTTCATTATAATATTTGGACTCTCGGCTGAACTCATCAAGAAGTGAGAGGGATTTTTTAACGATGACAGGGCTAACTGGACACGAGATTTTTGAATTAGATGCATCCATAATTATCCTCTCAGAGGAGGAATAATTAGTGACACACCAGTCGACAAACTCCGGGCAATTTAGGGTTTGGTCTGTCGAAAAATACTGGAAATATGACTTATAAACATTGTGAATGTCTTTACCCTAGTCCCTAAGAAGTTTAAGCTTGTTCTTCACCTCTTCAATAGGTCCATTTAGCAAAATAGTATCAAATATTTCAAAGTCTTTGTCCTCTAACAGTTCTTCTATCTTCTAAAACTCTAATTTCTGGGATTCTACCTCTTCAACTTTATCCATTTAAATACTTTTAGATGAGGAAAAAATCCTACCTGGTATGTTGACAAGTGGTCCAAAGTTTCTGTCTAAGCTGGCCGCTTTCCACACAGTCTTTAGCTTTTGTTTTCCAATGCACAAGATAAACATATAACTCGATCTTCCGTTCAAAGCATTTTTATATTATTTTTCTCCTTATATCACCCTTGCACGTTTAATTTGTGAAACTCCTACCAACCATAGATCTGAGTTCTATTATCATCTCAACTGTCCAAAGGTGCGGTCCCCACTATACTTCGCCGATTTGGAAACTTTGTTTGTCTGTGCATGTTGAATCAGAGAAATAAACCATCATCGTAGATTCATTTCTCGCCCAGATCTTAGCCATTGAAAGATGTGGAGCCTACCCACTTTTTGCTGATTTGGAGAATTCTTTTATTCGAGCATGTTTAATCAACGAAAAATTTAATAGTCGTTGATCTGTTTCCACTTTTTGATCTAACGGCGACTAGCCTGTAGGTTAACACCATTGCGCTGATATCAAAAACTATTTAGCTCAAGCATCTTGCCTTTCTGAAATTTGTTCGCCACCATTGATCTTGATTGGTACAATTCTATTCTCTTCATTTCCACGGGCTTAAGCTCTTCCATCTACTTAGCCCAAAAATAGTGCCAATAATATTCGTGCATTAACTCATCAAAACCTGCAGTGTATCCTTCGTAGAAACAGTCAAAACATCTTATCGCAGATCCATACAAAACTGCTGATAAACCAAACTTAAAAATAAATAAATTTCATCGCCTTTTCTGAACTTGCAAAAATATTATGGATTGCAGATACCTAAATTTCTTCAAACGTTCGAGCAATTCTGCTATCCCGCAACCCGCAATGCAGATTGCAGGAAGATCAAATTTACGAGAGAAATATTTCATTGGCCCTTCTGGCATCTACCAGTAAACAGGTTGAACTCTCACCAGAAGCGAATATGGGTTAGAGAATCAAGCTTCTGTAACCGTGGTGATCGAGAAATTAGCTAAGTTACAACATATGAAACAAAATTATCCCGAATCCCAACATCTGGCAAGAAGGATCGACTGCCCCTTCCTTTAGTAGAGAATTGTGAATTCACCCATATCCAGAATGCGGAACAGAAGAAGGATCGACTGACCCTTCTTGCTGTATAGAACTATTATGAAAAGAATCATGGGCACAAGAAGTGTCAGCGTTGTTGTTGCAGCAACATCCCCCCCAAAATTTTGTACATATTGGGGCCCTTCCTTTTACTTTTTTCTAGAAAGACTGCTTAAAGAGGTTAATTCTCCTTTTAACTTAGTTTTTGTTTTCAACTGAGGAATCTGCTTTAAAAAGATTGAAGTTTTCTTCTAAGTTAAAAAATTTCGATTCTCTCCCGAAACTGCGGAAGGACTCGGTGAACTCTCTTGAAAATGCAAAAGAAACTTACGTGTCTCTCTCGAAATTGTGGAAGAATTCACGATTCTATCCCGACACCGTGGAAAGACTTAAAGTTACTCATTGAAATAGCGAAAACACTTAGTGTTTTTTCGGAAGAACTTAAAATTCTCTTCCGAAACTACGGAAGAAGCTCAAGTTACTCTCTTGAAACTGTGGAAGAATTCAATGAACTCGCCCAAAACTACGGAGGAACTTGAGATTCTCTCCCGAAACTGCGGAAGCTTTCACCAAATGTTGTCATAGTAATTTGTCGATAAAACTTGAACAAAGTTATTTCGTAAGTTGCGGAAGGACTTTCTGAGTCTTTCCGAAACTGCGGGATGACTCGGCAAAACCGGTTGCGATAAGCTTCCAAGAGACTGTATTTTGAAAAGACTCACAAAGTGCTCCCGAAATGCCGAAGCAATTCGCCATCTTGTTCCACAATTGTGGATGAAACTTGTAAGTCCGCCCCGCAACCGATGGTCGCGCTTAAATGCCAAGACGGCTTGAAAAGACCGCACCGTACAAGCATTAAAAACCCATTTTAATGACACCACCTACCCATTTAAATGCCGCACGTGTCTAACCTTTTATAAGGGCGGTGGTGTTTCGTTGATCCCATTATTAGTTTATCGTTCAAAGAACGCCGTTGGGAAGACCGCGCCAGCTCGCTCTAGCTCAATGCATCCACGACCGCATCCACCTCACTCCACCATTGTCTTGTCTCCAGGTAGGCTTTTAAACCATCATCTTTGTCTCATCTCCACGTCGAGTTACTTTTTGGGTTTTCCCGTTTCATAACGTGGCCAATAGACATTGGTAGCATGGGTCGTTTTGTTTTTTTATGGCCGTCGTGGCCCCTTAGGTTTCTCATTCCTACCAACTGAAAGCCATAGCCATGACCATCCAAGTATTTTACCGGCCGCATTCCGATCGTTTTCCTACCTTGATTCAAACTTCATACCGGCTACAGGCCATTTCGCAAGTATTATTAATAACAGTAGTGGTCAGTTGAGATACTCAACCACTCACCTTTTCGGCTCAGTTAATGAATGTGGAAAACAATTCCTTGTTTCATTGTTTATTCATAGGATTTTTCCACTCCAGGCCAACCCACCATTGACCATTAGAAGTGCTACGATGAAGGGCACCCTCTTTCCAAGGACTAGGAGGGAAGCAGGTTTTTTCCACGTCATGTGCTTACCTTTTCGGAAGCATTCCAAAAGTTCCCGAGTAGGCATTGTCTCCCTAGAATAATCAAGTCTTCAGACCATATTTCATTTTCTGAAATGATCTATTTTGCTTCCCCAGCATGCAGCTTTATAATTTTGTCTATATTTCCCATTAGCATGTTAAAATTGTCCTTCTCTATGTTACACTCTCATAACATGTTGCAAATTTTTATAATGATTCACATTTGGTTGCTAGCAGGGATAAGCCACGATGCCAAAAGGTGGTAGAAAGAAAACTAAAGTGATGGAACCAAAGCCAGTGCAACTAAGGACTAAAACTATGTTCCAAGACACTAAGTGTACCATCGGCGTTCCTCCCGAGGTCCGTTGGGGAGATGTTTACCAGATGATCAGGGACTAGGATATCCCAGATGTACTATTGGAAGAAGAACAAATCTACCTCAACATCAGAACTTTAGGCATAGCTAGGGCTTCTACCTGCCCTGAATTGTTCCCATGCTTTGAAGTGATTGGGTGGATACTGGAACATGCCAACCCAGAGACAAGAGTGTTGCATGACAGTAAGGGAGAGCCTTTCGCTTCATTCCATCATGCATATATTGCTGCAGCCTACAAATTCTCACATCCCCAACAAGCTCTAAGTGATGAATGGTTGGGTAAGATGAATAATATGGAGATGGCAAAAAAATTATTGGTCACAGGAAAGCACCTGAGGAAGAGAGGTAATGATGAATATGATGTTCAGAGCCTAAGATCTCCTTTTAGGTTAATCGCCCTGATGCTATGCAGAATTTTTGACATGCCTGATGGCACTGTATATAGGATACAGTGGGCCCCCATCATCCACTTCATAGCATTCAAAGGAACTGTGTTTGACTGGGCTACTATCCTTTCGGATAGTTTGGCATCCACAATGGTTGCTGCAAGAGAAGGTCTGGCCTTAAAAAAGTCAGAATTTTTCATGTCTTCCTATCTCATTGAATGCATTTTGGCCAAGCTCTCTTTCCCCAGACTTGGTTGCACATGGGATAAAGCCAACACCCCGGTCTACACTGCTTATAAAATACTGTGGGCTCAAAATTACAGAGCAATCTATAAGCTCATTTGCGAAGAATTCATCATGCCTTTATATAAGTAGATGTTCTAGGAAGAGCCCAATTGTCTATCAGAAAATGCCATGGAGGTCCTGGAAAACTATGGCGATTTTTATTTCTCAGAGCAGGGCACCTATATCACCATGTTTGGAGGTACCAAAGCGCCATACATTTTTCCAAAATACGCTACTGATTATGTAGTCCTCAAGGAAGCATTCAGGAAAATTTTCCTTGATGGAGTAGGAGGGGTTCTTAACAAGCAACATAAGGCTTCTTTCCCTCCTTTTCCCTTTTACATAGGAGCCTACAAATTCTCAGGGGTTGCAACAGCTAAGGAATACGTTCAAGAGCTGAAAGCTTTCCACTTCGGTGAAATGATCTTCCATAGAAATGATAGGCGGAGCAAGGTTGCCAAACATTGCAAGGAATTTTATGCTCATTTTGAATATGCTCATTACTATGATGCTGAGGAAGAAGTGTTCAGAGGCATCAGCAACATGACTGAGTTGCATATTTGTCGTCAAGGCAGTGGAGCAAGTTCTAGCTCTACCCCAACCCGAAAAGACAATCTGCAGAAAGAGAGAGAAGCAGCTGATGCCCTAGCCTGCGAAGAACAAAGATTAGAAGAAGATGCAAGGTTGCAGAAAGAAGCTGACGATGCAAGGTTGCAGAAAGAAGCTGAAGATGCAAGGTTGCAGAAGGAAGCGGAAGATCGAGAGCAGAGGGAAGAAAGTGAAAATCAGCAGCGAGCTAAAGAAGAAGAAAGAAGGCGTAAAGCTGAAGAGGCACAAAAGGAGGAGGAAGAACTTAAGACCGATGAAGATGCCCAGGAAGGTGTTCCGGGCACCCAAAATGTGGAAACAGACACATCTCAAGCAGGTGTTCTCGGCACCCAAAATGTGGAAACAGACACATCTCAAGCAGGTGTTCCCAGCACCCAAAATGTGGAAATAGACACATCTCAAGCAGGTGTCCCCGACACCCAAAATGTGGAAACAGACACATGTCAAGTAGTACATACCCCACCCATAGAAGCAGAAGTACATGTAATAGACCTCCCAATCATCCCTTACACTCCATCAGAAGATCATATTGTGTTCCAATGGGATGAATTTGTGTATGACAAGAAGAGGAAGGCGGTAGTCTTGAAATCGGAAGAGAGGATAAAGAGACTCTTCCAAGAAGATATTGTTACCCGGTGGGAGACCACGGTGACACAAAATACAAATAAGGCTCCCATAGCCATGGCATCCGCCACTGTGTCAGCAACAAAAGCAATACAGGACAATGTGGTCGATATGGTTAGAGAATTTGAGTCAACAAAGAGGAGAGCTCGCATGTTGCAACATACTGTGGCTAATGAGCAGGCTTACAGGGATCTTGTAGTGAATAAATATAATTGCCTGTCTGTTGAGCACAAGGAATTGTCAGATAAGTATCACCATTTAGAAGAAGAAAAGGAGCACCTGACAGTCCAGATGATGGTTCTAGAAGCATAAAAGAACGATTCTGAAGCTAGAGTTTATCATCTGCAAGCAAATAAGAAAGCAATGGTTGAGCAGTTAGAGCAGGCAGAGAGCAGAGCAATAGATATGTCTCCCTTTCATGAGCTGTCTTGTGACATTCTGAGACAAATGCACGCCACACAGGAGCTGATCACTGAGGAAGTGTGCAGGCTCAAAGCCATGATGGTTAGATTGAAAGAAGTCAATGCAGAGTCCAATAGGCTTAAGGGAAAATATACTCGGGTTAAAGAAAACATCCTGAGCCAGATGGAATGGAGAGAAGGGAAGCTTGATTTCCCCAAATATCTCCCATTCAAGTCTGTAGATGATTTTAAAGAAGATATAGCCCTTATTGAATTCTGCAGGAACTATGGCCTTAAGCTAATGGCTAAGATCCGAGGAACAATGGATAAAAGTAATAGCCTTTATCAAAAAATCCATGAAGTGCATTATAAGTGCAAGATGAGTTTTCATCAGTCCCTCGATGAGTTCCCAAGCAAAGAGCAACGTTTATCAGACTTGAAGGAAGAGCTATGAATTCAAATAGAATATGTAAAGAAGATTGATGCCCTAGCCACTAATTATCTCCATCGCTACATTGGGCTATCATCAATATATAGTCATTTGCTTAAAGAAATCCACCAAGCAGCAGTTGCAGAAGTTCATGGTGTTGAAACAGAACTTGGTAAACATGTGACTTTCCAGAAGATTTTGCTCCCTTCCCCAGCAAATGTGGTTATCAGAGACAGTGGTATCTGGTTCAGTTACATAGAAGAAGAGGAAAAGAAAGCAGCAGCAGCAGTAGCAGCCAGTCCAATCGCCTCTCTCCCAGTAGGAGCGCCTTCCCAAGGGTGAACACGCTGGTCCTAAGGTGTTGTCCCTTTTTTTTTGGTCTCCCTATGTTTAAAGCGTAGAATCACTGGACAGCTGTCCTTTTCCTTTCTGAGAAATTTTCTGTTTTAAGAGAAGGGCCACGATTTGTTTATTATTGAGGAAAAGTATGGAGAGGACATGTGTAAAGAGCCATGTGGCAGCCCAAGAGGCATTTTGTAAAGATATAAATAGAAGTTTAGGAAATAGTGAAAAGGACTTTTGGCAGGGAAAATAATTTTCTTAACTTGTACGAGCTATCTTGCACTTGCTTCAAGGAAATGAAATTTTCCTAATAAGATCCTGGAGAGGATGTCGTTTGCAGGGAAATGGATGTTGGATGCATGTTGGATTATTATTGTGACTCTCATATTCTACAGTGAGATCTTTCTATGCTGTCTTGAATTATTTCTCTGTATTGAATGATCTTTATTTCTTGTGCAAATGAATTTTTCTCCTACATGAGTAATGGAATGCGTTATATGTGAATCGGAAGCTATCTTCTAATATCTGTTTCCTTCTTGTTGTAGATATATCTTTATGATTTAATGGCTATATGTTGATCTTTACATACCTCTTCTAGCACATTACTCATACTTATAATTTTGGCTCCTTGCAGGGATAGTGTAGGTTTACTTCGGTTTTAAATACAGATTTGTTTCGAGTTCTGCATTTAGATTAAGTTAGCTTAGGCACTTGCATATCATTTTAAAATCATAAAATCAAAAGAACGGTGGACTGGGCCATAACCAGTGTAATTGAAGCAAAACTCCAAACCTAATGGTTGTCGGAACCGCTAACCGAACGGATTCCCCACACCAAACGGTGGAGAATCTAATTGGGATAGTCTAGTGGGGAGAATCCCTTTCTTCTTGATGCTGCGATCTTCAGGGCATCAATAGTTTTTGGCACTAGAAGGAGGGCCTGAAAGTGCATGGCTGATAAAGGAAAATCTCCCACTGTAAAAAATGTTACTGAAAACCCGCTTAAAAGAGGAATTTCAGACAGCCCAAATCTTGAAGTAGCAAACCAAGAAAACCTCGCCTCTAATTCTGAACCACAAGAAGTATTGTATGCTGTGCCTTTTGCAGAAATAGAAGATTTAAGGAGACATACACGATCTTATGTTAGACGGCTAGGTGGTTTAAACGTAGTAAATTTCCTCCCTAGGAAAATTTCTCCTAGAAAAGAACGACAGTACACCCGTGATTCTATTCTTGTGCAGAATTTTGAAGAGCTCGTGAATTTAACCTTGGAAGAAATTACAGAACCCCTGAACAAGGTCGATCTTGGAAACCCAGAAAATATTTCAGATCAAGAAAGTCTTGGAGAACTTATTACTCCAAAGAACACTCCATTGAATTCACCATACAATTCTCCACCTGATTCTCCACATAGAGACATGGCCGTACTTGCTTGGAGAGCGAGGGGAGCTTTGAATCTAGCTGGGGCATTCCACAATCTTCCAAAAAATCCAGAGAAAGTCTTGCCTAAATTCGACCCAGGGAAAGCCATTTCCGTCGAAGATCATCTCAAGAGTTTTTATTTAGCTCTAAATCTTTTATATGTGCAACATGAATATGTAGTCTGTAGGCTTTTTCCATACACATTTGAGCCAAAAGTATCATCCTGGTATTTTAGCTTACAACCTAGCTCGATCTCAAGCTGGGATGAATTTGAAAAATGTTTCTTAAAGAAATATGGAAACCAAAAAACTGTAGCTACGCTTATGAAAGAATTATTGTCCATGAGAATGGAAAAGAAAGAAAAGGTTCAAGACTTCAACCAAAGGTTCACAACACTCTTAAATAATTTTAGTGAAGCAAATAAACCAGCAGAAGAATCTCTGGTTGAATATTATACAATGGCTCTTGAAGGACCCATAGCAATGTTCGTTAAAAGATCTAAGAAAACCACCCTGACAGAGAATTTCGAAGAAGCTAGAAAGGTGGAAGAGGAAGCGGATAGCATTGCTAAACATGCCTTAGATGCAAAAACAAAACCAACAGTCAATAAAAAAACCTTGCTGCTCACCAGAGGTAAAGAAGAGTCATCAACAGACATGGAGAATGTAGTTAAGATGATGCAGAAGTTGTCCAATAAAGTTGTAGATCTCGAGAAAGATAAAGCTACTAGTACATCTAGGAAACCCTTCAAGCCATTTTACGAAAGGAGGGAAGACAGCAATCAACCTCACCCACCCATGAATACTTCCCCTGTTTTAAACCTCAATGAAATAGGAATGAAAAACTTCTGCACCTTTCATCATGAACCACATTCGGAAAAGAGCTGCCCACAATGGATTAACTCTATGAGTTTAGTCATGAACCAAATGCTGGATTCACAGATTCTAGATCAAGGCGATCCTCTAGAGGAATCGAACCTTGAATTAGAAGAACCACCTCCGGACACCACTATGGTGCTATAGGATTGGGTACCTATAGCTGAATTAGTAGAAGAAGATCCCATAGAATGCTCTCTCTCTGCTGTGAACATTAATACCCACAGTAAAGGTCCTATTACGGATCCTGTGCCAGACTCGAATCCTCCCAAACCTAAAGTTTCAAAAGAAATACCTAGAAGACATATAGAAATTATTCCACCGCAACCTAAAGCTAGCCAAACAACCAAACATTGACACCATAGTTCAACAATCGAAGGTCACAATGAATAAAACAGAAAATCCGGCCAGAATTGGGAACGATTCTGATATAGGATATGACATTATTGAGGATATAAAGAAAGTCAAAGCAAATGTGTCAATATTCGATATGTGCAGTTTGAATCAGCAACGAGATAAGCTGCTGCATGCTCTGCAACCCCAACCCAGCATTCCATTAATGGATACTCAAGAAGATCCCGACATTAATGAGGCTAGTATCGACGAGAATTCTAAATCTCAGACATTACCATTCTTGTTGACCTTTGAAATTTTTAATCATAATGTTCACTATTTTCTGGTAGATTCTAGGGCATCTTCAAATGTCATGCCACTGTCAATTTGTAAAAAAATTAACGGGAAACCTGTTCCATCTCCGGCCCAAATTATTCAGTTAGATAGAATTATTGTCAAAGTTATTGGGGAAATGAAAGATGTCCTCATCAGATTATCAGGTGACTCTAGAGTCTGTCAGTTTATTGACATAATGGTAGTTGATATTCCTGAGGCCTATGGTTTGATCCTAAGTAGGGATTGGTCCACAAAGCTGAATGGTTACTTCACAACTGATTGGTCTCATCTGTGGTTTCCTTATCAAAATAGGCAGAATCAGATCAAAGTTCTAAGAGAAATGCACATGAAGCAAAATGTAACTCAACTAGAGGGAAAGAATGAGGCTGTAACCTTCTCATCCTCGGTTCTGGGGAATTATTTCTTAGAAATTGATCCAGGTAATTAACAGTCTGAAACTATCAGCCATGAATCAGATGAACAGTACGATCTCCTTCATTTCTCTCGGACTGATGATGTTGACTGTAATATAGTTAGTTTAGTCACTGACTTAGACCATAGAGATACTAATTTAGCTAAATCAAAAGATCTGTTTTGGACATTATACTTTGACAGTTCTAAAACTTTGGAAGGATCTGGAGCTGGTTGTGTTCTGATGGATCCAGGAAGAAATAAGTATTTTTTGTCTTGTAGGTTATAATTTGATTGTACTAACAACACTGCGGAATATGAAGCTTTGGTACACAGATTAAAGAAGGCCATCGATTTAAATTTTAAATACCTGAAGGTTTTTGGTGACTCAAAAATAGTTGTGAGACAAGTAAGAGATACCATTCATTGTCTCTCACCTCATTTGAAGGGTTATCAGGCTAAGGTACGGGATTTAATTATACATTTTGATGATTTCAATATAAAGTCTATTCCTAGATTGCAAAATTCTGCAGTTGATTTGTTAGCAACATCCGCTTCCAGATTAGTGCCATCTAATAACAAATGCTCAATTGAATTAATTTTTAGGCCCTCCGTCCCTGATAACATCACAAACTTCAGGGTTTTCGATGATGACGAGCAAATTATCAGTTTTCTAATGAATGAAGACATTTTCCAAGAGCTGTGATAGATGAAGAAGAACATGATTCTGATTTTCTAAAGAAGGATGCAAGTAAAGAAAATTTCATCCCCAAAGGGGTAAGGTCACTCGAAATGTTGTTTGACCTTCAAAGTAAGCTCAAAAGGCCAGTGAATACCAAAACTAACAGCTCATCAATGCAGCATGAATTAGTTAATTTAGGTACCAAGGCAGAACCAAAATTTGTCAACCTTGGCAAATGTTGTTCACCGGGAGAAAGAGATAGGTTCATCAAACTATTTAGACAGTATAAGGATGTTTTTGCATGGACCTATGAGGATCTGAAAACATATGACGTCCGCATTATTCAGCATGTTATCCCAATGAAAGCAGTTGTCAAGCATTTTCAGCAGCAATTAAGAAGGATGCATCCTACTTTGGAGCCTCAGATTGAAAAGGAATTAAAGAAGATCCTGGATGCTAAAATAATCTTTAAGGTCCAGCATTCTGAGTGGGTTGCTAATTTAGTAAGAAAGAAGTCCGGAGAGATAAGACTATGTGTGGACTTCAGAAATTTAAACAGAGCTTCAGATAAAGACAACTATCCCGTCCCTTCAATGGAACAAATTCTTCAAATGGTGTCGGGATCTGAGCTATTTTCTCTTCTTGATGGTTTCTTTGGCTACAATCAAGTATTAGTAGCCGAAGAAGATCGTCTTAAGACTACTTTCCGCACTAAGTGGGGGAACTTTCGCATACATGAGGATGCCATTCGGCCTGATAAACGCAGGAGCTACATTCCAGTGAGCAATGGACATTGCATTCCGGGGATTGGTGTGGGCAGTGTGTTGTTGTCTATCTCGATGATGTGACATTTTTTTCAAATAAAAGGAAGATCATGTTGTCCATTTGAAGCATATTTTTTATCGTTGTCAGAAATATGGTATTTCATTGAATACCAAGAAGAGTGTGTTCGCTGTTCCCGAAGGTAAGCTTTTGGGCCATATCATTTCCAAAAGAGGAGTGTCAATAGATCAGGAAAGAGTACAAGCTATCAATAGAATTCCAATGCCTCATAACAAAAAATCTATGCAGTCCTTTATGGGAACTATCAATTTCGTCCGAATATTTGTTCCAGATTTTGCGCAAATTGTTAAACCTTTACAACAAATGGTTAAACAAAGCATACAGTTCAAGTGGACAGATTTGGAAAAGGATGCGTTTAGAGACATTAAGGTAGCCATAGCTAAAGCTCCTTCCTTAAGAAGCCTAGATTTTGATAAGGATTTTATCCTATATACCTTTCTTTGGATGACTCCCTCGCGGCTGTACTCACGCAAAAGGTGGAGCTAGGGGACGAATACCAAATCTCGTTTATGAGCACTGTTCTGCAAGGGGCTGAGCTAAACTATCCCGTAGTTGACAAGCATGCATATGTTGTCTTCAAAGCAGTCAAACAGTTCAGACCATATATTCTTAAGAACAGAACTAAAGTTATAGTTCCCCACCCAGCTATTAGATCCCTCTTTGTTCAAAAGGGAACTAGGAGAAAGGAGGGGAAACTGGGTCACAGCTTTTTCAAGAATATGATTTAGAATTTAAACCAGCCACTATCATCAAAGGACAAGGCCTATGCAAATTTCTTATAGGAAATTCGACTGATGAAGAGCAACATTGGAAGAATGAAGCTAAGCTAAACTCAGTTGAAGTATGCCCTATCTTCACAGCTCCTCGGTCATGGTATAGATATCTGGTGCATTATTTGCAGCAAGGATACCTGCCTGAGCACTAGAGCTCTATGCAAAGAAGGGCGCTCCGTTTGAAATCAGCAGCTTATCAAATCATTGATGGGATACTTTTCAGAAAAAATTATGATGGAATTTTTCTTAGATGTCTAGAAAAGGAAGATGCAAGTAAAGTTGTTAAAGAATTACACGATGGCCCTACGGGTGGACATTATTCAGGGGAGACAACAGCTCACAAGATACTTAGAGCTGGATATTATTGGTCCACTCTATTCCGAGATGCCCATGCGTATTCACGAAACTGTGATATATGCCAAAGAAGTGCCGAGAAATTACCTAAGGCAACAGGACCCTTGTAGCCGGTTATTATCTCTGAACCTTTTGAACAGTGGGGTATAGATGTTATTAGAGAGATAAATCTGAATTCTTCTTTGCAACATCGATACATCCTGGAGGCTATTGACTACTTCACTAGATGGACGGAGGCTATCCCATTGCGCAAGATCAATGAAGACACGATCATTAGTTTCTTGAAGGAAAACATCATAACTAGGTTTGGGGTTCCAATATCCCTTGTTTTTGATAATGCTCCTATTTTTCATCTTTTAAGATAAATGAATTTGTTTATGAATGGGGGATTAAACTACATTATTTAGCCAATTATTACCCTCAAGGAAACGGATTAGCTGAATCTTCAAACAAAAACTTCATTCGAATTCTCAAGAAGACTGTGATAGAAAATCAACGAAGTTGGCATATAGCTCTCCCAAATGCCTTATGGGTAGATAGGGTGACTCCAAAGAATGCATTAGGGGTTTCCCCTTTCACTCTTGTCTATGGCAAGGAATACATCCTTCCCCCCAACATCTTGATTCCATCCTTACAGTTGTCCCAGCCTCTCGAGGGTCTGGTAGCCACGTCTTACAATCCAGGATCAATACCCTGCTTCAACTTGAAGAAGCCCGACAGAAAGCTAAAGACTGATTCCATAAGCACCAAGACATAGTCAAGAGATGCTTCGATAAGAGGAAGCCTGGTAAAAGAAGTTTTGAAGTTGGGGATTTCGTCCTGAAATGGGATCATAATCATGAAGGAAAAAGGGATGCACACGAAATTCCAACATTTATGGATAGGGCCCCTTACCAAATTTCGGCAAAGATAGGCCCATCCACTTATAAGTTGATAGGCCTCGAGGGAGAAGAAGTAACCCTTCCTCTCAATGGCCTCGCCCTGAAAAAATACTTTGCGTAGTCTCACTGAGACTTTCTGTACATAAATAAAAAATTTCTTTTATGTTGCTTTATCCCTTTGTTTTCATTGTTTTCAGCTATGTTGTTTCTTTTCTCGTCATTTGAACCTTTTCTACAAAGTTTGTTTTCTGAAAGCTCCTATGGTTGGGTTTCTCATTAAGATAGATCTCTCGAAGAAATCTCACAACTCATGAATCCGAAACTATCCTCTAATGAAAGTTTATCTATGTATTGTGCTCTTTCTGAACATTCTTCATAAGGAAGGAAGCCTATTCTGTTAGTCACACTAATCCTATTTAAATAGCAGAGATCTATGACTATCTTTATTACTATCCTCGGGCTCCATCCACTCTCACACTTAAAGGCATCTCAAGAAGGTCATTGAAGTTGGACCCATGGAGAGTAGCACATCCCGAGGGCATAGGGTATTGAAATGACCCCATGCTGCAAATTTAACAGCCAAAATGGCTTATGATCAAGGGTTTGTTTTCCAGAGATTCTCGCCTCAATTGAAGCATGGCTAAGACAAAAGCAAAGCGTGCAAGTCAAGAAAGCTGTCCAAAAGACTCAGCTCAAATTAGGCTCCTCTCCGTCTGTGAGGCTTGATCAAATCAATAAAATCTCTCATTCACACAAAAGGACATTATGGATTGAGGAGCCAAAATCAAAGATCATGTCTAAAGAAAATATTTCTGGAAGGCTCAAATAGAAAAGCTGTCAAAAGTATAAACATCCAAAAGGATGCAAGCGGCATGGGAATGAGGAACAAGAGTAATAATGTCCATGAGAAAGTGTTGCAAATCCTGTGGAGTCCTATAGCAGCAGCCATCTATAAGATGAATCTTCTAAAAATGAACCCCATATGTTGGCCCTTTGAAAGTTTTAAAGATGTCTCTATCAAAGCTCCCCTTCCCCCAATGGCTAGCAGATAAAGTGACTTCTTCCTTTGTCGAGATTCAAGTGCTCAGCTGAATATTGCATATAAGATGGATATCTTTTAAGAAGGTTTCGGATCATAGAGAGGAATTTTTTCAGAGATCTGTGTTCGCCAACGACTCGCAAATTGTTGTTGCAGCAACATCCCCCCCCAAAATTTTGTACATATTGGGGCCCCCCCTTTTACTATTTTCTAGAAAGACTGCCTAAAGAGGTTAATTCTCCTTTTAACTTAGTTTTTGTTTTCAACTAAGGAATCTGCTTTAAAAAGATTGAAGTTTTCTTCTATGTTAAAAACTTTTGATTCTCTCTCGAAACTGCGGAAGAAACTTACATTTCTCTCTCGAAATTGCGGAAGGAATTTACAAAACTCTCCCGAAACTACGGAAGGACTCGGCGAACTCTCTCGAAACTGTGGAAGAAGCTTATGTGTCTCTCTCGAAATTGCAGAAGAATTCATGATTCTCTCCTGACACCGCGGAAAGACTTAAAGTTACTCACTGAAATAGTGAAAACACTTAGTGTTTTTTTCAGAAGAACTTGAAATTCTCTTCCGAAACTACGGAAGAAGCTCAAGTTACTCTCTCGAAACTGTGGAAGAATTCAACGAACTCGCCCGAAACTGTGGAAGCTTTCGCCAAATGTTGTTGTAGTAATTTGTCGATAAAACTTGAACAAATTTATTTCATAAGTTGTGGAAGGACTTTTTGAGTCTTTCCGAAACTACAGGACGACTCGAAAAAACTGGTCACGATAAGCTTCCAAGAGACTGTATTTCGAAAAGACTCACAATGTGCTCCCGAAACGCCGAAGCAATTCGCCATCTTCTTCCGCAATTGCGGACGAAACTTGTAAGTCTGCCCCGCAACCAACTGTCGCGCTTAAATGCCAAGACGGCTTGAAAAGGACCGCACCGTACAAGCATTAAAACCCCATTTTAATGACACCACCTACCCGTTTAAATGCCGCACGTGTCTAACCTTTTATAAGGGTGGTGGGGTTTCATTGATCCCATTATTAGTTTATCGTTCAAAGAACACCATTGGGAAGACCGCGCTGGCTCGCTCCAGCTCAGTGCATCCACGACCATGTCCACCTCACTCCACCAGTGTCTCGTCTCCAGGTAGGATTTTAAACCATCATCTTTGTCTCATCTCCACGTCGAGTTACTTTTTGGGTTTTCACGTTTCATAACGTAGCTGATAGACATTGGTAGCATGGGTGGTTTTGTTTTTTTACGGCCACTGTGGCCCCTTAGGTTTCTCATTCCTACCAACTGAAAGCCATAGCCATGACCATCCAAGTTTTTCACCGGCCGCATTCTGATCGCTTTCCTTCCCTGATTCAAACTTCATACTGGCTACAGGCTGTTTCGCAAGTATTATTAATAATAGTAGTGGTCGGTTGAGATACTCAACCACTCACCTTTTCAGCTCAGTTAATGAATGTGGAAAATAGTTCCTTGTTTCATTGTTTATTCATAGGATTTTTTCCACTCCAATCCAACCCACCATTGACCATTAGAAGTGCTACGATGAAGGGCACCCTCTCTCCAAGGACTAGGAGGGAAGCAGGTTTTTTCCATGTCATGTGCTTACCTTTTCGGAAGCATTCCAAAAGTTCCTAACTAGGCATTGTATCCCTAGAATAATCAAGTCTCAAGACCATATTTCATTTTTTGAATGATCTATTTTTCTTCCCCAGCATGCAGCTTTATAATTTTGTCTATATTTCTCATTAGCATGTTAAAATTGTCCTTCTCTATGTTACACTCTCATAACATGTTGCAAATTTTTATAATGATTCACATTTGGTTGCTAGCAGGGATAAGCCACGATGCCAAAAGGTGGTAGAAAGAAAACTAAAGTGATGGAACCAGAGCCAGTGCAACTAAGGACTAAAACTATGTTCCAAGACACTAAGTGTACCATCAGCGTTCCTCCCAAGGTCCGTTGGGGAGATGTTTACCAGATGATCAGGGACCAGGATATCCCAGATGTATTATTGGAAGAAGAACAAATCTACCTCAACATTAGAACTTCCGGCATAGCTAGGGCTTCTACCCGCCCTGAATTGTTCCCATGCTCTGAAGTGATCGGGTGGATACTGGAACATGCCAACCTAGAGACAAGAGTGTTGCATGACAGCAAGGGAGAGCCTTTCGCTTCATTCCATCTAGCGTATATTACTGCAGCCTACAAATTCTCACATCCCCAACAAGCTCTAAGTGATGAATGGTTGGGTAAGATGAATAATATTGAGATGGCCAAAAAATTATTGGTCACAGGCAAGCACCCGAGGAAGAGAGGTAATGATGAATATGATGTTCAGAGCCTAAGATCTCCTTTTAGGTTAATCGCCCTGATGCTATGCAGAATTTTTGACATGCCTGATGGCACTGTATATAGGATACAGTGGGCCCCCCATCATCCACTTCATAGTATTCAAAGGAACTGTGTTTGACTAGGCTACTATCCTTTCAGACAGTTTGGCATCCACAGTGTCCACTGCAAGAGAAGGTCTGGCCTTAAAAAAGTCAAAATTTTTCATGTCTTCCTATCTCATTGACTGCATTTTGGCCAAGCTCTCTTTCCCCAGACTTGGTTGCACATGGGATAAAGCCAACACCCTGGTCTACACTGCTTATAAAATAATGTGGGCTCAAAATTACAGAGCAAGCTATAAGCTCATCTGTGAAGAATTCATCATGCCTTTATATGAGCATATGTTCAAGGAAGAGCCCAATTGTCTATCAGAAAATGCCATGGAGGTCGTGGAAAACTATGGCGACTTTTATTTCTCAGAGAAGGGCACCTATATCAGGATGTTTGGAGGTACCAAAGCGCCATACATTTTGCCAAAATATGCTATTGATTATGTAGTCCTCAAGGAAGCAGTCAGGAAAATTTTCCTTGATGGAGTAGGAGGGGTTCTTAACAAGCAACATAAGGCTTCTTTCCCTCCTTTGCCCTTCTACATAGGAGCCTACAAATTCTCAGGGGTTGCAACAACTGAGGAATACGTTCAAGAGATGAAAGCTTTCCACTTCGGTGAAATGATCTTCTATAGAAATGATAGGCGGAGCAAGGTTGTCGAACATTGAAAGGAAGTTTATGCTCATTTTGAATATGCTCATTACTATGATGCTGAGGAAGAAGTGTTCAGAGGCATCAGCAACATGACTGAGTTGCAGATTTGTCGTCAAGGCAGTGGAGCAAGCTCTAGCTCTGCCCCAGCCCGAAAAGTCAATCTGCATAAAGAGAGAGAAGCAGCTGATGCCCTAGCCTGCGAAGAACAAAGATTAGCAGAAGATGCAAGGTTGCAAAAAGAAGCTGAAGATGAAAGGCTGTAGAAAGAAGCTGAAGATGCAAGGTTGCAGAAGGAAGCGGAAGATCGAGAGCAGAGGGAAGGAAGTGAAAATCAGTAGCGAGCTGAAGAAGAAAAAAGAAGGCGTAAAGCTGAAGAGGAACAAAAGGAAAAGGAAGAACTTAAGACAGATGAAGATGCCTAGGCAGGTGTTCCCGGCACCCAAAATGTGGAAACAGATACATCTCAAGCAGGTGTTCCAGGCACCCAAAATGTGGAAACAGACACATCTCAAGTAGGTGTTCCCGGCACCCAAAATGTGGAAACATACACATCTCAAGCAGGTGTCCCTGGCACCCAAAATGTGGAAACAGACACATCTCAAGTAGTACAGACCCCACCCATAGAAGCAGAAGTATATGTAATAGACCTCCCAATCATCCCTTACACTCCATCAGAAGATCATACCGTGTCCCGATGGGATGAATTTGTGTATGACAAGAAGAGGAAGGCGGTAGTCTTGAAATCGGAAGAGAGGATAAAGAGACTCTTCCAAGAAGATATTGTTACCTGGCGGGAGACCACGGTGATGCAAAATACAAATAAGGCTCCCATAGCCATGGCATCCGCTGTTGTGTTAGCAGCAAAAGCAACACAGGACAATGTGGTCCATATGGTTAGAGAATTTGAGTCAGCAAATAGGAGAGCTCGCATGTTGCAACATACTATGGCTAATGAGTAGGCTTACAGGGATCTTGTAGTGAATAAATATAATCGCATGTCTGTTGAGCACAAGGAATTGTCAGATAAGTATCACCATTTAAAAGAAGAGAAGGAGCACTTGGCAGTCCAGATAATGGTTCTAGAACTAGAAAATAACGATTCTGAAGCTAGAGTTTCTCATCTGCAAGCAGATAAGCAAGAAATGGTTGAGCAGTTAGAGCAGGAAGAGAGCATAGCAATAGATATGTCTCCCTTTCATGAGTTGTCTTGTGACATTCTAAGACAAATGCACACCACATAGGAGCTGATCACTGAGGAAGTGTGTAGGCTCAAAGCCATGATGGTTAGATTGAAAGAAGTCAATGTAGAGGCCAATAGGCTTAAGGGAAAATATACTCGGTTTAAAGCAAACATCCTGAGCCAGATGGAATGGAGAGAAGGGAAGGTTGATTTCCCTAAACATCTCCCATTCAAGTCTGTAGATGATTTTAAAGAAGATATAGCCCTTATTGAATTCTGCAGGAACTGTGGCCTTAAGCTAATGGCTAAGATCCAAGAAAGAATGGATAAAAGTAACATCCTTTATCAAAAAATCCATGAAGTGCATGATAAGTGCAAGATGAGTTTTCCTCAGTCCGTCGATGATTTCCCAAGCAAAGAGCAACATTTATCAGACTTGAAGGAAGAGCTAGGCATTCAAATAGAATATGTAAAGAAGGTTGATGCCTTAGCCACTGATAATGTCCATCACTACATTGGGTTGTCATCAATATACAGTCATTTGCTTAAAGAAATCCACCAAGCAGCAGTTGCAGAAGTTCAGGGTGTTGAAACAGAACTTGGTAAAGATGTGACTTCCCAGAAGATTTTGCTCCCTTCCCCAGCAAATGTGGTTATCAAAGACACTGGTATCTGGTTCAGTTACATAGCAGAAGAGGAAAAGAAAGCAGTAGCAGCCAGTCCAACCGCCTCTCTCCCAGCAAGAGTGCCTTCCCAAGGGTGAACACACTTATCCTAAGGCGTTGTTCCTTTTTTTTTATTTGGTCTCCCTATGTTTAAAGCGTAGAATCACTGGACAGCTGTCCTTTTCCTTTTTGAGAAATTTTCTGTTTTAAGAGAAGGGCCACGATTTGTTTATTATTGAGGAAAAGTCTGGAGAGGACATGTGTAAAGAGCGAGGTGGCAGCCCAAGAGGCATTTTGTAAAGATATAAATAGAAGTTTAGGAAATAGTGAAAAAGGACTTTTGGCAAGGAAAATAATTTTCTTAACTTGTACGAGCTATCTTGCACTTGCTTCAAGGAAATGAAATTTTCCTAATAAGAGCCTGGAGAGGACGTCTTTTGCATGGAAATGGATGTTGGATTATTGTTGTGACTCTCATATTCTACAGTGAGATCTTTCTGTGTTGTCTTGAATTATTTCTCTGTATTGAATGATCTTACTGTTTCTTGTGCAAATGAATTTTTCTCCTACATGAGTAATGGAATGCGTTATATGTGAATCGGAATCTATCTTCTAATATCTGTTTCCTTCTTGTTGTAGATATATCTTTATGATTTAATGGTTGTCTGTTTATCTTTAGATACCTCTTCCAGCACATTACTCATACTTATACTTTTGCTCCTTGCAGGGATATTGTAGGCTTACTTCGGTTTTAAATACAGATTTGTTTTGAGTTCAGTCGTTAGATTAAGTTAGCTTAGGCACTTTCATATCATTTTAAAATCATAAAATCAAAAGAACAGTGGACCGGGCCATAACCGGTGTAATTGAAGCAAATCTCCAAACCTAATGGTTGCCGGAACTGCTAACCGGACGGATTCCCCATACCAAATGTTGGACAATCTAATTGGGATAGTCTAGTGGGGAGAATCCCTTTCTGCTTGATGCTACGATCTTCGGGGCATCAACAGGCCTACCCTTCATTTATGAGGGAATTGTAAAAATATTCAACCTTTGAAGGCGAGGGTGTCAATTTATGTATATGAAGAATGGTGAACTCTAAAAGAAGACTAAGCACAACAAGGGTTGGCCGACCCTTCATTCATGAGATAAATGTATACACAACAAAACCCATTTCACTGGCCCTTTCGGTATCACCTTGTAAATAGGTTGAAGTATCACCCGAATCGAATATGGGGGTTGCATAATCAAGATTCTCTTAACCATGGCGATGCACAGATGTGGTTACAATCTTCACTTAACATTTTATTTAACATCTACTAATGGGATAGAACACCAGATGAATTTGTAGTTGGAAGCTATCGCAGTATACAGAACTACTCTGAATCTCTATTGTATTCACCAGTTAGCTACGAATTCGTCAAACTATGTGTTTCTTCTTCACAATCACGCACTTGTATTCCAATTAATCAATGTGCGATTACCATTCACATACATATAAAGTAAGTACAAAAACTCACATAAACTCGAATAAAAAACATGCCATAAACTCATACACATAAACAAGAAGGATGGGCCGCCCCTTCTATGATGATCACTCGTTCTATGATTGATCCTTATCTTAAACGACTCTGTAAAATGTGCATTCGATCTCTCATGGATAATGCTAGTAGATTTGTTCTTAATCAATCAATTGATTTTGAAAATGAGGGGTCGTTCCTTAACCATCGATCATTAACATGAACATTTGCAAGTATACATCTAATATTAAAACACTAATTTGTAATTATAAACATTGTATGCATCTTATATTGACTACTTAATATTTACTGTTTTGCAGATAAAGCATGTATGAGTTGTTGAGCCTTAGTAAATACCAGGAAATCCCGTTCTTTGAATTGACAAAAGATCACGACCTTCATTTATTCATGAATGGATGGTATGTTGAGATGGATGAACCAGATAATTTGTACCCGGATTTATATCTATTCTGCTTGGATGAGGATGGAGCTCAAACTAGAGCTGGAATATTGACATATGCAGATCCTGTTTCTGATGAAGTGTTGCGAGTTCAAGTTGAAGTGGTCGATAGAGAAATGTGTTACCTTCTACAGCTCGATCTTTTGGTTTGTAATTATCGACCAGATCTAAATGAATAGTGGTACCGATCCAGATCTGGTTTCCTGTGCGAAGCAAGGGTGGATTTTGCCCTCGTATGATGTTTCTAATCATTCCGGAATTGATACCGCGTCATCCTTGAAGAAAGGAATTTTTTCAGTATGGAAGAAAAGAATGTTGGCTGCGAAAACTTTGTCTGCATTGCATTACATGAATATTGAAAAGAAGTTGATAAAGGTAACCCATGAAAGGATTCGTATCTACCTTAGAAGAACATTTCTCCAATTTATTGTAAAAGATGTGGACAAATCTTCCTTCAAACAAATCAAATCAAGTCCTTCTAAATCGATGATGCGAAAAGTGATTAAGAGCTTTGAAAGTTCAAAAGAAGTTCAACAAGAGCAGATCAAATTCTTTTTGTTCAATGAGAAAGTTTTTTCTATTGACGTAACAAGATGTATTGTTGCGCCTCCACACTTACAATATCAAAAGGTTTATGAGGAGGTCATGCAAATGATGGTTGTATCTCTTCTCCATACATTTACAACAACATTGAGAGATGTTATTCTATTGCCTTTCGATAAGGAGACCACATTGGCCTTCTTCCTGGAAATGAAGAAGAAATTAATTTGCCATCAGTAAATTTTTATATATTGGATGGGCAGCATACTATTTCTACGCAGAAAAGAATCATTGCATATGATCAATATAAACAACTCCATTCAAGGTATCGGCATCGAATAGCTCGTCTTCTACATAAAGATGTTCCTTAGCACATCATCAACAAATTAGGAAAACAACAAAATTTATCAAAGGAATTTGCAGACACTCCATTCATTTCTCAAGTTGTAAAAGCAAGGGAGAAATGGATATCCTGCGGTACTCCATCCCGCTCGGGAAAGGGAAACGTTTCCAGTGATGCTTGGCAGGTATACAATTTTTCTTCTTATCAATCAAAGTCTTTAGATTGCTGCATGTGTTATGAAATTAGCAAATTAACTGAAATATTCAATTTTATATCTTTGCAGTCTTTCCAAGCTAAATGTATGGATATCTTTGTTGTTCAAACAAAGGACAACCTTAAATACCAGCTAACTCTTGTTTTGACATCGGATCGACTGTGGATCAAATGGATGTCTATATTCGATCTTTACAAAAGTGGTTCCTTGCCATGCTCTCCCAAGAGCATCACTCGGGATGATTTTGTTCAACTAAAATAAGGAATCATGGCTCTAATTTTTTTAAACCATTGCGTGATCTTGATGAAGATGAATTAACCATTGTGGCGGACAATATAATCAACAGATCGGTTTGGATGAGCACATCAGTCGAGAAAAACGTTTGCACAGAAACTTTATATCAATATTGCAAACGAATCAAGGACAAGAGGTCAACCAGGCATTCGATCATTGAATATTTCAAAGTTAATGATGATCAAATTGATCGATCACAGATTGTCACTGACCATAACGTCATTGAAATCTATAAAATTGCACCAAACCATCTCCAACAACTGTGTGGTATTTTAAGCTCAGGAAAGCAAGCAAAATATCCGAGTAAAAAGACAAAGAACGAATCTGAAGTGGATAATGGTACCAAAATACCAAATGAAGCTCAGAAAATATTGAATCTATATATCAATAAAGAGAGGATGGGTATGTCCATTGACGACGTCGAAAATAGTTCACAGTTTGCTTGTGAATGTTGTTATCCTGCATCTTTGGTCAACACACTCAGATCCATTACATTTTTTGGTGCGACAGTCAGTTGTGAATTTGTTGCTGTGGATATGTGTAATTGTGATAGTCTATGGACAGAACAAGACATGCTTTTGTTTTTGTACTACTTAGAAACAAATGAAGAGGCATGTACTTGTATTTTTTTAGCTGATATGGAAAAATATTGCATGATTTCTAAATCTTTCACAATTTTCAACAAGAAATCAAAAAAACATATTACAAGAAATCCTACAAAGGGAGTTTATAGAAAATTATCCAAGGAATTGTTTATAGGATTCTCTATTATAGAGTGTTGGAGAATTGGAAGGGATAAAGATATTTTGTCTACTTCTCAAATTGATATGGATTGGAAGGATGAGGGCCTATCGATGATTGATTTACCTTGGCCCAAGGTTAACAACGATAGTGCGAGAAGCCATGTGTTTGAAAAAGAAAGGAAACGGTAATTCGGGATCACATAGTTTCCAGACAGGTCTCTTCTCAAGGCACAGTTCTTTTGTTGTACACAGGAGGTAGTCTTCTTCGTTCATTGATCAGGTCTCCAGAAAGAATAGTTATTTCTATTGTGGAGACAGTACAACAAGATTTGTTTATGAACAGTTTCTATCATGAATTGGGTATAAAACAAGGTATTTCTATTAACATTTTCAGATGTCTTTGGTTTTATTTTACTTTTCTCGATCGGTTATGTTCAATAACTTGTTCAAATTCCTATTCTATTACAGCTTCAAATAAAGAGCACACCTAGGTATCGTCCAAAGATGACGAAAGTGAATGTGATAGAGAATCCACACAAAAAAACCAAACTGGAGCACAAACAGGACAAGAAGGTAAAAATTTATTTTTCAAAGATCATGGTTAAACTAACTAAATTATGAAAGGGAATAGTGACCTTGAATACTTGCAAAAAATTATATAAAATTTATACCTGCAAATTTCCAGGTCAATATGATTGTATTGATATTCAACATGTGGATCATCCACAACCAGAGCTGGCATCGATGATGTCCCTAGATATTGGCCAACAAATAATATTGGAGAATAATGGACCATGTTAACAATCAAATTAACACCCTAGTCATGTAACAGAAGAAGCACATTTTTACCATGCACCCGCAACATGAAGACAGAAACATAAGTACATTCAGAGACAAGTCCTCTCTGATCTAATCACTTCTCCCACAAATGGAAGGATTAGGTGAAGACCATAAGAACCTAAGAAGACCAAGTTCAATGATTGAACCTCTCATAAAATGTCTAAAACTAAGATACACCAATCAATAAGTGAAGATGGATGCATTAAAGTGCATTAATTGTACTTAAAGTATGTTAAAGTTTTGCAAAAAGCCTAAAAACTATGGAAAAGTGGGTTTTTGAGCTAAAATAATAAAAAAAGATGAAAAGGAATAATCCCACATTGACAAGAGAAACATGAGGGCTCATTTCCCAATGATATATAAGAAAGGCATGGGAGGCATTGTAGAGTACACCGAAGGAAGAGCAAAGGCATGCTGAAGAGATTCTGAAGGAGGAGAATGAGCTCAAATTCTTCAAAAGCAAGGGTGAAAGAAAGGAAGCTCTTGACAATGGAAGAGGGATTCATACCAAGATCATTGGTAAGGATGTACTTCTTCTTAGTTTTAATATGAATGGATTCAATTTTCTACCATCTAAGAGTTTGAATTTGGCTTATCATGCATGAATTTAATTCTTAAATGAATCTAGATCTTAATGAGTTTTGATTAATGAATATAGATCTTTGTAAACTTGTGATAATCTTTTCATGTTGCTAACATAGGAACTCACCATTTCTTAGTAACATAGATTGATATGTTGCAAATATAACTCCCTACATGCAAACAACATAATCTATTATCAGATTGGCGACCAAATGGCTTGAAATCTCTTGAAATTTCCTCATATTTGATGATTTTTATTCATTTTTGATGATTTTTATTCATTTTTGGTGCTCTCCATTCTTTAGATCTACTCACTTGGAGCTTAAAGATCAGTTCAAGATCCATATATCCAGCAAGATGACCTCCAAACTAGCCTCCTCCCACCTTTCTTGAAGCAAATGCTTCAAAATCCCATTCTAGATCTCATTTTTCTGCATTCTAGATCTCAGTTTTGTTTGTGCATTCTAGAACTCGTTTTTGGGGATTTTTGCAGCCTTTAATGCTTGGTTTTGCTTCCTTTGGAGTGGTGTTATTGTATTCTTTGGTTTAGGATCTGATTAACTTGAATTTCCATCCTCCTTTGATCAGATCAGATCCCTCCTTTGCTCATATATTTGCTGAAAATTTCAATTCTGTTTTGCTTCATAAATGTGCACACGTTGAAATGTATGATGAGATCTCTTGAAGTTTGAACCTGTATGAAGGATTGATATGTATGTTTGGAGACTTGTTTAGAAGTGTATTTTTATGCTTATGATCAACCTCTCACTCATGTTAAATCCCTCCTTTCCTCATGTTTCTTGGCTTTAAAGATTTACATCTTATGTTTCCAATTTGCAGCTCATCCAACTAGTTTGTAAGAGACTTGTTTTAGATCTGTTTTGAAGGCTTAGAAAGTGCATTTGAAGACCTGTTTTGGAAGCTCCTTTTGTTTCTCATGATCAGTCTATAATTCATTTGATAAGTGTTCATATTCTTTGCATTGTTTCGGTCTAGATCTTTACCTTTGGACTCATCTTCCAATAACTTTCAAATCTGCCCCAAATCCGAATTTCTTTGTCAAATTGTGATGGATCTATTACATCTTTGCATGTGTTCTTTAGGTTAAGATATTTTTGTTGATAATACTTAGTTTATTTTTCCTTTTTTAGAACCTTTGAAATTTTTTTGCATCATTTGGATCAAAGATATCTCCCATTGGAATGACCTTCCAAAATTTTTAAGAATTGCTCCAAATTTGCTTTCTCTTTTCAATTTTTTTTTCAAGTTGTGATAGATCTTCTAGCTTGAGAGCATATTAGCTCATAGATCCCTGATTTTACATATCCATGACTGATCTTTAACTTCATTTGAATCTCCTTTACATCTTTGAAAATTTTACACACCTTCCAAACACATTAATTCAAGCTTCTAATCTTACACTAGTTGGTTGAGACCTCTTTGACTTTTGGATCTGTTTGGAGACCTGTTTTGGATGACATTTAAACACTTGTTTAGAGCATTATATGTAGATTGATATCAACCTTATACTCCTCTTGAAAAGTTAGGAAAGTTTCATAACATTTGGATCAAGACATTTACACTTGTAATTCACTTCCAAACACCTTTAAATCTGCTCCAAATTGTAATTAATTTTCAATATTTTTCAATTGGTAGTAGATCTATTTTGCTTACAACCTTATGAGATGATAGATCCATGTTTTAACATACTTAAGGACTGATATTAACCTACATTTATGTCTCTTTACATGGCTGCAAGTCTCCTAAAGCATACTTAAGAAATTGTTCACCAAAACACTTTAAGCACATTCAATTTTTCAAACCTTTAGAATATGTTGATTGGAAACATTAATCAAAATTTAACCATACACATTTGGAAACACCATACACACTTGAAATATCCTTTCACACACATTTGCAATTGAAGAACACCTTGAACATTACATGATTGAGATAATTTGAAAGTAATTTCTTCCCAAAAAACAGAATTAAACTTTAATTAGTTGCATTTTGTTTTGGAGTTAGAATATTTTCATGATTTTCGTGAACAATTAGAGAGAGTTGCACCTTTAGAGTTCAGTTTTCTTGATATATATTGTGTATGAGGCACCGTATCCTCTTCACTCACATCTTATTATGACCTTGTGAATGAGAAAGTGTATCTCGCTTGTAATAGTTTAGGAGTTCACTTTTCAAAGCATCTTATATCGAGCCACCGTATCCTCTTCACTCGCATATTATGATGATCTTGTGAATGAGAAAGTGGATCTCACTTGTAATAGAGTATATTTAATTTTTGCATACAATTTTCTGAGCCACCGTATCCTCTTCACTTGGGCCTTATGGCGATCTTGTGAACGAGAAAGTGGATCTCACGTGTACCAGTTTAGGATTTAATTCAAAATCATTCCAAAGGGCTTTGCGTATCCTCTTCACTTGGGCCTTATGGCGATCTTGTGAATGAAAAACAGGGATCCCCCATGTAATAGAATTAGATTCATGTTTACTTGAGATATCTGTTTGGGTTACATTGGTCTTTACACATCAATTATTATCCATATTTCAGAAAAACTGTGCATAAATATATGGAATCTACTAAAAATTTTGCATAACTGAAAGAAACTCATGAACCTCTCACTCTTCCTTAATTTAGAACATTAATTGAATTGGAAGGTAGAGTAGTGAGCATTTTGCATTGTTTGGTTCATTTTTCAGTTTTCAAGTCAAAACACCATCAATTTCATTTCCACTCCTGAAACTAAACAAACTACACTTAAAATTGGCACTTAATCTAAAATTGACAAACTTTTGATTTTCATATCACCAACAAGATTAGGTTAGTGCCCTAGATTAGGTTTGGAGATTTAACACTCCTGGGCTGCAAAACTTTAGAACTAGCATTGATTAAAGAGAGTAAATCCATTACTAGCAAAAAATGCTTGTCGGGAAAGCACTTCTGAAACATGCATCAAGCACGAGGTCAATCTGGATAAGTAAGGGTGGTACCCCCTTCTTTCTTATTTAGTGGGAAATGAGCTTATCGAAGGGATTCTATGTTCAATGACAAGTCCTCGGAGTGACATGATTGTTTCTAGAGTTTTTGGTAATAAGAGTTGTCCTCAACTTACAACTGTCCGCCCGACCATCGATTGTGAAGTGGTAACTTTAGTGGTTATTCTTAGGATATCACATAGGCTGTTGTGAGTGGGATACACTTGCAATACCTGAGACAAACTTTGGAACTTTTACTCCTTGGGAGGGTGAGTGGTCAGGAACCAACACTTGTACCCCTGGCGATTAAAGTTTATTGTAATTGTTTATCACACCTTCGCTCCTAGAAATTGTATGAGGACATGAAATCCCTCAGCAGCTACTAGTTTCGGAAGGCCCTACAATCCAACTTTTCACTGAGCTTCGGTTCTTTGGAAAAGTAAGTTTGCTTGCTTGAAATCTCTAGGGAATTTTTACTGGGTGGACACTTTTCATTTTTTGAGTCTAGACTGCCTTAGGATTGTTTGATTCAAACTATAATTTTAACACATCCTTTTATCAAATTCTTATAAGTGGCTACTCTCTCGATCCGCCAGTCATGGTGGCAGCGAGGTGAGTCACCAAAAATTGAAGGCCCTTCTACATTGCAGAGACAGACACAAAACCACATTCTAATGAATTGGAAACATAACTGATTTTCAACTCAATTAATAGTACTCGAGAAGAACAACATCAAATCAACACTGAGAATTCATCGTCACATCACGAACTGAATATAGACATAGTTGATAATCTTACTCTAGTTGAAATTGAAATATTGAAACATCACACACATGCTCATGAAATTCCTTCTTTGATGAGTTTTTCAGAACCAGTTGCACTTACTATCCGTGAGTCACTGGGTGATACCAAACCTCTTTCTAAAAGTTTGAATGACATGCACAAATCAACAAGGGACCCCATGGCTTTCTCAAACATTAGTTTTCCATATGGATAAGCTAACTAGGGTCAAAACACATAAGGAGTAAACCAAAGTCCTCATGGTATACAAAACACTTGTCCAAATTCTACTTCCGGGGGCAACCCTTCACCATGGAATGGTAATATTCCTAGCGGAAGTAATGAACCATGGAAAATTTATTCCAATTGGGGCTATGTTCCTCAGATTAGTGGAAATGCCCCGGGGGGTTATCCTCTGACTTATCCTAGCATAATGCCTAGCGGCAATCCACCTATCAACCCCATTATGCCATGGAGTGGGGAGGTTTCAGGAAGTATCCAATCTTCTTGGGGCCCACCTTCGCAAGGAGGACATCAACCTTGGAATGCTTATCCAAATCAAGGAAACAATCAATGGAGTGGTAATGTTCCACCAAGTAACCAATCTCAATGGAACATACCCCCGCAAGGGGGCAATCCACCCTTTAATCATATCCTGCAATGGAATGGTAGTGTTCCACCAAATAACCAATATCAATGGAACATACCTCCGCAAGGGGGCAATCCATACATGCAACCTAGTTCACAATGGACTGGGCAACATTCAAGAAGTAACAAATCTTTTTGGATGCCACCTCCACAAGGAGGAAGTCAACCTTCGAATGATTTTCAATACCAAGTACAATGGCCATGGTATGGTTGGGATCTAGGAAGTAACCAATATTCTTGGCCCCACCTCCACAAGGAGGCAATCCACCCAATGGTCATGTTTCAGGAAGTATCCAAACTTCTTGGGGTCAGTCTCCACAAACGGGAAACCCACCTTGGAATTATCATCACACCTAAGGACCATATTAGTGGAGTGGTCAGGTTCTAGAAAGAAACCAATATTTTTTGGGCCTAACCCCGCAAGGGGGAAATTCAACCATTAACCCCATTCCACCATGGAGTGGTCAAGTTCTAGAAAGTAACCATTCTTTTGGGAACCAACCTGCAAGACCTGCGTTTGATCCAGCTAGGCTGCCACATGAACCTCATGTCAATGGTATGATGGATTCCATCAACCATATTGAACTTATTACCCCACATCCGGGACAAGTTTCTATTCAGAATTCGCAACCCACAGCTGGCCAGGCAATGCAGCAACCTGCTAATCCTTCCAACACTTCTGACATCCTCACAGTATCATCCATAGACCTGAGAGGAAATAAGAGGAAGTACAAGAGTAAGAAAAATGCTAACTATGGGAACAGAGATGCACCAATTATGCTTCAATGCGGTGGGCAACAACAACCCACTATTTTGACACCGGTACCCCCCGCCAGGGGGCACCCAGCAGACCCACCCACAAGGGGGTAGTGATCCCAATGCCAATGTCTTCATATGTGATCCTAATATGAACATTCAAACAAGACTTAATTCTTATAATGTCTTGCCTAGTACATCAGATCAATCGAAATCACAGCCAAGTTGTTATCTCGACATTGAGAAACCAACCATAGACTTAGTACCACACCCCCCCAAAGGTGTTCTACATAGAACAACGCATAATCCTAACACTCAAGCTGCTCAGAATGGTAATGTTCTTGATGACCTAGCTCATTTACCATGTGCCATGTCGGCCTTAGAGGGATTGCAATGTAATTCTGTGCAAATAAAGGAACTATTATCTACCATTGGTGTTGTTGATCCATCCGATGAGACTTTGATCACATCAGACATAAACCATTCAATATGTAGGATCCCTTCCGAAGTTGCTTTTCAGATTAAAGTAATGACTCATGGTAAGAAAATCTATCTAACCATAGTAGATGAAGGGACCTCAGCTTGTGTATTGTCATTTCCATGTTGGCAAACATTTGGATCACCTCTATCTATCGTAGAAGTTTCAAACCTAGCTACTCAAATAGCTTCAACAGATTTGGATCAAAATATTCCCTTGATGGAGGAATATGATTCGGTTACCTAGCCCATTTGGGTTGTGAGCTCTCCCAGCTCACATGACTTCTTGGATTACATTTTATCAAATGAAGATATCCCTGAAGTTGTAAACATTTGGTTGAACCCACCTAAGGACATCTTTTGTGGGGACACTAGGAGCATACTTGATATAAATCTACCCAAGTATATGAGCATGATCTGCATGTTCCTAGATCTTATCTGGTATATTTGGAAACTTGCATATAGGCTTAGGCCATCCCTTTGTGCAGATGCATTTGAACCTTTTGCAACCCAAACTTACCATAGGGTCGAACTTGTTGGAAATTGGTGGGTCAGCCCTTCATATCTATATTTTCCACCATTCTGACAGCAGATCCTACCGAACATGGGACACCCTAGTCAGCACCCCATTGTCATTTTGGTGCCCATGTTGATTTATTCTTATAAGCCCGGGAGCCCTATTAGTCCCATCATGACTTGGAGTTTGAGACCACATATCTCTCTTTCATACATTTCTGACCATATCCTGATGGGCTCCCAATTTTTTGTCATTTTACATAAGCTTGTGTTAAAATATCCAGTTGAACATCCATGCAAACTGCTTCATTGCTTATTGCTTATGTTGCTTATTTGCCTGTATAGTCACTTTCTGTTACAAGATGCCTATAAATGATTGCTTATGTATATTTGACCCATACTCATGGAGGAAACATCTGCAAGAGTGTACATAACTAGCTCAGCCCTTGTTTGCAATATGGATCTTTACCTTGGCTTGACCCATGCCCTTGACATTTAGGCACATGCCCTTGAGACACTCATTTCCTCTAATGTACCATAGCATGCTTTATTCTTTTTTCAAGCTAATAAATGAAAAAGGTTAAAAAAAATTTGGAAAACAAAAAAATCCGAAAAGGGAGAGACTTGAATCACTTCATATTATAAACTTTGAAGAAAATCAAAACAGTCAGTCCTTGTCACCCTTGAACACGGCACATAATTTGGTCCCCGCTGTCAGTACACCATCTGCATTTTCCTTAGGAAACTGTTGTTAAATTTTCAGAATTTTCTTCAATCTGATCTAGGATCTTAACTGAGAGAACAACATGTACAACAAATCTACAACATATCAATGATGGACACAATAATGCAAGCACACAAGAGACACAGAGTTTACTTGGGGAAAACCATAAAGGTGAAAAACTCCAATAACTTCCTCAGAGATAGATAGAGCAATGATACAACCAGAATACAAGAGATAGTCTTCTCCTAGCAGCAGAGCCTCCTCCTCCACAAGTGCGCCACTCTCCCAAGTGTGAGTGAGAGAATAGAATGTGTAAAATGAGAGAGACACACTCTCTATTTATACACTAACTTGAATTGACCTTTACTCAACTAGGTCGGCCTCAACTTAACCACTTAACATAATGCTGACTGGGCCGACCCCCACTAGGGTGGTATAATAACCCTTTGACCCACATGGCCGACCCCCAATAGGGTGGTCTAATAACCCTTTGACCCACATGACTTATACAGGGCCGACCACAACAAGGTGGTCTAATAACCCATCAAGTATAAGTTACGACACTTACAATACAAATGACGACACTTCCGTATAGAGGAATAATAACATCAAAAACTGTACCAGTATTTTGAATAGATTTTCACCGATGGGTTATCCTTCCCATCACCAAGGGAGCTTTCGTTAATGCATCTGGCATTAGCGGATTTCATTAAGGTCGGTTACTCAAAGTCCTATGTTGTCAACTGTCCATTCTACGTCGTGTTATGTGTTCAAGGGAAGTCCAAATTGAGCGGCCATTCCTCAAATATTCTTGACCAATCATGTCGGCCTTCCTTGTGTCAGTATACAGTGTTGGATCTTGCAGTTCTACAAAATTATATCAGACTATTGATCTTTGTTTTGTATCGGTTGATGTGGGATGCATCAATTCCCTCCTTCCGATGGATCTATTCCTATCGACATCAAAACATCATCTAGGACATGGATCTAGAAACCCGAGAGTACCTTGGATCTTGCGGTCATTAGTGGCAGGTTTCCTCGCAAATGACAGTGGGTATACATCAATGACTCCTGATTGTTTGATTCTACAAGTGTTTGACTTCAGAACATTTATTCACACTTGTTAGTTTGTACTCAGTACCTTAGAGTCCATCATCATTATCGGTGGGTCTCTTCGCATCTGTTAATGGTATACATCAATGACCGGTAATGAGATGGTGTTTTATTATGCTCGACATCAGATCACTTATTCGCATGATATAAACTCATACTATCGTCAGATTGTATTGAAGACCTTGGGAAAAACAGTTGTATCACTCATCGATGCATTGCTCGAGCTGCACAAGATTAGACTACCATGTCAGAAGTTCAATAAAGACTTTGTTCTCGCACTCATCAAAGTGCATATTTACGTTTTCAAAAAAAATTGCTTTTGACATGGATCCATTGTGTATTGTTCGTGGCCATGCTTGTTTACTGCTGAGCATGGGTATGCTTGCCTCAGGAAGATATTATATATTTGATAAATTGCTATGTTTTGTAGGTGTGATCCTCAATCCCGTGCCCGTGAGCTTTCCTTCCCTTATCCTTGCTTTGAATGATAAAGAGTATCAGTATACAGAGTATAAAATTCAGTAATGTATTTCAGCCCTTAGCTCCGCTTCGAACCTCACACATTAGGGGGCATCTGTTAACAATCAAATTAACACCCTAGTCATGTGACAGAAGAAGCACATTTTTACCATGCGCCTGCAACATGAAGATAGAAACATAAGTACATTCAGAGACAAGTCCTCTCAGATCTAATCACTTCTCCCATAAATGGAAGGATTAGGTGAAGACAGTAAGAACGTAAGAAGACCAAGTTCAGTGATTGAACCGCTCATAAAAGGTCTAAAACTAAGCTACACCAATCAATAAGTGAAGATGAATGCATTAAAGTGCATTAATTGTACTTAAAGTATGTTAAAGTTGTGCAAAAAGCCTAAAAACTATGGAAAAGTGGGTTTTTGAGCTAAAATAATAAGAAAAGATGAAAAGGGATAATCCCACATTGAAAAGAGAAACATGAGGGCTCATTTCCCAATGCTATACTTAAAGTATGTTAAAGTTGTGCAAAAAGCCTAAAAACTATGGAAAAGTGGGTTTTTGAGATAAAATAATCAAAAAAGATGAAAAGGGATAATCCCACATTGAAAAGAGAAACATGAAGGCTCATTTCCCAATGCTATATAAGAAAGGCATGGGAGGCATTGTAGAGTAGACGAAAGGAAGAGAAAAGGCATGCTGAAAAGATTTTGAAGGAGGAGAAGGAGCTCAAATTCTTCAAAAGCGAGGGTGAAGGAAGGGAAGCTCATGACAATGGAAGAGGGATTCACACCAATATCATTGGTAAGGATGTACTTCTTCTTAGTTTTAATATGAATAGATTCAAGTTTCTACCATCTAAGAGTTTGAATTTGGCTTATCATGCATGAATTTAATTCTTAAATGAATCTAGATCTTAATGAGTTTTGATTAATGAATATAGATCTTTGTAAACTTGTGATAATCTTTTCATGTTGCTGACATAGGAACTCACCATTTCTTAGTAAGATATATTGATATGTTGCAGATCTAACTCCCTACATGCAAACAACATAATCTATTATCAGACCAGGAGGGAGCTTGGACAATAATGAACAAGGCGAGAGCTTGGACAATAAAGAACCAGAAGAGGGCTTGGACAATATTGAACCTGGAGAGGGCTTGGTGTCAAAACACGGTGTCTCTAGCGATGTTACTCACCAATCAAATGTTGGCCTGCCATTGACAAGTAAAAAACAGAATATTTTCTACTTAAATTGATAAAACAAATTTATTCCAAAATATATAATGACAAGCAATATTTTTGTGCAGCTCCCCATACAAAATTACTATTGATATTAGAAATGGAAGGTTTTCTATTTCACAAGAAAGTCACAGAAAATGACTCCAAAAGAGAAAGAAAAAAAAAGGAAATCAAAAAAATACTATTGGAGGGAAAAGAGTAAAAAAGGGGGAAGAGAATTCAAATTGTGAATTTGAATTTCAACATAGAAGAACTTCATATGAGTCACGAACACATGCCATTCAATTTTTGGAATTACTTCTTCCCAAATTCAATGTTGGGATTTGGTCATCTAAATGTTGTGTCAATGAGAAGAAGTCACTGTTTACAAATTTTTTTATGGCAGACGATAAAGATAAATCATATGAGCAAAAAAAATTATTTATTTGGTTTCGAGAGAGATGTACCAACGATCAAGAAGGAAATACACAAAAAAATATGGAGAGTGTGTGGAAGGAGTTCCCAATGAAAACTTTGGAAAGTAATACTTCAATGATTGTTTTGGAGGGTGATGGTGAGAAAGCACTTCCATGTGAAAAATGTATTTTGAGTAAACCCTTTATTGAATCATTCGCTAGGACAGATACTGAATTGGTACATCGACTTTGGCAGGATTTTAGTAAAATGCATGAATCAACTGATATCAAAACCTTCAATTCCTTCTCCTAGTTGAATCCTAGTTAAGTGACAGCCATCAAATGTAACCTATCATTGCCTATATATAGATGTAATCTATCATTTCTTATTTTAAATCATTCAATGTGTTTTCTATTTTTTCTAGAGACGTTGCTATTTTCGTCTGAATGTAACATATTATTAGTTTAGTGTGATGATTTTATTAAATCATTTGAATCTGTGAAATTTTGGGTGATTTTTGTATTAATATTTGGAAATCAACATCTTCATGTACAGTTGCATGGTTGTGATCATTAAATTCATTAACAAAGTGTTGTTGTTGTTGTTGTTATATATATAGTCACTGTTCTTATATGCAGTCGGGATATCACTACAAAAGAAACTATTGGTCCTGGGAGTAGAGGGATTTCTCTTTGGATTTCGGATGTTATCCGACATTGAAGATTATTCCAAACAACCTCATTTTGTCCATAAATACTATCGTTATTATACACGCATGTTCAGCCCTGAAATTATCAGTTTTGCGAGAGAGCATTTCGACGTTGCTATGTGGTTTTTCTTGCTCAACAATATGGAAATTAAAAATTTCCTTGGTATATTTGAATGGTTGAAAAATGAAAAATTTGTATTTATTTGGGGTCGAGAGCAATGTAAACTTAGTACTATTTATAATTACTCAATGTTTGCATACTATAATGTTGGTGACGTGCAGAACATATACAAAAAGTCATTCAAAGATGTACTTATCCAATATGGAGATATATATAAACAAACAGACATGTTGTTTATATATGAAAGGCAATATCAATCAATAGATAACAGCAAGGAAAACTGCTTGAAAATGCCAACTAGTTAGAAATTTGACGGTTCATAAGAGAGAGAAATAACTATAAAAACAATGTTGTGTTCTCTGTTGAATTATCTCGGGCCTCGTTCAAAACTGGGGCGTTGGTTAAAGACATTCAATTTCAAATGGCCGTCATATTATACAAAAAAATTTCATTTAGTGATTTGTATATTTTTTACAACTCCTACATTTAATTGATGTAAGTTTTATTGCACAATTCTCCTATTATTTATGGACATCGTACCATGTATCCGGTAATTTGTTTCAAAAATTGTTGAACATGAAAGCAATATACTTAGAAACATTGAACCATAATATTTTATTGAATGGGTTGTGTGTGTGTTTTTTTTGTTTGCAGATAGTACTAGAAGATTTGTTTATAGTAAACCATTGATCATTTTTTATTTCAATGGCGTTTTGTTACAAGCATTACATAGAAAACGAAAACCCGGATTGCGACGAACACCGGACATCGAAACATCAACAAAGTAGTATTTTATACATCCAGGCTTAAGGGATTTTTTTGAAAAATGCTTTAGTATTTTTTAGGTTGGGGTATGGACATCTGCTCAACGAAAAAACGTTGATGACTTTTTGCCTAGATTATTACAAAGAACGGGATTGAAAAGGGAACAATTTAGATTAATTTTAACACAAGAAGATTGTTCTTCCATAGCCAGAGCGGGTTTTCAGGATGATGGAAATCCTTATGTATTTTGCAAGCCTTTAAGTATAGTTTGAGACACTTTGATCCATGGTTGGGATCGGACAAATACAGTGATTGTAGATGAATCGAAAGAAAAACATGTTTCTAATGAGGAAGGGAACTGTATTATAACAAAAACTTATACTTGCGAAGATGTCAATGACACATTCTTGTTAGATCAATTATGGCCTTGCTTGCTGCACCTGAATGGCATGAGCAATGTGAGGCCAATTGTGAATAAAATGAAAATGAAAGTATTTTGTTAAATAATACACTTGAATGTTTGTTTATACTAGTATGTTCAATTTCACTATGATTATTATTCTTGTAAAGTGTTGAGTTTGGTTTCTGAAAATGCAAAATCAGAGTTTTAAATTGCTAAAATATGTTTTAAAATTTCAAGATTAAGTATTGGAAGTGTAAAAAGTAGCCTTCCAAAAGGGAAAGTGGCAATCTTCCCTTGGCAAATCAGATGAATGGGGGGAACTATCGAAGGAGAGAACTAGAGAAACTATGTACTTGGAGAATTGTAATGTTTTACAATCTTAAAAGAATTTCAGTTAGTTTCTCTTTTCCTTTATTTTGTTATGTGTATAAATTTTTCTTGATTCATTTTGGTTTTTCATACATACATCTAATAACTCTATTTAAATTGTATTGTTAAATCATAAAACATATAAATCTGTGTGCTTGATTTATCATTCATATGATTTATATGTATGTTATGCATCAGTAAATTTCTTTACTTGATTAATATTGTTTCACATTCTGCAATTACATAAAAGTCATTATCATCATATTAAGTTAATTTTCTAAGTTAAGTTATTAAGCATCTAATTAACAACTTCATAACTAGGCTTATGCCTATCATTTTAAGAACATACAAGAGGCATCCATCCATCAATGAGGTTGTGGCAGCATAAGCGTACATGTATTACATAAATGGAGTTATCCATTCATCATTCACATATAAAATATAACCTTCTAACAAGCTTATGCAATTGAAAGAAACCTCATTCATGAATATAACCTTCTAACAAGCTTAACATAACATATTCACGGCTTACAGTTATTTACACATTCATTCCACAGATTGAACATATCAAGCATAATTAAATACATAAACATTATAATTCATACACATATACACTTATCTGAATTTCACATGAATGTGGCAACTGGCTGCATGTGAGCCACGCTCCATCCTGTACTATTTCAGCTCCCAAGTTCACCCTCGACCTGAGATCCAGACATTAACCAGAGATATCTCACTCAATTTTTCTTAGATTCTTGCACTTCTTCTCACTCAACAATCACACCCCCTGTGCTCTGCGTGCATCCCCATGGACATACGTCCAACCACCCCGGCCATGCGTACAACAGGGTGCCCCACTTCTGACTCGATCACCGAGGAAACCCTATGTCCTCCTTTGGGATCCCACGTGGCTATCCCAAAGGAACACATTTCTTCATCCATAATCACGATTAGCCAGTAAATATCCAGATTAATTAAAATTAATAATAATTAATTAATAATTAATCCCCCACTAAGAATATGGATTAGGGGTATGGGTTTTGGGTTTTGGGTTTATCATAAGGTTTATAGAACAAGGGGTTAGGGAACAAGGTACATAAGTTAACCTTACCCCCTCACAACCCTTGGTTAATATCTGGATCTCCTCTTCAACCTTGCCAATTTGATCATAGAATGTTCAAATTACAATAACAACTCTAACCTGGGCCAGGGAGTGTTACAACCACAGTCTTGAGATGGATGAAGCCCGCAGGCCTGAGATGACCAAAGATGTTTTAATTAATTAATTAATTAAAAATATGCAATAAACATAATTACAAACTAAAGATTAAATATCAAATATTTGAAGAGGCATGAAGGTGAAAGGCCATGAGCTTGTTCTGGAAAGATGCAAGGTTTAAAGGATGAAGAAGATATAAGCAGAAGATCGAAGTGGAAGAAAGATGTCTCTTGGGTCCAAATTGAAGAAGAAACAAGCACAATTAGAGACTAATGAAGATCCACAATTGAAGAAAAGGTTCTGGAAAATCTGAAGAAGATAGACAAGGGTCGAAGGGTAGAGCTAGGGCAGGTTGTAGCCTGTTAAAAGGGTGTTGGTGCAGAAATGCTAATTGAAAAATTAACATTAATTTACTAATGTCTGTTAAGCATTTGCAGAAATAGATAAATGTTATAATTAAATAAATTCACTTAAAACATTAAAAAACACACAGATCATCAATTAAGACAAATCCAGATTGTAGATCAATGTATTTAATTATTGATTGCAAAATGAAAACAAGATAGTTTCATAAGATGAAGTGAAAATCATAACTCATCAAACAAATTTGATAAATTGACAAAAGAGATATCAAAAGAACAATAACTGTATTTCTTCAAGGCTGCAAAAAAGTACAATCTCTTACAAATCAGAGTCTCTCTAGTCCTCTTTTGATGATTTTTCTCCCCCTTAAGAATCCCTTTCCCTATGAGATATCTACTGTAACGTCCCCAGTTTGACGCTATCACATTAAAATTGTAAATGATGTAATCTTGTTATATAATCGTGGTGAGGAGCTCAAGGCCAAGGCCCCACCATCGATTTATTGATGCATATGGTTTACGTGCTAGCCCGACACAGTGGAATTGTAAATATCATGCAAATATGCATTTAATAAAATACCCACAACTAGCTATGCAATGCAACAAATAGATGGGGGCATGATTTTTCAAGGAATTGGGAGGGAAAACATTCAAACCCTTGGAGCCAATCAAGTCAAGCCAAGTGTCAATGAGAGAACCCATCAAACCCTCAACTACCCATGTTGACTTTTGTACCCAATCATTCAAGAGTTGGTTGAGGTAGTTAATGCCTTGGGAATGGAGATGTATGGCTGTCCAAATTCGGGTATGGGCAAGCCACCCTTCATGGAAAATCGTGTTTGTCTCCTTGGGCAAGAAAAGAGCCACGAAATTGCTCTCTAAGCCAGGGATTCACTATTTCCTTGTTCTCTCACGTAGCTCTAGCTGCCTAAGCGTTTTCCTCCCTGGTTTTTCTGTGTTCCCCTTCATCTTTTAGCTGGGAAGGGGTGTTTTTGTGTTGATTACTAGTGGGGAAGAGAACAGAACGTTTTTGGGTCTTCCTGGAGGTCATTTAGGCCATTGGAAAGGATCATAACTAGTGGGAGAAATCGGTTCTGCTCCTTGGGAGTTGAATTCGAAATTTCACAGTTCGTTTGGGTGAACCACGAGTTGGGAGAGCCAATGTGGTCCCTATGTTATGAGTATCTCTGTTTTAAATGCGTTGGGGTATGGGTAATGGGTAATCCATTGTTTTGGCTTGAGCTTGAGAGTAAGCATCCAGGGTTCAAGTGTATCCTGATAAACCCAGTTGGACTGGCTTAGCTGAGATGAAATGTTTAATGGGCTGTGTGTGAGCTTGAATGTCCCCTTTTCCTTGTGAGAATCATGCTCTGCTCAGGGGTAGTCTCTGAGTGCTGAAATAATACAGGCTGGGCAGAGACCTACAGTTGGGTGGAACGTTGTAGCGACACAGCTAGTTGTTTGGGGACCATTCTACCATAAAGATAAGTGTTTCTTTGTCTATGTGATTTACTTCTGCAATGTTTAAATGGATGAATATTTTGATATGCTGTATGCATATGATATGTGTGTGGGTAATGCTCTAAATTCCACTGTGCATAATTTCTTGTTTCCCATCTGCATACATCTCTTTTAATGGTGTGAATCTAATGAATGGGATGAATTTTTATGAAAAGCCCCAGAGATTGCCATCATGTACTCTCCCTTGCCAACTGATCAGGTAACATCAAGCGATGTTAATGACAGCCATGCAGGTAATGGTTATTTCTGCTTAGTTGCATGAATGTTGAAGGAGGATTTGGTAAGATTCCTTCAACTACAGTTAAACTATGTTGATTTGGTTTGCATGTGGTATTAAGTGCTTGAATGTGAATGTCAACCTACCAAGTATGGTGAGGTGTAGGTAAGTAAAGGCAAGGAGCCTTGCACCCTATAGTTTCTTAGAAACCTCAATGCATTCATATCAGAATTATATCATGCCATTTGTGTATGTTGGTTGTGAGTTAAGAAACCAAAGCACATGAGGACTTATGGTCCTATCATGGTAGTGCATGCTATGTGGGGAAGACATGGTTAGGCCATAATATGTTTGAAGGCATAATATTCATGAATTAATGCAAGGTTGCATTGAGGGGATGTGCATTAAAAATATTTTGTACAATCTCATGGTTATGCACGAAATGGTGATCTATTTAATGAGCTACTGTGAATGCAGGAGAATGATTGAATATAGAAGGTAGACATGTTGATGGGCTACCAAGAAGTGCTCTATTGGAAGGACAAAATTGCATGAAATGTGAAGTAATGAGTATTTACTATTTATCTAAATTGCATGGGTAGTGTGACTGTGTCTTGCAATTTTTAATGCATATATAGAGATGTATATATTTCATTGCATTTAAAATGTTAACAACTGAAAGTGTTTGAATTATTGAGCATTTTAATTCTGAGATCACTTCACTGACTGTTGTAGCATGAAGAGAGTATATGCATAAATACTCACAACATGTTTGGCTTATTGAATTTTCAGTTTTCAGGTATAAAGGTCTTGAGTATGGCAATGAGGATAAGTTCATAGTAAAGACTAGGATCTACCATGTGCAGAAGCCAAAGGTTATGAGAAGGTTCTCATGGTTGTAATTTATGCATGAAACAAATCTGAAAATTGTCAGGTTTAAGTTTATGAGAATAGTCTCATAGTTGTAAATCAATTTCTGTAGGAGATAGAATTGTAAATTCATGTTGAATTTAATTATTAATGCCATTGATTGGTTATGAAGCAATCAGATTTGAAATTTTTGTTAAATGTTGCTGACTGTTTGGCTATTTGATAAGTGTGCCAGGATGACACATTGCAGGAAGACCATGTGTGATGGCCTACAGAAGCCAAACTAGATGGGAAGGATCCCATGATTCAGAAATGGGTTTCGGGTGAAACGCCATTGTAAATGATGATAATGTCTGAACCGAACTGCATGTTGGTAAACCACGTGAGTGAGACAGTGAAATTATGCCAAGAAGGCATGTGTGGGTTATGGAACCTGAAAATATTGGGGGTGGAAAACCAAAGGACTGTTGACTCAGAGAAGGGAGCCCCCGTTCTTCTCAAATGAATAAAATATACATCTGTGAAACGAATGAGTATTCGGTAACCCTAACTGAGGATATACATGTCTAGTTATTAGATTTCATATGCAGAGCATGTTTTATTATTTCATTATTATTTCAGACTGCTTGAGTGGGACTAAGGCCTACATGGTTCACACCGGAAAGGGATGCATACCTTTCGGGTGATGGGTTATGCTAGGGTTTTCAATATTGACTACACCTTAAGGGAATGGATGCATTCCTGGTGTTTCAATACTTGATGGTGAATGTTATGAAATATGGTTACAATTCTATAACAGCAATACTGATGAGTCTACTTATCCTTCTTGTGCTATCAGCTTACAGAGATGCAATTTGGTGTTGCACGTAAGAGGCAAAGTGAAGAAAAGGTGCTCAAGAGGACTGTATGGCCAGTGATAACCTTTCTACACTCACACTAAAGGACACTAGAAGAGATGGATAGGCCCGAGGAGCTGTGTTGCAGAAAAGGGGTATCATCCTTGTGTAGTGTGAATGGGTATTGTGGGGCCATGCTATCCTGCAGTCAAGTGAGTCACCTATGGAGTTCCTGGAGGGAACCACTGGTTGCATAAGAGAAGGAGCCACATAATCATATTATGTTGTTCATATTTCCTGATAAACCCAGTCGATGTACTGGCTTGGAAATGGTTGTTGTATGCCTGATAAACCCAGTCGGTGTACTGGCTTGGCATTGGTTATTTGGGTGTTGTGGCGAAGGGTTGCTAGATTCCTGATAAACCTAGTCGGTGTACTGGCTTGGCATTGGTTATTTGCATGTTGTGGAGGTATTGGTGAAGGGTGTCATTTCCTGACAAACCTAGTCAGAGAACTAGCTTCAAAATGGTTGTTGTATGCTTGATAAACCCAGTCAGCCTACTGGCTTATCATATTGATTTTTGAAATGCTTGATAAACCCAGTCGGCGTACTGGCTTAGCATACTGATTTTTGAAATGCTTGATAAACCCAGTCAGCATACTGGCTTAGCATACTGATTTTTGAAATGCTTTATATACCCAGTCGGCGTACTGGCTTAGCATACTGAATTTGAAATGCTTGATAAACCCAGCCGGTGTACTGGCTTAGCATACTGATTTTAGGGATGTCTGATAAACCCAGTCGACGTACCGGCTTGGCATTGCCTATTTGGATGATGTTGTGGAGCAGTAGGTGTGCTGGCCAAGCATCCACCCCACAGGTGATCCAAGGCTTGTAAAGAAGAGAAGGAAACCCGTGGAGTAGCGAGGAAACGCACAATACAGATAAGTATTCATTTCAATTTATTTCTTGTTTGGAATAATGAATATTTTAGGTATAAGTCTTCTAATAGCTATGTTGATACACTATTGTTTCCTTATTGGAAACCTTGGCCATTGCAGGAAGCAAGGACCTTGAAAGAACTATAAATTCTTGGTAAAGCCAGAGAGTAACTGGTTGGAGCTATAAATGCTTGGTAAATCCAGAGAGTAATTGGTTGGGCGCTATAAAATTATTTGTAAAGCCAGAGAGTAACTGGTGGGGTGCTATAAAATTCTTGGTAAATTCAGAGAGTAGTTGGTGGGAACATTAACAACTTGATGTTGTGGAGCAGCTGGCGTGCTGGCCAAACATTCCTTAATTAATTGATAAAAACCAGTTGGTGTACTGGCCTGGCATCGCCTATTCGAGTGGTTGTGGAGTAGCATGCGTGCTGTCCCAAAATTCATTATTGTATCCATGGGAAATCCAATGCTTGGAAAGCAAAGAAGGATCCTGTGGAATAAAGTGAAGGCATCCGATACAGATAAGTATTTGGTTATCTTGCAACTTCTTGCTTATGAATATATGTGTGTATATGATTTGATTATGATTTCTCAAACTCTTGTCTAGAGATAAACCCTATGAAAATACATTAAACATGTGAATTGATTCAATGTTTGAGTGTAGGTATTGCTGGAAGCAAGGACTATGAAAGCATATGGGGGATGCATGTGGACATGTGACCATCCTAAAGAGAGCTTAGTATGAGCGATAATGAAAGATGGTGCTAGTGGAACTGTGTCGGTCCTAGTAACCAAAGGTTCTGTAAGCAATAATGGGGAAGGGTTCCCTAGTTGAAAGGCATTAGACAGACCTTAGACACTAAAGTGTCATAGCCAAGAAAGGGAAAGTCAAGCATTCACATTGAAGTGAAAGAGGCTAAGGAGCATAGAACCTGAGTGATGGAGTGGCTCCGGATTGGAACAAGACTAAGAGGGGGGAGCTCTTACTCTTCTCTTTCCTTTTGACTGATGCATCTTAGCAACAAAAAATTGTTGAGTGCATGTCATAAATGAAAACCAATTGTGTTTAATTGCTTGAAATGAATTGTGAATGCTGAAATAGTTATTTTCCTGTGAAAGGATGAACATGAATGAGTTCATGTGTATGTGGGAAAGCATGAAATGTGTGGAAGTCTCATGAGTAAAGCATGGACATTCCAAGTCAATTGGGAAAATAATTGACTAATTTTAATATTGTGTTATGCTTGTCCTAATAGGAGTTGCCATGATGAGTCTCACAGGTGAGACATTGAAAGCCATTGCTTGCAGTTGTTACCAGCCAAGTGTTGCTAGTGAGAAAAGTGAGAGCCAGTTGTGCACCGTGATCATGGCAGCAGACCAAAGCTATTTGTTTTGGATGGAAATCTTCCTCAAATAGCTGCCAGGATAGCAAGAAAGATGGCATCCATGGAATTACAGACTTATAGATCAGCTGGAAGGGTAATAAAGGAAAGGGATTGCTGTGGAGCAATGCCCACCTACAGAGATGGAAGATCAAAGCTAGTAGGAGCAGCTTGAGGAAGCCAAAGGACTTGATCCTAAAAGGTCAAAGTAAAGAGATGGAATGCAAGACAGACCTGCCACTGTTTGTGAATTTTTGAGGCATGTGTAAAGTGGGTATGCATACTGAAGTATTGGAACACCGAGGATGGTGTTATTCCAAAGGGAGGGGTATGTAATGTCCCCAGTTTGACCCTATCACATTAAAATTGTAAATGATGTAATCTTGTTATATAATCGTGATGAGGAGCTCAAGGCCAAGGCCCTGCCATCGATTTATTGATGCATATGGTTTACGTGATATCCCGACACAGTGGAATTGTAAATATCATGTAAATATGCATTTAATAAAATACCCACAACTAGCTATGCAATGCAACAAAGAGATGGGGGCATGATTTTTCAAGGAATTGGGAGGGAAAACATTCAAACCCTTGGAGCCAATCAAGTCAAGCCAAGTGTCAATGAGAGAACCCATCAAACCCTCAACTACCCATGTTGACTTTTGTACCCAATCATTCAAGAGTTGGTTGAGGTAGTTAATGCCTTGGGAATGGAGAGGTATGGCTATCCAAATTTGGGTATGGGCAAGCCACCCTTCATGGAAAATCGTGTTTGTCTCCTTAGGCAAGAAAAGAGCCACGAAATTGTTCTCTAAGCCAGGGATTCACTATTGCCTTGCTCTCTCATGCAGCTCTAGCTGCCTAGGCGTTTTCCTCCCTGGTTTTTCTATGTTCCCCTTCATCTTTTAGCTGGGAAGGGGTGTTTTTGTGTTGATTACTAGTGGGGAAGAGAACAGAACGTTTTTGGGTCTTCCTGGAGGTCGCTTAGGCCATTGGAAAGGATCATAACTAGTGGGAGAAATCGATTCTGCTCCTTGGGGGTTGAATTCAAAATTCCACAGTTCATTTGGGTGAACCATGAGTTGGGAGAGCCAATGTGGTCCCTATGTTATGAGTACCTCTGTTGTAAATGCGTTGGGGTATGGGTAATGGGTAATCCATTGTTTTGGCTTGAGCTTGAGAGTAAGCATCCAGGCTGATAAACCCAGTTGGACTATCTTGGCTGAGATGAAATGGTTAATGGGTTGTGTGTGAGCTTGAATGTCCCTTTTTCCTTGTGAGAATCATGCCCAGCTCGGGGGTGGTCTCTGAGTGCTGAAATAATACAGGTTGGGCAAAGACCTGCGGTTGGGTGGAACGTTGCAGCGACATAGCTAGTTGTTTGGGGACCATTCTACCATAAAGATAAGTGTTTCTTTGTCTATGTGATTTACTTCTGCAATTTTTAAATGGATGACTATTTTGATATGTTGTATGCATATGATATGTGTGTGGGTAATGCTTTAAATTCCGTTGTGCATAATTTCTTGTTTCTTATCTGCATACATCTCTTTTAATGGTGTGAATCTAATGAATGGGCTGAATTTTTATGAAAAGCCCCAGAGATTGCCATCATGTACTCTCCCGTGCCTTGGATGGATGGGTGGGTATGTTACATCTACCCTTTAATAATCATCATAAATAAGATACAAGGGATGAATTATCCCATAAAATAGAAATTAAAAAATCAAAATATCTAAGAATGGCCAAGGGCATCTTTGCACTTGGCTGAAACATCTAACAACTCATCTACATCAGAATATTGAGCCAGCTCGAGTCCCAATTAAGCATCACACATAAAAGATTCGATCTCATTTTTTCTCAATTTGTGCCAAGTGCGCAGAAAGATATGGATCTTGTGCTCTAGACTAACGGGCTACTTAATGAGCATATCAACTTCATAAATCTAGATGTGATCAAGCTATTGAATCTACCCTTTGACCTGCGCACACCTGGTTTCCACCTATTCTATCATCAACTTTGGTGGACAAGCCTTCTCAATCAGGTCCATTGTGGAAAACTGTAACATGATCATGATGTTATTTGCAGCATACCATCTTCTTCCACATATCGCCTGTGCCTTCTTAATTGTGTCCTCAACCATTTCATAAGCTTCCTGCCAAGCCTGCAGAGATTTTCTAATTTGCTTGAACTTGAGGATATCGAAAATAGGGATATCTTTAGGCTTATCTTTGATATAACTTTGCAACTCAGAAACATCATCCAAAGCTTGGAAGCTTGTTTCCTTCTTTCTATTTGCTGCCCAAGATTGACAGAAAGTTTCTCAAACTCCTGGTAAGTCTCTTGAATATCATTCAGGGAATTAAATAACTCAGTCAAGAGTTTATGATGCTCCTCATTAACTTGAAAGGCCAAATCCTTGAACTCTTGCTCAGAGAATCTTGGGAATGAAGTAGTTGTTGTTTCAGTATTTCTATTTTCTCTATATGTCCAGTGTTTTGGACTTGTGCATCCTACAATTCATCTTGGAGAGAAGTATTTTGCTCCTGCATATCTTTGAGCTGACTTTCATATCCATTTCTCAATTCATGAATGTGAGATTCATGTTCTTCTTTAAGTTTTACCAATTGCTCCTGAAGCTTTTGCACTTCTTCTTTCTTGATATCAATTTCTTTATTCAGTGAAATAACTGAATCAAAATTGGCTCCAGCAAATGCCCCCATAGCTGCAACAATGTCTATTGCTTCCTGCTGGACATCAATAGACTGTTTAGCCTGGATTATTTGATTGGGAATAAGTGCTTGCAGCATAGATGACCCCATGCTCCTCTTGGTACCTCTTCTTACCACTACCTTTGTTGATCTATTGTAAAAGTATTCCCCAAGGGGAACCACAACATCATCATCAGGATCAACTATCAGCTTATTTGAGGATGTGGAAGTGTTACCTATTGCAACCAATGGAGCTGTCTAGGTGACAGTGGAGTTAGGGATAGACATGGTGATCTGGGAGATAGATGGAGGAGAAGAGGTGATAACAGAAACTAAGGGTACAGAAGTTGGAGAAGTGAGTGAAGTGTCAACTTCAGAAAGAGGAGTAGGAGCTATGGTTGATGATGGTTGCAGAGAGACAGTTGGAAGCTGGATCTCAACACCTATAGGTGATAAAGTGGAAGGTGGGACTGACAAGGTTGGATTGAAGTAGTGATTTCAGGGAAGTGATCATCTGGAATGGGATCATCCACCACTATACTGTCAAGTAAATTAGTAACTTCCTGAGAACCTTCAGTTACCTCTTGTATTACAGGAACAGGTGGAAGTCTTTCATCTTCTCCATCACTTTCCGAGTCAATGTTCAATGTAGGTATTTGAGCTACAGAGATTTGAATCTTCTGCCTCTTAGCTGGAATGCTTGCAGCAATTACCTGACTGTCAAGTATTGAAGTCATATGTGCCAGCTCTTTCTTCATTTCATCAGTTGTTTGAAACAAAAGATTTTTTACCTGTTGGGTATCGTCCACAAGGATTTTTCCTTTGCCTCCATCTGGATATGTTAACATCAAAGGAGTAGCTACCTTTTGTGCTTATTTTTCTGCCATGTCTTTCTTGGCCTCTTCCCCAAGTTGCAGTTCCATTTTCCTGTAACTCAAGACCTTAGTCTTGAGTTCTGATTGATATTGAAGAATGAAACTCTATTCTTCACTTGTTTTGGCTCTAGCCAGGACTCCGAAAAATAGATTCCCCCCAGGTAGATGGAATCATCAGGGACAGTTTCATGCACATAGGTGGTATTCATGTGTTCTTGGGAAAAATGAGCAGCCAGGAATGCTTTGGGATCATGCATCCTTTTGGGGGCTTGTCCCAACTTTAATGAAACAATCTTCAGGCCCAATGTTGCAGCATGTGTAGAATTCTGGATAACCAGAGGCCCAAGGTTCAAAGGAAACTTTGGCCATCCTTTTCTTTTAGGCCCAGTTAACTTGAGGAAAACCCCATCGGTGACAGTTTGAAAAGCTATTTCTTCAAGAAACAATCTGTCTAGGACTATCCTTGGTAGCAAATGTATTGTGCTACCTCCAAAAACTCTGACATAGGAGAAGAATTATCCCACATACCAGTCACCAATTGTGGGGATGAGAGTTTTGGAATTATGAGAAAAGGCAAGTGCATCTACCTTGAATATCTGATGATAAATAGTTCCAAAGAAATAATGGCAGATATCATATAGTAGAGGGACATAGTTGTTTTCCCACAATGATGAACAATATAGTGTGAACTCGAGGAGTTGATGGAGTCCGGTTCCATCCCATGAAAGGGTACTGAAATTATGAGCAGAACACATCAATAACATAGGCTGAGTAAAAGAAAGGAGGCTTCTTTGAAACTGGTGTCTTTTGATAATGCTCAATGGATGTCATTAACTCATATGACAAAATTGAATCCCAATTGAACGACTCCCCGGTCGTGCGAACGTGATGAGCAACAGGTGCCCATTCAGCTTTGAACACAGAATAGTTGGGTAGACCATACAGCCTACAAAGCATGGCTGCTGAAAGGGAAAAGGGTTCCTTAAACCAAAATATAGGGTAAGCATTGTCAGCTCTGGGTATGAAGTTGGTTGGGTTATTCATCCATGATTTTATGATTTTGTCAAAATTAAACCGGGTTTGGGCAGAATCCAAGAAAGTGGAATTAAGGAGCTGGTTAGCCCACTTAAGAGCATAAGCTCTAATGAAAACCTCAGGGAGAAAAGAGGCCAATTGGGAACCCGCATTGTTGTTAAAGGAACGGTCTTTAGGGTTCGCGTGGTCGATTATCCATTTGAAAGCATTTGTGTAAGGGAGAAGGGAAGGCCTAGCTGCTATGGCATGTAACTAGGAGCTCCTAATTTTCTCATAGACAGGCCTGTTATCTTGGATGTCGGACAAGTCATCGTTATAAAAAATGGCTTAAATTTTAGACCAGTCAATCTCATAGGTTTTGGAAACTCGGTCACTGGTATCAGTAAGGATTCCAAAGCTAGGGTCTTTGCTCAACAATTCTTTCTGTGTTGTGTTAGAACGACTAACCCTCGACATTGTGAAGATTGATAAATTCTGGTAAAAAATAAATTAAAACCAACTAAAAACAGTTCGTAAATGACGAAAGAAATCATAGACAAATAATAAAATGACAAGAAAACGACCTGTGTTGTCGAAAAATGGCATAAAACACCCTTGGTAAAATCTTGCAGTAAAAATCCTTGACGCAGGTAATTTTCGAAATTGAAAAGTGGTAAAGAAAATAAAAAATTCAGCATATTTAACAATTTCGTCGGGTGAAATCTAAATCGTAGGATTAAGATAGATCGACAGCTAATATCTAATATGTGGGATGCAGAAAAAGAGTTGCGAAGTTGATTTTGGCAATTTATGTTCAATATTTCCACAATCCGCAATCCGTAATTGCGGATTGCGGTGCGGATTGCGGGTTGCGGAAAGAACGAATTTTAAATAAAACTCATGCTTTCCGCAAGAGTCTAAAAAACACACAAAAATTAATGAATTTTTTGAAGGAAAATTATGAATCTGATTGATTCATGACAAAAGAGATAAAATACATGATCAAGATCATGAAACTCTACATGAATTAGGATTTTACCTTCAAAATTTGAGTTGGGGCTCTGATTATTCGATGAAGTAATGGGATCTGTTGTGCCTACAACAAGCCGTTAATTCATGTATAACCAGAATGGTCAAGGCTGGAAAAATACTAAGCACAAAAGGGTCGTCCAACCCTTCATTTAGTACATAATTGTGAACACCAATATCCAACAATTCCCCTATATCCAGAATTGTGAACACAAGAAGGATTGGATGACCCTTCTTGCAGTCTATAACTAGTATGAAAATAATGCTCGGCAGAAGAAGGGTTGGTTGCCCCTTCATTTATGAGGGAATTGTGAAAATATTCAACCTACGAAGGCTAGGTCGTCAATTCATGTATAACCTAGAATGGTCAATAATGGAAAAATACTAAGCACAAGAAGGGCCGTCCGACCCTTCGTTTAGTATATAATTGTGAACACCGATATCCAACAATTCACCTATATCCAGAATGGTGAGCACAAGAAGGATCGAACGACCCTTCTTGCAGTCTAGAACTAGTATGGAAATAATACTGGGCAAAAGAAGGGTCAGCTGCCCCTTCATTTATGAGGGAATTGTGCAAATATTCAACCTACAAAGGATAGGATGTCAATTCATGTATATATTGAATGGTGAAGACTGGATAAATACTAAGCACAAGAAGGGTCGGTCGACCCTTCATTTAAAAGAGAAATGAAAAAAAAATTAATCTGCGAAGGCTGGGATGACAAATTTCTGACTACCAACTTTCACAGTAAATAGCAAGGATCGGGACATTAGCTAACTTATAACATGCAAACAATATTTATCCCGACTTCCGACTTCCTACAGGAAGGATTGACCGCTCCTTCATTTAGGATTCTCAGTTGCGGATTGCGGATTGAAGATTGAGGAACGGTAAGTTTTCTGTTGAAGAGTTTTGCACTTCTGCACCCGAAGTTGCAGATTGCGGATTACAGATTCGAGGTTGCGGATTGCGGATTGCGGAATGATAAGTTTTCCATTGTGGATTTTTGCACTTCCACACCCGCAATTACGGATTACGGATTCGCAGTTACAAATTGCAGATCCGAGTTATTTCGACTGTGTGCATGTATTCAGTCAGATTTGGAAAAAAAAGAGTATCAGGGTCTCCTATGACCTCTGAAGGACACCGAAGTGATCCTGGGATGTTACAAACATTATTTATTGGACAAATCTCATATTATTTATGGGCATTGTATCATGTATCTGGTGATGTGTTTCAAACATTGTTTCAAAAATTGCAGAACATGAAAGCAATATACTTAGAAACATTGAAACATAATATTTTCTTGACTGTGTTGTGTGTGTGTGTTGAAACATTGAAACATAATTTTAAAAGTGGCAATATCAAAAGAAAAAGTATGCTTTTGGAACCTGGATTTGGCACTTTTGGAAAATGGAAATTTGGCAGTTTCGGAACCGGTTTGGGCACTTTTGGAATCGGATTTGGTACTTTTGGAACCGGTTTTGTCACTTTTGGAACCTGGATTTGGCACTTTCGGAACCAGATTTGGCTCTTTCGGAACCGGATTTGGCACATTTGGAACCGGTTTTGGCACTTTTGGAACCTGGATTTGGCACTTTTGGAACCTGGATTTGGCACTTTTGGAATCGGATTTTGCTTGATTTTGGGGTTGAGAAAGGTTGTTTTTGACCTGTCTTTAAATTGACTTGGACTAGAATATGTCCAAGTTTAATGAAATTGGTGTTCACTCAAAAATTTTGATCTTGGATAGGCGCACTTCCCTATGCCAATTGAACTCCAAAATTCCACTTCTGTGAGAAGACCTACTTTTTCACTTCTGGAGGGATAGAGAGAGGGTTTTACCTTGTGAAAGTTGCTCTTTTTCAGGAAAGATATGATTCCATGTTAAGATTATATGCTACCATAGACTATATTGCAAATTCATTAGCATTCAATACACTATTCACAATAGCAGCATAATAAGGATCTCTGAAAGATACAAAATCACAAAGCACAAAAACAATATACCTTGGGAGACCCTCTAGGGGAAGAAAACCCAACAAGAAATTCCTTAATATAGATGATCAAGTAAAATGCCCCAAAAATATGTCTCACAAATAAGAGAGACAAAAAGACCAAACTCTGGACTCAAGCCACTCCTCCTTCTCCGTCGCATATATCTCTCTCTCTCCACTAATGTGAATTGCACAAGTGAGTGAATGAATAAATGAAGGAGTCTCTCCTTCTATTTATACATTACTTTCCACTGGCCACTTACCCTAACAGGGAAGACTTCTCTAGGAATACCCAATATAACATTATATTACATTTACTTGGGTGCTAACGATTCGACTTACATTGGATGTTTAACCTCATGACCTTTACATGACCAAATGTAATAATGACATCCCCTACAGAGGTAAAACATCCCGACTGAGTTACAATAATAAATTACCAGTAGAATATACTCTGAAGTTACATTAATTTAACATTTGCACTATACCTAGTGGTCAAAAGATCAACATCAGATTTAAAAGGCATAAATTGTGCAGTTCATGCCGGATTTTCCAACAACAACCACATCACTACAGAATTTCCAGTTCGCTACTGAATGTTCTAGAAGTAGTTTATTTATAGTTGGAGACAAGTGGTAGAGTATAAGTCATAAGAGGATTTGAATTGATTTAAAATCAGGGAATCAAGCTATCCCAAATTCTATAATATTTCTTGGATAATTTTAATTGATCTTCACCAAATTTCAATTAGGTAAAGCAATCCTAGATTTAATCCACAAAATCAGCAACTACAAATCATCTTCATATTTTTAGGAAGAGGATCGATTCAACAGTTCCAACTTTTCTTGGAATTGATTAGATATTACTTCTACTTTTAGTCTATTGTTAAAATTTTATTCAAAAAGTTTGTAGCTGCTAGTGGGATTGTAACTGTTATAAATTCTATCATTTGAAAAGTAAAATGGGGTCTTCCTCTTAGAAGGAAGCAGGGGATCGAATTCTTCAAGAACATAGTGTCAATGTAAAGGCCAGGAGTTATGATGTATACATTTTATTTCCTGTAACATGTCATGCTCAGAGATCTATCACCTTGATGGATAGGCTGTTCTCTCACTGTAATTTTCTTTTACTTCATATTTTGAATATAGAGATAGTTTATGCATTGCATAAATTTCCATACAAATTCAGATCTAATTAGCAGTAAGGATTTATTGTTAATTTCTTGAAGCTTGAGATATTTATTGAAATATTTCCATTCAGAACCAAAACATTGTTTTGGATGTGGATGTCTTCCTATGAATACATAAGAAGAACCGTTTTATAACTTGTGTATCCATATTCATGTTCTTTCTCTTCTGTTTTAAATTGATTTTCACAGTGTCTAGCCTTCATGGTGGATGCCTCTAACCTATGAATGTTTCCCATTTAATTAAATACAACTTGCAATTCCATACTACATGCTTAATTTGCTTGACCTACTTGACCCTACTTATCAATCTAAATTATTACCAACATTTGAGGTGCTTTGACTTTGTACCCAAGCACTCAAGTGAATACTCTAGAGCTAACATATTTTGGTGTTGTTCCTAGGGAATAGAGGAACGAAGACATCATTCCTTGGGTGTATGATATTGAACAGAGCTAGCTCTTGATGGTGAACATGAGTTAGACACAAAATTGTGACTGCAAATCATTCACCTGGAGGCTCTATGGTTGAAGAATCCACATGTGACTCCATTCTTCCAAAATGTCTAAATCATTTGATGCTCGGATGGAGGCTATTATAGTTGTGAGGTATGTCTCCTTTGATTTCTCTAAAATACCTGGCTTTCCAGATCCTGTACCAGATAAAGAAGAATGGGAAAATTGTCTTCCAAGGTTTAAGGGAGAAGATTGGGAATTTCCTATTGAATATTTGTTATATTTTCATGAATGTATGCATGTGTCAGATGAGAATTGTTCATGAATATGTTTTGATAAAGATGTTCAGGTATTCCCTAGAAGGAAACGCCTGAGAATGGTGTAGATCTTTACCTCCTTCCAACATTTCTTCATTGAATGAATTTCATTATGCATTTCATAATCATTATAAGAGATACTTTCCTAGAGACTTTCCTTTTTAGCACAGTTGTGAAGAATTTAATTCATATATTCAATGTTCAACAATTTATTCTTCTAGTATTGAGCAAGAGAAAGAATTTCTAAAGGATGATAGTTCTAGTGAAATGCATAAAAAATAGTTCCTCCCTCCCTACCTGTTAATCAGAAACAAAGTTCAAAATGAACGCTACGAGTCTATCTTATTTGAACAATCTTTGATAAGAACAAAAATAATGATCATAGAGCCATCGATACTTAAGGAGGATTGGTCTTGTTGTACCTATAAAAATTAGATGGGGTGTCAATCTTGTCACTTCCATTGTTAAATATATACATAAAATCAAAGGTAGAAGAGCATTGGGTATGGAATTGTTCATATCTAATGGATGTCATTTAATAAAACACTTGGTAACAAATTCCATTTCAAACCAATGTGATAATTTGCTACTTGTAAACTACATTGTGATAGTCATCAAGATCTCTATCACATTTAAAATGAAGAAACTGTTTTCTAACTAAATAATTTAGAAGACTACAACCAACATATAATATCCAAATCGTATCCATATTTATTTAAAACAAAATCTGGATGAATTAGTCAAATAAATAAATGCAAAAGTAAAAGAAGTCATTTTCACTATTAAGGAAATGAAATGAAGTGCAATCATTACACACTATCACTTTTATATGTTGTTTACTAAGGAATCATCATTCATATATATATATGATGGTCATTAACATCCACTGAGGTTGATTTTAGTCTATCAGACCTTTAAAAAGGTAACGAATCAATTGGTTTTCTTTATAGTTTTATTTATGTGCCCTGAAATATTTTAGAGAATTCTTCTTAGGTGTTCCTAGATCACCATATTTTGATGACTTAAAAGGTTAGGAATGTCAATATTATAGAAAATGTTTTGAAATTGGGATCTAATTTCGGTGTATGCAAGACATTCTAGGAGAAAGTGATTTTCATCTTAAACTCTCTTAGTGTAATCAAGATGAAAACTTTTTTCATCCCACAACGTTTTAGGAATTGCCTAGCATCCTATTTAACTATGGAACTTGTGAGCGTTTGTTCTTATTTTGGAAATGTTGATTTTCTTTTTTACACTAATTAAAATAGAGGGATACTTTTGATCTTCTAGGTTAGGGTTAATCATCTTCTTATAGTATCTTAATTTTTTCGTATCTTCTAATTCTTTATCACACCACAACTTTTCCTTAAATTTATATGTGATTTAATAATTTTAACATTATCACTATTTTGCAGAGTGACCTCTTCCTTGAATCCCAATAATTTAGTTAATAATTGGAATCTATATGCCAAACTTGCTTAAGTCATAGGTGGTTTTGATTGGAGTTTGAAGCAATCTTAGGAAACCTCTTGTCTTTCATGATATTTATCTTGTTCTTATACATTAGGTACCTAGTCATAAACATGTTCTCAATGTGGGAGAGTTTCACTTAGGAATGTGATTATACATTAGGTACCTAGTCATAGACATTTTGGTTTTATTAGTGCAACACTCTTCAACAATAGTCCTAAGTGTAATAAAGTGGTCCATAGTTGAATGATAGCTCATAAGTCCTGCTTGGCTTTTCACTTTTTTTCGGTGACTTTCTAGCAATATGTTGATCTTGTTTTCAAGAATAGTTATCTATAACTTGGCTAAAAGAGTGCTAATGATAATGATCATATAATAGAGGGATTGTTTTATATCTCTACTTTTTAAAATGGGAATAATGAGGCTTTGAGTCCATGGTTTAGGGAAACCCTGCTTGAATGCTAAATTGAAGAGCTTGTGGATGTGGGGGATGATGATAGGCCCACCAATTTTTAAGGTTTATGCTTGGAATCCTTTAAAGTCTTTAGCTTTCCCTTTTGCAAGTTGTTTGATCCTAAACAATTTTCCATTTTTTATGAAGATAGTGATTATTTTCTGTTTTTATTTGATTATTAATGATATATTAAAAATAAAATAAAAAGTTATTGGTTTTTATTAAAAGAAAAAAAATATAATTGAAAATATTTGGAATTTTTTTTGTTTTGTTTTTGATGTTAATGAGTTATTTTAAAAAATAATTTGAAATTGGAAAAATAAAAAAAATTACAGTGATAGGTGTTTATATTTTAGAATTTGGGGTGGACTAGCACCTCTATTTTTCCTAGATTGCTAGAGGACAAGACATGTGTATTGTCCACATTGATTTTACTGTCGTCGTTCCAAATTCAAAATAAACAATTATGAATAAATAAGAATATAAAAAATAATCAATAGATAATGCATGGATAACTAGTAACTAATGTCTAGATAAGTCGTAGTTGATGCCTGGATAACCAATAGTTCATGGCAGATAACTTATTTAACTAGAAGAAGGCGGACGATAATAGGTAGCTAAGGCATAGACAATGGGTGATTACAACTATGCATGGAGAACAAGTAAGAGATAACTTGTTCGTAGCAGTTAACTTCTGGCCTGTCAATATTCCACAAGTTAAATAACTATATTAATATCTAAAAATATTATTTAAAATATAAAATAGTATTTTTTTTTGTAAGCAGCATAGGTAAAATTATATTAGAGTACAAAAAATGTTACAATCTCATGAGAATCAGTAGATTCAGGAGCTTTCTGGAGCTTCTCATGGAACCAAGAGTACAAAACATAGTCTCTGTAGACCTTCCCTACAGTGGGTTGAGTAGCATAGACATTATGACAGCCGATCAGTAAAAACATTAACAAAACTAGACTAGCGTCTGATGATGGACCATTAGCAGAAACAAGGAAAACATAAAATCTAACCGCAAAAAACAGAAGAGTTGGGCTCACATAGAGTAGCATTAGGTACTGGATTTTGCATTCTCGGAGCCATGATTTTCCTCAGAGATTGGGAAGGAGCCGAAGAAATCGTCATCCCACTGTTGAGTTGGGAGCTTGATGGGCAGGGGCTCGTCTTTGCGTGGAGGAACAGCTTCATCCTCGGCTTACGAACTCGCCTGTAATGCAGAATATAAATGGTTGAGGGAATAGGAAAGGGTATCCTCGAGGGAGGAGAGCCCTGAACCACAATCGCTGCTAGAGAACTTGGGCCAAAACTGGGGCCACGAACAGAAACCATGTCGTCTGAAGCTACAACACCCATGGAATCGTGTAGGGAACTGCCAGTGGCTTGGGCATCTGCTGCGGTATCAGCGCCCTCAATATGAATGGTTAAATCATTAGCAAAACATTCAGCTGGACCAGTAGGACCATAATTGGGTGGAGGAGCTAGGTGAGGAAACAGAGAATACCTGTGACTGGTCAGCTTGGCCTCCAGAGTAGCCAATACTTCATCCAAATGGGGCATATTGGCCCTGGTATCCATGATTGCAACCTTATCCAGGTTCCAGTTAGTGAGAATCCCTTCAAACAGTGTGCCTAGCATATTTTTCATAAGCCAGTAATAGTTAACCTGGGTGCCTTGGCTGCCAAAGGCCAGAATTTATGCCACACTGCGCGACTCCTAATCATCTACCAGTTGGTGAACAGGGACAGAGATGTTGCCCTTGTAACCATTGTTTGTAGTTGTTTCCTTCTCGGCAGAGGTCGCATTTTTCCCTACACCATGACCAGCACCCCACTTGGAAGTGTTGCGTGTTCTAGTCATGGTGGTATCGGCGAAGTCATAGGAAAACTAAGTAGGGGCAGAGCTTTCAGCAATGGAGACAGACAGAGAATAGCAGACGCATGTGATGATCGCAGGGGCATGGATGGGGAGCCTCATATCTATGATCATGCTGAAGGGATCATACTTCACACGGGAGAGATTAATGGTGTAAATGAACTAGGTGGGAAGGAGGGACGTAGAAACTAGAGCCAGCATAAATGCCAACCGTCAGGCCATGTGGGTTATAAAAACAAACTCGAGCGAGGAGGCCAAATGGAATAGGGCCGTAACCAGCATTAAAGGCAGGGTCTTGGGTGAGGCACAAACAGGGGCTTGTTTCAAGGTGGTGGAGCCACTCTCCTAGGTGGGCAGATGGCGCTCCCTATCATGGCTCTAGCGGTCGTGTCACCCGCATCCAGGGTGGAGAGATCCTTTCTAGCTTGAGTAGTGCAGAATTGCAGGAGCTGGTTGGAGGAGTTTCTTAGGATTCCATTCCAGAGGGAAATATTTCATGAGACACCTTCATTAGCTAATCTGTCAGCTAAGGAGTTGGCTCTGTGCTTCACATGATGGGAGGTGATATTCATGTGATCACTCAGAACAGTTGCCAACTTTTGGATTTTGTTTTTTAGTCTCCAACTTGATGAGAGTTTGTATATTTGAGAACCATTTTGAATTTTAGAGGCCAAGCCAAGGATCAGTTGTGAATCTCCTTCCTCTATCAGAGGGTGGAGGTTACTATCTTTGGCAATGATGATACCCTATAAGAGACCTTCCAGTTCAGCTACATTCTTGTTGTCATGCCCAATGTTACCATAGTAGATCCTAATGATTTGACCCTCGTGATCACAGAAGACTCCTTCGAATCCAACCATGCCAGGATTTCCTTTAGAGGCACCATCAAAGTTGAGCTTGAAGAGACTTGAGGCTGGTGGGGACCAGTGGATCGGGCTAGAGATGCAAGGGTTGGAGTGTAACATGACAGCGAGGGAGGGCTACTGCGTGAAGTTCTAGTTGTGAAGGATTCTCAACTCCAAATTGGTGGTGGGGAGATCAGAGGTGTGCCAAGGTGAGGCGAAAAGGGTCTCTTGAATATTTATTTTAAGCGTGTCTCATATTTTATCAGGGGATTTGCACTTTTCCTCGAAGATCCTAGAATTTCTTTCTTTCCAGATGTTCCAGACTAGGAGGCCTAGAGTGAGATCCCAAAGTCTGTTAAGTTGAGCACTTTGAAAAGGATCTGTTTCCCAATGTTGAAAGGTACCAATGACGTCTCCTTTGACTCTGCTGGATCATCGGAAAGCTTCTGCCACTTTGTCCCAAAGCATGGAGGCTAAGCCGCAGGAGTCAAGCAAATGGTCCATGTTCTCAACATTATGATCGCACATGACACAGATGGGGGGGGGAAATGAATCCTTTTTTCTGCAAAGTGTCCCAAGTGAGAATACTTCAGTGGGTAAGCAGCGAGAGGAATGTTGAAACTTTTGGTCGAAGAAAAGGGTTCCATATCTTCTTCCAAAGGGGGAAGAGTGTGATGGCATCTTTTTGGGCCAAAATGGAATAGGCTTCTTTGACCGTAAAAGACCCCTTAGGAAGATGACCCCATCGAATGATCTCGTTGCCAAGAGAGATGTTCATTTTCCTCGTTTGGAGTCAGTCCAAACTATCTCGAAATTATCAGATGGTATTCTGGGTTTCCAGATCCTGGGATTCTTCTAGTTTCTGAATGAGGAAGTTTCAGTAGGGTCCCAGAAATCACGGACGACAGAGTTGGAAGTCGCTTGCCAGATAATAGGCGTTTCTCTGCAGATGGAGAGGCTACTAAGTTTGGGCATTTGCTGCCACGAATCCTGCCAAAAGAATGCAAGGGATCCATCTTTGATTTCCCAGAAACTGTGGTGTTGAATGAGAGCCTTTTGGGACTTAGCTGCCTTCCAAATTAGAGATCCCGGGGGGTTAGAGTCATACCTGATAAGCTAGGAGGGGTCCCAGTGAGGAGCATATTTCCTGTTCCATAATTGCGCCCAGGGTGAATCATTCTTGGAGATCCACCTCCACCAAATTTTAGCTGAGAGTGCCTTGTTGTTGATATCAAGGTCTCTTAGACCAAGGCCTCCTTCACGCTTGGGGAGGCAGACCGTCTGCCATTTCAATAGGGCCCACCTGTTGTTCTGTTGACTTTTACCCCAGAGGAAGGACCGTTGTATCTTTCTGAGAGATTTCAGGACCCACTTGGGAGCTGCAAGGACAGAAAAAGGTAAAGGGGCATGGACTAGAGGACGGATTTGAGGAGGGTAAGGCAACAGGGTAGATTGAGAGAGTGGAACGTCCAAGAGGAAATCTGTGAATCAATCTTGTCAAGAAGCTCTCTCCAAGAGGAATGCTTGATGGATGAGTCAAAGAGGGGAGCTCCGAGGTACTTAGTGGGTAAGGAGGAGGTGGCGAAGCCCAGAATGCAAGCTATGTTGCACTTAGAGACATCATCAGTGTTAAAGAAGAATATTTGATATTTATCAAGGTTGATGGAGGTGCCAGAGGTTTCAGAGAAGATATTGATGATCTTTTGAAAGGAGAGAGCTTCATGCATAGAGGGGTGGCCAAACAGGAGGTTGTCATCCATGAATTGTTGGTAGGCTATGGGGCCTCCTCCATGAAGCAACAGGCCTTGAAGGGAACTGGAAGCAACCGCAACTTGAATTATTCTTCCCAATCCTTCTGCCATGAGGATGAAAATAAATGGAGAGAGGGGATCACCTTGATGGATGCCACAGGAAGGGGTGAATGTGGGAGAGGGAGAGCCATTAACGAGGATGGAGAAAAAGGCAGAGGATACGAGGGAGGAGATCCAGTTGGTCCAAGCGGGGCTGAATCCAAAGGCTAACAACATTTTCCCGATGAATTCCCAGCTAATTTTATCGAAAGCCTTGGAGAGATCCAGCTTTAAGAGTATACCAGGAGTGTGGTGAAATTTGAGGGAGTGAGTGACTTCATGGGTGAGGATGATACCATCCAGAATCTGTCTTCCTTCTACATAATTGGTTTTCTCTGGGGAGATGAGCAAGGGTAAGAGTGGTTTGAGATGATTGGAAACCACCTTTGAAATGATTTTGTAGATGACATTGCAGAGAGAGATCGGTCGGAACTTACCAGGATGTGAAGTTCCAGACTCTTTGGGGATTAGGGAGATATGTGTGGCATTGAGGGCTAGCAACACCCATTTCTTATGCCTGGATTCTTCGACAACCTCCAAGACTTCATTTTTTATCAAATCCCAGCAGTGATGAAAGAAGTTGGTGGTGAAGCCGTTCGGGCTAGGCACTTTATCATCTGCCATTTTGTTGACAGCGGTTTCAACTTCCTGAATTAAGATGGGATGCATTAAGGAGGTGTTGTGCTCGTCTGTGATGATGGCGAGGATGTGGTGCATAGCCTGAGTGATGGCAGTGTTCCTGGAGCCAAGTGGTTCTGTGAGGAGGTCGTGAAAGAACCTTTTGAGTTCCTATTCAATGTCGGTCTACTCCTCCAAGACGTCACTAGAATTTGCTTTGAGCCTGGTGATGCGATTGTGCATTCTATGCTAAAGGGTGGAGCGATGGAAGAAGGAGGTGTTGCGATCTCCCTCTTTGAGCCAAGAGACTCTTGACTTTTTCTTCCACAAATTTTCTTCTTGAAGACAACATTGATTGAGCTTTTCCATAAGTTCCTTTTCCTTTAATTTGTGCTCTTGTGAGAGGCCATCATCCATGATGGTGCATTGGAGTGAATCGAGCTCATCTTCGATCAGTTTATTATCTTTGAATATGTTTCCAAAGGTAGAATGGTTCCAATTCTTGAGATTGGCTCAAAGGAGTTTGAGTTTCTGCTGAAGGATGGCCATTTTTTATTTGCCTTCAACACGCATCTCCGACCACCAGGCACTGATCGTATCCGAGAAGTCGAGATGGGAAAGCCATAATTTCTCAAATCTGAAATGCCTGTGGGGATGGGCTCCAAGACTTTGTCATGTTAAGTCAATGGGCCAATGATCTAAACCAGCTATCGGTAGAACAGAGGAGGCGAGGATTCCACCTACTAGAGGGAGGTTTTCTGAGATCAAAAACCTGTCAAGGCGCTTTGCTATTTGATGGACACCACCCATTCTATTGTTCCAAGTGAAGAAGTTGGAGGAAGGTTGCAAATCCATGAGATGGTTGTCGGCGATGAAGGATTTGAAAAGAAGGTCTTCAGTGGATAGGAGCAGAGACCTCCTTTTTTTTCTTCGAGGGCAGTGATCATGTTGAAATCTACCCCGATGATGAGGGGGGAGTCCGAATGGAGAGAGGAAACCCAGCTGGGGAAGTGGAGAAGTTGGGCTTTGAGACTAGGGAGCTGAGGGCTGTAGACATTGAGGAGGTGAACATGATGGTTGGTACCAAGGATGTGGAATGAGGCAAGATAACATGGGGGGTAGCTACATAATTATCGAGGGTTAAGACAGTAGGGTTCCAGGCTATGGAAATGCCCCCGACAGCTCTAGTGGCATCGATGGAAAAGCTTTGGAAGCCTCTCCATAGATTGGACATGAGATGGCTAAGGGTTTCAGAAGAGCACTTATTTTCTTGGAAAAAGAGAACAGAGGAGGACTCAGAAAGGATTTTTCTCTTTAACATGTGACGTTTGGAGAGACCATTGATTGCTCTGAGATTCCATGAGATGATATTCATTGGGAGGGGTGTTAACACCCAAAAAGTGCTCACTAGCTCATTTCCTTATTCACATGACCCATTTGTCCACTTTTTCACCATTTGAGCCTCTAAAGCCATCAAAAGGTCACCAAAAGACCTTAATACACCCCTTTTTCCACTCAAAATGAATATTTTTCCTCAAAAAGCATAAAAAACCCTCAAAAAGGGTCTAGAATTCCCAAAAATATTAAAAAGGGAATAAAAATATTCAAAATATTCAAAAAAGGAAAAAGGAGGGAAAAGGTACCTAAACCATGTTGGAATACCATTGGTTTCCTCAAAACCATAATGGTATTTCCCACCACCAAAAACTATAAAAAGGTGGTAGGGGCTCCTCACTTTCCATCCATCCATCTTCCTATCCTCATGCTGTCAAAATCTCCCTTGAGCTTTTGACCATTGTAGCCATCTTGGAGAAGAGACCTTTGGAGCTTGGAGCTACTCACCTTGGAAGTTGCTCAACAATCTTCACCATTTGGAGGTATCACCATTGCAAGCACTTGCTTGCCCCTATTCTTAATACAAAGTTATTCTTTATTCTATTTCTTGTTCTTGTTTTCAAATCTTTCAAAAGTTTATTATGATATGCACATGCTAGTTTAGTTTTAGATTTAGATTTACAATTGTTTTTGCTTTCAATATTTGAAACTGCTATCACTTGTTGATAGGTGCCCATTGCACTAAGCTTGGTTGCAAAACCAAGCCAACAGTTTTTGGTGACTCCGCTGGCTTCGAATTCTTAGATCTCAAATTTTGCTTTAGATCTTAGTTTTTGTTAGTATTAGTCAGTTTAATTCATAGATCTGCCATCCTATACAGCAGATCCATTGCTGTTCTAGATTTTGCCCCTTTTTATTGCCATTAACAGCCCGAAATTGCCATTTTCGGGTTCATTTTTCGGCGTCCGTGTACGGCTTTCGTCTCGCGGCTTTTTTCCCAACAGTCGCGCGGCTCATCGCGACTTCGCGGCTCTTTTCCGCGCGGCTCGCCGCGGCTTCGCGGCTAATTTGTGCGCTGCACATCGTGGCTTCGCGACCATTTGCCACGCTGCACATCACGACTGTGTGCCGAAATCCCGCGCTGCACATCGCGGCTTCGTGGCTGAAACCCACGCTGCACATCGCGGCTTTGTGGCTGAAACCTGCGCTGCCTATCGCGACTATGTGACAGAAACCCGCGCGGTCCATCGCGGTTGTTCTGCCAAAACCCGCGATGCAAGTTTTTTCAATTCGGCTAATCCGTTAAAAAAGTAATTTTTTGTTGTATCTTCTGCCCACTTAGCTATTTTACAGTATTAAAATTCCTGCATTATTACAGCCATATAAATCTTTTTACTATTTAGAATGCACCTTTAAAAAAAAGTCTTTTTACAAAATTTTCCGAAATTGAAAGAAGGATTTATTTGCATTTTATCTAGATAAAAAATTTACTGTTTACTTCCTTGATATTTTGCCCATAGCAATTTTTAAAAAGAAATCCATTTATTTCTTGAAGTATTCATATTATTTGCTTTCCTATTTCAAAGATCCTTTGTTTTTTGAATAGTTTCTGCAAAGCATTTACATTTTCAATTTTAGTTTAAAATACCACACGTGCACCCACTCAAACACATAATTTAAACTGAGCCTTAAAATTTACCCTAACTTCAACCAACTTTTAACCCGACTTGGGGAGCACTTAAAAGAACTTTGTATCTAGGTAGAATTGAGGGGATAGGTGTTCCAATAACACCCCTTAGTTATTACATTTGAGACATAGCTTTTGTCCATTAGGGAACCAAAATCTCCTAGTATTTTTTGGCACGTTCACAACCAGTTTATCAGAGGGCCTCTCCCCTAGGAGGGTTGAAGTCGCGAGGATGGTTCCGGAATCCTGAGTGGAATACCAAAATCCATTCAGTAACCGAAGGCTACCATTCGCAGTTCTCGGGATATCCCTGTATGGGGGTATTGCAGTAAAAGGACCAAATGGCATATTCACCTTTTCTGAACATGTCATGAACGGAGTATCCTAGTTGCCATTCTTTAGGATTGATTACCAGGTGTCCCTCCCGGTAGGGGGATATCTAGCCGTTGATTCAACACTCAATATTGTCTAACTTGGATTTCATCACCTTGCAGAGAATATCATTTGTTGACTCACAATACTTCTAGTTAGGTGTTTGCATGATACAATCCACCTTTGGTCTAGTAGCACCTCTTTTTCTAGAAGTTGTTTGACTGTTGGTATTCTGACAATTTTTTGTTGCATCCCTCCACTTATTATAGCACAGCTGCTATAATAAGTGCTTTTTGAGGTTGATTTTTTGGCCTGAGAGCCTTTATTTTCACTTCCCTTTTTGCACCCTTGGTTGCATTAGGGTTTCGAGTTTTTTATACATCACCATCTTACACTGAAATTTTTTTAAAAACACATATATCTCACCATTGAGAATTTTAGGCGATCTCGTCGTCTTCAGGGTGAACCCCCTCAGTTCAGTCTACTTGGCTCTCCACGTCACCAACGTTGAGCCTTATCCCTTGACTCGACATGTCATCGGCCAAACATACAGTCATCCGATTCTGACATGCCTCACTTCACATCTGATTCTGAGGCTGAATCCGAAAACCCTACTGAATTATTACCAACCAACCTCGTGGCTGGAACACAATTCGACCCACTTTTTACCAGTACTATAGGAGATACATCCACAAACCCTTCTACTGCGGTGCCATCCATGGCAAAAACCACCCCTCTAGGTATGCCTAATATGGGGGACACTCCACCTTTAGGAATGCCCAACACAGGACTACCTCCTATTATGGGTATGCCAAACATAGGGGTCACACCCCCTCTCATTACCACAACCCAGATCCCAGGAATTCCTACTACTATTCCTAACCCCGGTGTAACCCATGTTGCACTTGGAAACGCTGGCCCATACCAAACCACAACTGTTGGAGGACACATACCTTCAATACCTAGCATACCCTTAGGGGCTACTGGACCACTACATCATGCAACCATGAATAGTCATGTCTCAGTCACTACGCCACACCCATCTGCTAGTTTACCTTACATGGCTAGTCTGAACTTACCAGACTTATCTAGGCTAACCAACGATCCTATCAGACACAACCCTACATGGCCAACCATGCCTACAAAGCTCCCCTCGAACATACCCAAGTTTGAAGGAAAACCTGGAGAGGACCCTCAAAACCACATAATGTCTTTTCACCTATGGTGTTCATCTAACTCCATAGTGGATGACTCCATTCGTTTAAGACTATTGCAATGAACATTCACTGGCTCTGCAACCAAGTGGTACATCGAACAACCACATGGGACCCACCATAATTTTACGTCTCTCGCATCCACTTTCCTTCAGTTTTTTCAGCTACCTGTACGTTACGATGCAGGAGTTGAAATACTGTTGTCTTGCAGACAAAACACAGCTACCCACATCACGAACCACATCCATGAGTGGCGCAAGCGTCGTAGCCTCTGTAAGATTAAACTGGATGACTGTATATTTTTGGACTGGTTTCTTAAATCACTCCTACCCCTCATAGCAAAAGATGTAGCCTCCAAATGACCCCAGTCAGAGGAAGAAGCTATCCTAAAAGCTCAGCAATTCGACCTAATTTACACCCAATCAGGCTATCTTTACACCATCATACCGGACGCCCCACGAGGCGATTCTTCATGTGGTGACGCGCCAGGGGCATCGCATGTCACTGATGGTATTATTGGCCAGGTCACACCACAAATTAAACCTTTCAACATGGTGAGCACCATAAATGCCCCAGACCTCTCTAGGGCTACATCTAATTCGGGAGCGACAACTTCGTACGCTCCAACGAATCAGACTCATCACACTCATGGACCCTCTTGTCCACAGCATTGCTATGGGCAAGCACCATCGAAATATGTACCACCCACATACTTTAACCAACCGGCCACCCAGAACCAAATTCAGTTTCTGCCACAACCAATATATTACCCACAGCAAGCTACAACAGCTAACCCAACACCTCCAATAGCTTAGGGTTACCAACAACCCTAGCAGGTAACTGGACCACCTCCAGCCCCACCAGCTTATTATCCACCGCAACCTACTCCCGCACCTGCGGCAAACCAAAATCCTCCCGCTGCTCATGGGCAAGTGTACACACAACACAATCAGCCCCAACACAAAACAACCAACGCAACCAGGGTGGACAACAAAACCGTGGAAGAGGACATAACCGTGGCAACAATCAACATCATAACAAGGTCCACCACCTCCCAATCCTCCAAATAACAACAATGCTACTCCTCCCAACCAGAATCTGGATCGTCATCCCAGGCAGCCCAAAAAAAATAACCTCAGAACAAACCATCCTTGTTCTATTTGCGGGGTCTATGGCCATTACACACATGCTTTCCCACATTTGGAGCGAGCTCGGCAACTCTGGACTGACGATGCCCATCGTCAAGGGCAAGCAGCTCCTCAGGCGCCACCCAACCCTCCACCACCTCAACATCAACCTTTGGTGCTGCAAAACCCCTTTCCAACCTAAGGCGTAGTGAACACTCAGCCGTTAGCTCCCCCTCAGGGAAACGCACCACCACAACAACAAATCACTTATGCCGCTCCTGATCAACCCATGTTCGATTCAGATACCCACCACTTGTTAATGATGTCATCCGCTGATGCCAACCTCCAAACCCACCGGAACCAATATGGCTCCACCCCTAAAGCCCCTCCCGCCGACAAGAACACTAACGTTCATCCCACGGATTAGACGTTACATATACCTCCGGCTCCACTCGATGCCGCTTCTAAAGCACCTCGCTTCCCACTTCGTCGCATCAACAATAACCCCAATGCTCGCGCTGCATCGAATTACAGCATTGTAGATGACTTAGCACAGTCTCCCGCAACCATGTCTGCTTTAGAAGTCTTAAAAAACTGTCCTTCACAGCGCAAGACTTTGCTCTCTTCCATTAGCTCTATTGACCCCAATGATTCACAACTGATGGCATTCGATTCAGACCAGTATGAACCACGCTTGCCTTCCACTTTAGCATTCCAAGTTTCTGTTTTCGTTCAGAATCTTGTCATCCATCGGTGCATTATCGATGAAGGTGCCTCTACATGCATTATGTCCACATTCGTTTGGTAGAAGTTGGGATCTCCTACTATCCAGCAGTCCACCACTGCATTACGAGCCTACGACGACCGTTTGGCTCAACCCCAAGGTCTCCTCGCTAATGTCCCCGTCCAGCTGGCTAGTAAAACCGTGCTCATTGACATAGAGATCATCAATGCCCAACTTGACTATAACCTCTTACTTGGCTGCATCTACATTTATGCCATGCGGGCTGTTGCCTCATCCATTTTCCGTACCATGATGTTCCCTCATGACGGACACGTGGTCAAGGTCGACCAACTCACCTATTACGATCCCAAGGCCCCCGCTGCACCTGAAAATGTTCTCCCTATGGTTGAACAACCTGTTTGTGGTGCAACTACCTCGTTTGTTTCCTCCTTGGGACCCAGACTTTATTCCAATGCGCCGATGACTTCTACATTCCAATCCATTCCACCACCGTCACTGGAGACCCACGTCGCTGACCTCTGTACTCTTTCACACAATACACAAACACCCAACAATCAACCATCCTTGTTACCTAAACCACCATTGGTCCCTAGTCACATTGGTGTTACACCCATCCACACAATCCCCTTTCTATTTCCTCCCTCAGGCATAGTAAGCGTTGCGGTTATGGCTACCCTTAGTCTCCCTGGGTTAACATTGGGATTACCCATGTGGTATATTTCGCCTCCCGTTCCCTCGCCGACACCAAATTTCATCCTGAAACCGGTGCAACCCATTGTCACTTCTACTCAACCACCTCCCGGTATCACTACCCCTTCGTCATCTACGAATCCCCCTCCTCTCATCAGGCCCACTGGGGGCAGAGGCCCACAACCATACACTGCGGTACCCCCTCCCAAAGCAGTTAAACCTCCCCCTGTGTTCTGTGCTCCTCCTAAATGCTCGTTGTGTGATGATTTAGGCCACCCAACTCATCAATGTCCACAATTACCTGCATTACAGGAACACATGCAAATGCTTGACGACGACCCCAACATCTCGGTTGTCAAAATCGACTCAAACCCCAAGCCTCGTGATAAATCACTGCATACCAACCACCCTTGTGCGATATGCGGTATTTACGGCCATTACTCACATCACTGTCCTGATATCCCATATTACAGAGCAGCGTTGTACGAGTTGAATAACATCGACTTAGAAATATCTCCTACCCTCATCAAGGAAATCTACCCTCCCGTATCATCTTCGTCCGGAGAGATTAACACCATTTATATGATCTCTTCGACTACTACTACCTCGTCAACCGATTTGACCACTCAAATTTTCTGCAATGATGAGGAGATTCTAGAGGCTCTTACTGCCCTTGATTACCCCTGGGAAGATATGCACCATCGTTCATACTTCCTCCCAGAAGAGACCTCATCCACCACCGCTGCCCAATTTGTGGTTGAGTCCAAAGATTTCCTTCCTACTAAAGTCGACTGGTTTAAGGATCCTATTCCTGCTCCTGATGCCTTTGAGGAAGGTAACATGGTCAATATCTCACCCGTCATCCACATCGATATCTCTGACCCACCTGGTGCCCTTGAAATCATTACATTAAGAGCCTCCTGCAGTGAGCATGAGATTGGAGAATACAAAAAACTGTTCCAAGAATTCCATGATGTCTTTGCTTGGTCCTATACCGAAATGCCTAGTCTTGACCCCACCATTATAGAGCACCACATTGACACATGGCCTGATGTACCCCCCGTTCATCAGAAACAGCGACCCATTCATCCCCCACCATCTTCCTCCTCGGAAGAAATTAACACCATTTACACGATTTCCACTGGATACCCCTCTGTCCGGTTGGCCCCTACCATTGATCCCTTTCACACACATGTTCCACTCTGCTACGTCGGTTTTGCTGATGGTGCAAGCCGTTGGTCCCCCAATCTGGCCTCTGCAGCTTGGGTAATATATTCCCCTTCACATGAGTTGATCCACATCGACGAAGTGTGTTTAGGTGCTACCACCAACAACCAAGCTGAATATGATGCCGTGACCGGTCTCCTAGCCGCAGCTCTCCAAATGAGCATACATCACCTTAAATTTTTCTTCGACTCACAACTTCTTGTTTCCTAGCTCAACAATGATTACCAGGTACGCGATCCCTGTCTTTTCAAAAAAAAATTGCGCACTAAACAAATGATTCGATAGTTTGAATCCATTTCATTCACACATGTCCCAAGAAACCTCAATAGTGTAGTAGACCATATGGCCAACAACGTTCTAGACTGGCACACCAATCAAATCATTTCATAAACAAAATGCATCCACGTGCATCACATGTGCCTCCACAGGCATATATCTAAATATTACAAAAATGCATCCACGTGCATAACATGTGCCTCCACAGGCATATACAAAAACAAAATGTGCATCCACGTGCATAACATGTGCCTCCACGGGCATATACAAAAACAAAATGTGCATCCATGTGCATAACATGTGCCTCCACGGGCATATACAAAAAATCAAAATGTTGCATCCACGTGCATAACATGTGCCTCCACGGGCATACAGAAAATCAAACATGCCTCCACGGGCGAACAAAAAGACAATAAATTCATCCATGTGCATACACGACTATATACCAACATCATATATATATATATATATATATACACATCACCGTATAGTCAAAACATGTCATAGGTGCCCTCAGCACCAAATATACAAAAGATACATCATCCATACAAAAAAGTGCTTCCCCATATGCTCATCAGCATTTGGGGGCAAGTACATATCATCTAGTCATCACGGTCCCTGGGCTCCTGTGGCGCCTCCTCCGCTGGCCCCGTTGGACCATGCCGAGCCCGAACTCTCCACTCTGCCGGCCCCGCTGGATCATCTCGTAGACGAATCCTCCTCTCTGTCGGCCCTGCCAGATCATCCCGACCACCATCCCTCCACTCAGCCACCAGCAACGCTGCCCTCAGCAGGATCGACCGCCACTCACGTGGCACATCGAAACATCGCTCAACGATGTCCCGATCCAAGTCTCTCCAACCATCCTCTGGGAATCCTGCTAGAATCATATCCAGTGTCTCTCGGACACCATCAACAACATCATCTCGAGGGCCAGCCCCTCAACTGCAATCCCCAAATCCTCTTCCATGCGGAGGTGGCCCCGCTGCAGGAGGTGGAGCAACCACCATCGCCCATCCCCTACGAGCCACATAGTCATCCAGTGGAACAGGACCAACATCTGCACAATCACGCAAGTAAACCATCATATACATATCTAACTATAATCATAACAGATAAATCTAAAAACACATGATATAGTAGAAAACAAAACACAAAACATACCATCTAAACCCTAGGCCTGTCCCTGGGATCGAGGCATCTCCGGATCTCCTCGATAATCCATACCAGCATATGGATAGTCCTCAATCAGTAGGGGGATCTGCTCCCACTGACCATACATCTCCTATGAGAAGAAACCACGGATACCACCACCACCGCGAGGCATCATCTTCCCCCACCGCACCATGCGCGGCTCGCTCACCAAACCATCCCGAATCGGCACCCGTGGTCACAAAGTCGGTACCGTTGGAATCAGCACAGCGAGAACTTCATGACATTTCTTTCCTTTTCCTATTTTCACTAGGTCCTTAATGATTGCCATAGCGGTGCCTGCGGAGGCCATTTCTCCGGCATGGCCACCACCCAAAAGATCATTCGCGCGGGTTAATTTTGGCCGTCATTATTTACTGATTGCATCACCACAGTCAAACACTGTCAAAACTACTAACTTTTTGCCCCCAAAGAAAGAACCCCACCCGCCCCCCTTCATCCAGTCGTCACTGCCAAACCATTCTGCAAATGGGCCATCGACTTCCTCGATTGCAATCCCACGTTAGCCAACGGTCACAAACACATTATTGTGGCCTTAGAGTATTTCACCAAGTGGGCGGAGGCCATGCCAACTTACAATTGCAAGGCCGACACCGCAGTACGGTTTTTTCTCAACCATGTTATCGCTCGTTTTGGAGTGCCAAAGCAACTTGTATCAGACCACGGCTCTCACTTCGAAGACGCCATCTGGGGAGAACTATCAACCTTACTGAAATTTGAACACCATTTCTCCTCTGCTTACTATCCCCAAGGAAATGGCCAAGTCGAAGCAATCAACAAAATTTTGAAAACCATCCTCCAGCGCACTATAGACAAACACAAATCAAATTGGCACCACATGCTCTTCCCGGCACTATGGACATATCGTACATCAACTAAAACCGCCACCGGTTTTACCCCTTTCCACTTAGTTCACGGTGTCGAATCCGTCCTACCCATTGAGTGCCAGATTCCAACCCTACATATGGCCGTTGAACTCCTACTGGACACTGCCCCAATTGAGCAACGCTTACTACTCCTGGAGCAGGCCGATGAAGATCGGCGCACAGCCCTCCAAACCATGGAAGCAGCCAAGAACCGATCCAAATTAAATTATGATAAACATGTCCACCCAAGAAATTTTTCTGAAGGGGACCTTGTCCTCGCCTACGATCAGGCTCATGACAAAACCGGGAAAGGAAAGTTTGTGTCCATGTGGCAAGGCCCATATATTATACACACTTGCCTCGGACAGGGGGCATACATTCTGACTAATTCAGAAGGCAACCCCCTACGCAACCCACGCAACGGGTTGTACCTCAAGCAATTTTACCCATAGTAAATTGGATGGACACCACCGTCCATTATTGTACTTCGTGAGAGTTCTTTCTTTTTCCTATTTTCACCAGGTACATTTTTTGACCATTTTTTACACACCCTCATCGCCTTGATTTGCATGCCACATCGGCCGTCGCCCATTTTTTACGAGTCTTATATCGTCGAATTCAGTTTTCCGCACTCGTGATGATGCTCGAGATCATTTCTCGCTCTCATGCCCAGATTCTTCTGGCATTTTTCCCATGCCCCCTCATCGCCTCGATTTGCATACCACATCGACCGTCGTCCGTTTTTTATGAGTCTTATTTTATCGGATTCAGTTTTCCATGCTCGTGATGATACTCGAGATCATTTCTCGCTCTCACGCCCATATTTTTTGGGCACTTTTTCAAAATGCCCTCTCATCACCTCGATTTGCGTGCCACATCGGCCGTCGTCCATTTTTTACGAGTCTTATATCATCGGATTCAGTTTTTCATGCTCGTGATGATGCTTGAGATCATTTCTCGCTCTCATGCCCAGATTCTTCGGGCATTTTTCCCATGCCCCCTCATCGCCTCGATTTACGTACCACATCGACCGTCGTCCATTTTTGACGAGTTTTATGTCACCGGATCCAGTTTTCCGCACTCATGATGGTGCTTGAGACCTTTTATCACTCTCATCAATCCATTTTTGTTCGGTATAGTTTTACCCCTTTTTCGGGATGAGCAATCCCTTTTACAAAAAGGGCACTTAAGGAGTTTCTGTTAAGCTCTTTTCTGACTCCTAAAACAATGAAAAGATTGCTGAGCAACCTTGCTTCCTTTCATGCTTGCTAAACGTATCTGAAAGGGCGTCTACCTGGCATAAGTTTACCCCTTTTCCGAACCTTGTAGACTAATTACGAAAAATGAATACTCTAGTCACATCGGCTAGAAGAGTTCTCCATTTGCATCATTTTATGCTTTTTCGGGCCTTGGAGACTAACTTACGAAAAAGAACACCAATGGAGTCCACTTACCGCTTTCAGACTCTCTAAACATGAAAAAAACCACGAGCAATCACCATCCTGGGCTCGTAAAAATCCACAGGATGGTACTCACAACCACTGCAGAGTCTTCTTATCGTTTTCAGAATCCTTAAAAAATGAAAGCACACATGAGCACGAACAGTCCTGGGCTCTCAAAATCCACAGGATACTACCATTTCAAAGCACACTTTTATCCCTTCTTGGAGCTCATTAAAACTACCAAGAAGGACCCACTGGTGCTTCTCGGCGCCACAACAGATCACGTCTACTCATATGGCAGCTTCCCCCATTTTGGTCGCCTTTGTTCAGAGTATTCTACAGTATGTCACCCTGAGAATCCCTTGACAGCACCCATCATCTTGTCCCCCCTCCCCTAGAGTTAATACATACCCTTCAGTCCATAAAAGCTATGATCCCCACACCTACAAGTCAGTTCCCTACGCTGCCAGGTCAACCATGTCATCATGCTCTGAACAAAGGAAGTTTGAGTCTACCCACTCTATGACCCCAGTTACTTCCCATCCCCACAAGTATGTCAGTCCTACCATCAGTGCTACCACACTTCAGTTCTACACCTCGTGCTCCTATCAAGGAAACATCATTGCCTTGTTAGTTGCTGGTCACCCTCTGTTGACGACAACCAAATTTATTCCAAAGGATAGACCTAGAGGTCCCTGTGTCTTGGAATCATCACCATTTATGATGAGTGCCTACGAATCATTTCGAGAAGAGTCCTCAGTGCCTCTCCAAATGGTTGTTTCTCACATGCTCGACTTCAACACCTTGATCGCATCGTTGAGACTCACACAGGGTATTGATCCTTCAGTTTTTAGTCGAAGACCCCGGATACCACCTGACTCTTCCACATTTGAGAGTCTACCTATGGAAACAACAAGTTACATTTTTCCTATAGATATCCGAGTTGCATATGGCGACAGTATTAAGATGTACCCCAGTTTTATACTCCCTTGAGTATACTGTTACATATATATCTCGGAGATGACTCACATTCATTGAGTCCCTACAGATGTTGGACCTTCAGTTTCAGCAGTTCATCAGTTATTCCAGTGTATCAGTTATTGAGATCAGTCATGTTATGATCATGAGTACATCCCAAAATAATGTTGCCTCTGGACCATTATGATGTACTAGTATATTTTTTTATGTATTTTTAGGTCCCCCATTCTTGGGACTAATTGTTATGTATATGTCTTGATACAAGCATGGGTATGCCCACCTCGTCCATTATCATAGATTATTCCTCATTCATATTGAGGCCATGTAATATTTTTTGTTTTTTGCAGCTTCCAAGGGTCGTGGATCCAGTCTCCAATCGATCTCTTCTCTTCCCCAAACCCTAGAAAAATGACAAAAGAACTATGATGTCTATCGGCCATACGATGAGCTCCTGCCCTCACACATCAAGGGGCAATCTGTTAACACCCAAAAAATGCTCACTAGCTCATTTCCTTATTCACATGACCCATTTGTCCACTTTTTCACCATTTGAGCCTCTAAAGCCATCAAAAGGTCACCAAAAGACCTTAATACACCCCTTTTTCCACTCAAAATGAATATTTTTCCTCAAAAAGCATAAAAAACCGTCAAAAAGGGTCCAGAATTCCCAAAAATATTAAAAAGGGAATAACAATATTCAAAATATTCAAAAAAGGAAAAAGGAGGGAAAAGGTACCTAAACCATGTTGGTCAATACCATTGGTTTCCTCAAAACCATAATGGTATTCCCCACCACCAAAAACTATAAAAAGGTGGTAGGGGCTCCTCACTTTCCATCCATCCATCATCCTATCCTCATGCTGTCAAAATCTCTCATGAGCTTTTGACCATTATAGCAAACTTGGAGAAGAGACCATTGGAGCTTGGAGCTGCTCACCCTTGGAGCTACTCAACAATCTTCACCACTTGGAGATATCACCATTGCAAGCACTTGCTTGCCCCTATTCTTAATACAAAGTTATTTTTTATTTTATTTCTTGTTCTTGTTTTTTCAAATTATTATGATATACACATGCTAGTTTAGTTTAGATTTAGATTTAGATTTACAATTGTTTTTGCTTTCAATATTGAAACTGCTATCACTTGTTGATAGGTGCCCATTGCACTAAGCTTGGTTGCAAAACAAAGCCAACAAGGGGAGGTGAGTGAAGGAAAGAATTCGGTTAGTTGGGAATATTGCCCCGATTCTACCAGTCGAGTACCCAGCAGGTTGATTCTTTGCAGATCTGATTTTCTTCCTCTCTTCTTTACTTCCCTTAAAAGTTTTTGCCTATCTTTTTGGGGGAGGTTATGAATTCCAAGTTTGTCGTGGGATTTGACTTTGGCAAGGGCTTCTTTGAGTAGCTGGATCTGGCTAGGCGGAATGGATCCAAAATATTTTCTTGTGCAGGCATCTTCCAGACCCAAAAGATAAAGATCTCCTAAGTCTAGTTCGGTCATTTCTTCATCCATGGCGATATCCGGGGAAGGCTCCACAGGTTGTTTGAGGGGAGGATTAGTAGGGATAGAGGAAGTAACTTATAGCTCGGCATGGATTGCAGATTTTCCTTGAGCGATAGTGCCTTCCATGTCTAGAGGCTGATCAAGGTTCTCTGGCATGGTTGGAAAAGAATCTTCGAAAATAGACTTTTTCTTTGGCTCCGTTTTAGGGTCTGTCGGTTGCACTGCCAGGATTTCAAAGCTATTGCTGGTGGAAGGATTATCAGCTTTGTTTTTCCTCGGGAAGGTTTTACGGTTGTGACGCTTGACTCTTCCATATCTTTGGAAACCATCAGCATCTGGGGCTTGTTGAGTGGGAAGTCTCGGAAGAGGTGCCCATGTTCATGGCACTTGCGGCATCTAAAAGGTATGTTAATCCAGAGGTTGGATCCATTCCCAGTCTTCAAGGGAGAGACTGATTGCATCCAGAAGGGCCTTTGCAATGTGCATGTAGACACATATTCGAGCGTATGAAGTATATTTTTGGAGCTTTGTTTGGTCTGCGGATCTGACATATGCCCCTAAAGTATATCCTGTATCCTTCAAGGTCTCTTCATCCCATTATTATTGAGGGAGGGAATACATTCTGATCCAGACCGGAGCCTAGGTGAAATCCTCTTTTTCAGGGAAGAATTTCTCAATCCAATTCTTCATGTATAGGCCTGCAGAATTGAAGAAGTAGGGGCCATTGTTTTCCACTCTGGATTTTCTTCCAGATGGTGGAAGATGATGGTGAAAAAACCCTTGGAGCCGAGTTGAAGATCATAGTGGGCCTTTGGTTTCCATTTCATGGCGATCCAGCTTCTAAGGGCTTGTTCGATGGGCCAGATACCGATGAATTTGCATATGAGAGCATGATCCTTCAGATATTGAGATCTGGCGTTGATTCTTTCTGGGGGAAGAGTCAAACTGGGTCGGGCGGCAGAGCAGGCTATGCATGTGTTGGTTCCTGGGGCGCTTCCAGCAGATGGAGGACCCTGAGTAGGAATAGCATTTGATTGGGGCAGCTCTGCATCGGGAATAGGGATATCCTCTGAGCCAATACGCAGAGAGGAGGTATGACCGACTGAATGCGGTGAGACAAGGGGAGTCAGAGCCGCAAAGTGGGAGGGGCCTTCCCCCCCCCGGTGCAGAGGTCATAGGCGTCACTCAGAGAATGGGGCCCGAGAGAGGCAGGGAGAGTACAAGACAGGAAGGACGGAGTCAGAGGGCAGCCAGGAACCCTAGGCGAAGGTCACACAGTCGTAGGGCTGAGGTCGGGGATCGTCATCCCATTCATTCTTTCCCCAAATATAAAATAGTATTTTAATAATAGGTGAGTTTCGTATTTTAAAGAAACATATTTATATACATACTAATACATTTTTTAAACGATTCAATTAGATGTTTAGAAACATATTTATAAATATTAATACATTTTTTAAACGGTTCAATTATATGTTTAGAAGGGAATAAATGGTTGCATGAGATGTCTACAAGGAAATAGTAAGTATATATTGTAAAGGGGGAGATGTTAACTTGTATTTGATAATTTTTAGTTTTTTTAAAATATAATTTTTTTTTGAAATTTAAAAGAATTAATTTTTTTTTAAATTTAAAAGAATTAATTTTTTTTAAACTAGTATTTATTTTCTTAATTGAATCTATTATTTGTAAATTATTAAAACTTTATATATATATATATGGGTTATATGTTTGGGAAAAATAACATCGTTTCAGATATATTTCACTGGTTTTTAATTAGATACATTGCTTGTACATGTCAAATGAGTCTATACCACAAAGAAGAGTATAGTGACGCAATGGATAAGTGCTGTACGAACATCAATAATACCCCTCTACAATAATTTATTTTTGTTTCGAAGTATGCTTATATCAATTTTGGAATTGTGTTAAGTATGGATTTCTACTTCTTCTCTTAGTGTCGATGATAAACAAATATTAAATTAATTAAATGGATAGTGAGTTTGATGGGAACACCATGTTGTCACGATGGGCAATTTCATTACAAGGATTTTTATTACGGGGTAATGACACGTTGTCTCTCTTGTTTTTTACATCATCAAATTTATCATGACATATATGATATTTAAATTTGGACGAGTAAATCATGCATACAAATTTACAGATTAAATACAATTTTCATATTATAAAAAAAATTATTTTATATTAAATAAAAATAAATAAATTAATTAAGGGATGGTAGGTGGGAGGGATTCTTTTGTATCCTGACAGAAATCAAGCCATCACTTTTTCATGGGGCTCGGGGTAAAGTCACTAATAACCAAGCAAAAAAGTATGGTTTATTTCAGCGTATAAAATACATTGTTTTTTTAGGTCTCAAAAATATCTTGGTTGCCAGAGACTCTTTGTTGATAATATTTCTAGTCAGGAATGACATTATGCTCAAGGAGAGAATCATGGGTTGACTTCAATTTCACATTGTCAATATGGTGCAGCAGATTAAAGACATTAATTTGGTGCACATTTGCAGAAGTAACAATCACCATGCATACTCATTAGCAAATTATGCCACAACACTTGGCAAGGGGAAATTGAAAGAGAATGGGGGTCACCCTTATCCTAGGTCGATCCCCTAAGTGTAATTTTGAATTTCAAATTCATGACATTAGATCAACTTAGGTGCATGCATCCCATCTAGTGGCAGTCTGATCGCTTAGGCGTGGGAATTAAAGGAACCTCCTCTCCAAGCATGGGAAATGATCAAGGTAGTATAGGGGCTCGTTAATATGGTAGTTCGACATGCTTTGAGGTAACAATTTGGGATTTTTCCTGGTTCTAAGGATTGGTTGGGGGTCGGCAAAGGCTTGTTTTGGGAAATTGTGAGCTTAGCAACAGGGTCAGCTTGTCTTCATGAGGGAGGGAGTATTTCGGGGTTGGAAAACTATGTTTTATATTCAAGTTTGAGGTGCTTTGTCGTGGTGCCTAGAAAGAGTCTACTTCAACCATATAAAATCAAGAGCGTTGGGTCTATTGGCTTATTTGTGGTGAAGTCGCATGGTGTGAGGCAAACCTCATACTATTTCATGTTTGGTCTATGGATAATTCGGTTTTCTGGTGTTTCTCTATGGTTGGTCTCTTCTCATGGCATTCCCTTATTCTTTTAGCATAAGGGTGAGTTTTAGTGCAACTGGTATTATGGGCATTCATGTCAGGTCACATCATGAATCTTGAGGAAGGGGTTGTAGCTGAGATCACTGAGCTCGTTGTGGAGTTTTGGGGCATGCAGGTTGACATCAAGGATCTTGATTCGGTCCTGTAACATTCCAATGTGGTTCCAATTCACAAATGGAAGGTGTTCTCTTGGCCATCCATCAGGTAATTGAACATGTCTCCATTCTTAACCATCATTTTGATGATTTTGAACAAGAAGCTCGGGTGTAGGGTACCCAAATGGAAAAAGTTATATATGTTACAATTGAAACACATGATGTCTTGTTGGATGGAATTCAGTCTCAGGCGACCAAGAATTTTGGCTCAAGAACCATAGATGAAGCTTTAGTTTCCAAACTGAATGATGGCATAATTGAAATTTTGAGCTCTCCTACTCTCCGCAGGAAGAATTTGGCATGTCTAGGGCTATGTCAAGTCTGATAGATGATTTTCTTTTTGTTGTGTTTTTAGGCCAATATGTAAGGATTTATAGTAGTAAAGCCCTTTTTGTTGTATGTGAAGTAGTCTCAAGGTTGTCGGTAGATGATTTCTGGATCAAAGCAATAATACGCATTGTAGATCTAGTCTATTTTGGAATTTTGTATCTTTTTGGATGATTTACAATATCATTTTACTAGCAAAACCACTTAACTTGTGGCTAGTGAACATCGATAGGTCACAAGTGAAGTGCCATGAACAAGTTATTTGTTATTTGTTCTCCATGCTTAGTTGTAATCACATGTTTTCTATACCTCAGCTACCTACCTTCTTATGCATGAGCTAGCAATTAATTTTTATATTTCTTTTTAAATTTATAATTGTTTATTTCGAATATTGAACGATGACCATAAAATCAATCTGGAGAGTAGACTTGTTCCATCCTCCTTCAATCTAAGAAAAGCATAGATGTTAGTCTACCCCAAATTCTAAGATATAAACATCTATCCATATAAATATAATAATATAAACTTTTATTTAAAATAAATAAATAAAAAAATTATCATATTATAAAAAAATTAATAATTTTATATTAAATAAAAATAAATAAATTGTATTTTTTAATGGTTTTTTATTTAATTTTTAATATTAATGTTGTATATGTAAAAATTATTTTTTCTTTTTCTTTGTATTTATAATGGTTTATTTTGAATATTGAACACCCACCATAAAATCTCCATGGTTATATATAAAAATATTTAAACACTTAACATTTCCTAAAATCATAGTAAATGATAAATATTAATAAAAAATAGATAGACCTCCATTCCTATATATTTGAAAATTGATACATTCAACTTTTTCCTCCAAATCTCATCAACTTTTTCCTCCAAATCTTAGCAAATGACAAATATGATAAATATTAATAATTAATATGATAAATAATAATAATTAATTATTAAAAATGATTTTAAGAGAAGGATAAGTCATTGGTTCTATTCAAATTGACAACTACTCTAACCTAATATTATCCTAGGGAATGGGGTTCCAGTTTCAATCATACAAGGAAAAGCGAAAAAAGGACTAAGTATGAATAAGGAAAAAGTTATTTTATTCCTTTAAAATTTTAAAATATTATTTTAATTTTCATTAAATTTTTAAATACTATTTTCCACTCAAAGGTCAATATGAATAATTAGCGTGTCAAATGTAAAATGATCTTCTCGCATAGTTATATTATTTCTTTAAAATTTTATAATAATATTAGGAGACGTTATCAATTCAGCGGAAGGTGAAAATTAATAATTGTGAGAGCCACATTTAAAATGATCTTCTCGCAACCGCTATAAATAGTTATTAGCAAACCTGGTCAATTCAATAGAGGCTGTTGCAGGCCAGAAAATCAAACTTGAACCAGCCGTTGTAAACTTGAACCCTTCTACGGCGTCCAACCCTAAAATACAAAACCCTAAAAGACATAAGTCAATTGAAAGGCAACTTTAACCCTTCTACTGCGTCCAACCCTAAAATACAAAAGTAATTAACCCTAAAAGACAAAAGTAATTAAGTCAATACAAAGGCAACTTGAACCCTTCTACGGCGTCCAACCCTAAAATACAAAAGTAATTAAGTCAATACAAAGGCAACCTAATATTTATTTTCTTTTATATAGATTTCTAGACACGTCACTCTCTTTTCACTGCCTCTCAAATCACCGTATAAGGGAATACACAGAAACTCTCAGCTTGCTATCTTTAGGGGAGTTTTTACAGGGAGTTGTTTAAATATTAGACTATTTAGATGGGATAGTTATTTTTGTTTGGAGTTTTTATTTATTTTGTAAAATGGAAATTTAGGTGTATTTTATTGGAATTTTTTTATGGTAGAAATCCATTCAGTACTCTAAAATTCTAGGCATTTAAAATTTTAAATTTTGACAACTATAAACTAAATTTAAAAAGATTAAGAATTTTTTCAAAATTGTACCCGGAAAAATCATCTATTCAGTTGAATTTTTACACTACACGTTTCTGTTTCTTTACCTTTGTTTGAACATATAATAATCCAGAGCTGCAAGTGTTTCCTATGTTAAAAAGCCACTACACGTTTCTGTTTCTTTACCTTTGTTTGAACATATAATAATCCAGAGCTGCAAGTGTTTCCTATGTTAAAAAGCCATGCCAATTTTTTCCAAACGGGGAGAAGGGATCTGGTTTTCATTCTTTTAATAATCCCGCCCTACTATGAAATGCAGCTTTCACTGTATTTAAATGTGCTCTACCCCACATTTAGGTAACAAAATTGACTTTCTTGTGTAACGTGAGCTACCATGTGTTTAGTGCTTCTCAGAATTTTCTCACCCTATAACTTCATGCAATTACTTTAAAAAGGGAAGTTGTCTCCTTCGATTCCCACGCCTCCAACGATTCTTCCCTTGTCATAATTCAAGTTATAGACTCAGACAGGAAGCCCAACGTAGCCATTTACTATTCACTGCTTGCTCCAAATTGCAGCCGGGAATAAAACATGCAGAGATCAGATCAAACAGTTTGTGTGACTGGTGCAGGGGGGTTTATTGCCTCATGGCTTGTCAAGAAACTCCTGAGCAAAGGCTATACTGTACGAGGAGCAGTGCGTGGAGACCCAGGTATGTGGCACTTAGATGCGGAAAATTTCGGACACAGGATGTGAACTTTTGAGTGATTTTTCTCTTTGATCTTTTGATAAATAAAAGTTATGACATAATTGTTGGGTAGTTAATAATTTAGTTTGGATGGAAGTACAGAGGATGGCAAGTATGAGCATCTCAGAGAGTTGGAAGAAGCAAAAGAAAGACTTGAGATTGTGAAAGCTGATATTCTCAATTACCAGAGCTTAGTCGCAGCTATCCGAGGATGCCACGGTGTCTTTCACATGGCTTGCCTTCTCAACGATGACCCTGTAATTATTTTTCACCTCATTCAAATTATCTCTTGTATTCAAATTCCTTGCTTGGTTTTCAGTTTTATCCATGGAGAGATTGAATATTGTCTGCGACGATGCAGGATCAGGTGATAGAGCCGGCGGTGAAAGGAACGAGGAATGTTATGGAGGCCTGCGCAGAAATGGGGGTGAAGCGCGTAGTCTTTACATCTTCCATCGGTGCGGTTTACATGGACCCTCACAGAGACCCTCGCGCCATAGTCGATGATGATTGCTGGAGCGATTTGGAATATTGCATCCATACCAAAGTATTTGTTGTTTAACCAACACTTATAGCTGATACTAACTTATTCTTTCAACTAATTAATTGTATCTACATAGTGGTGAACTAATTATGTTTGTTGGTGTGGCACATTACAGAACTGGTACTGCTATGCAAAGACATTGGCAGAGAAAGCTGCATGGGAGATTGCCGAGAGAAGGAATTTAGAGATGGTAGTGATCAACCCGTCTCTGGTTTTAGGTCCATTGTTGCAATCCACCATGAACGCCAGCACCGCTCATATTATGAAATATTTGACAGGTAATGTAATGCTATATATTATAGTTGGTTGGTTCGTTAGATACATCTATAGTTGAATCATGAGTGATTTAAGAGGAGAATGGATGGACGTGCAGGGTCAGCGAAGACGTATGCGAACTTAACGCAGGCATATGTGGACGTGAGGGACGTTGCTGACGCTCACATTTTAGTTTATGAAACGCCTTCAGCCAATGGCCACAGATATCTCTGCGCAGAATGCAACCTTCACCGAGGTGAACTCGTTGACATGCTGGCAAATCTATGCCCGCGGTGTCCTCTGCCTACCAAGTACGTGCTTTCAAAGAAAATTTTGTGGTGCTTTCAAAATATTGTTTTTTGGTGGGATTTTGAATATTTAGATGGAAGGTGGTTTAACTGTCCATGATCACAACAGCAATGATTTATACATTAAATAAGGGATTCAATTTATTAAGTAAATACTTTGAATTAAATCATATAATAAGGGAGTAATTTTGTTTAACCCTCTGCAACTTCATGCATGCAGATGTTCAGACGAGAAAAATCCGCGGAAGCAGCCATACAAGTTCTCCAATCGGAAAATGAGAGAATTGGGGGTCTCATTCATCCCAATAAAGAAGTCATTGGGTGATACGGTGGCCAGTTTACAAGACAAGGGCTTTCTTCACTAGCTCGTACAACCTTCCTGCAACGCCGGGGAGAATAAATTTGTCGATTGTGGAAATGGGAATCCATTGTGGACCGACATACGTATGCAATTGACTTTAATAACTTGAATTAGAAGTGTCTTGGTACATGAGAGTTATTCGAAGTGTTTTGATTGACCAAAATCAAAACTATGTATGGACGTGCAAACTTTTTACAACTTTACATTTCTGGATCCATTTTACTGATCTTCAGAGTGAGCTATTGCTTACTTATCTTAGAATTCGAATGCGATTCCATCTTATTGCTTACTTATCTTAGTATCAGAATGCGATTCCATCTTTATGTCAACCTTTGTTCATCCATAAGTAGGTATTTACTCGAGCGTGAAGCAATTTTAAGAAATATCTTCTCTCTCATGTTGTTTATTTTGTTCTTGGATATTAGGTATCTAGTCATATTTGTGTTCTAAATGGGAAAGAGAATTGCTTCTATGAGAATGATAGCATAGGGTGCATTGCTTTTAATTTTGAGATTATATGTTATAAAATGCTTTTGGATTTGATATATCATTATCCATGATTCTATCGAGATGTTGCAAACCCAAATTTCATGTCCATATAAGGTAATAACATGGACAAAAGTTTCAAAGAGAAATTTATTCTTGTCCCAAAGCCAAAGGTTTGTTGATTTACAACTATTTTCAAGTCCATAATGAGATTTCCACTCTTCATTAATCATTTTCTTGATGCTTTAGTTCCAATTAAACTTGTGATGAAGATAGATTATGAGATATTTGTACAAGTTTTTTTTGTCATACATAAAATTAGCATAAGTGATCTTTTTGGATTTGATTATCGTAACCTTTGTTTTGTTGGTGTTAACAGTCATACCCATACTATAGAAAAAATACTTGAGAATTTTTAGTTTCTTTCTAAGATTGTAAGGAATCCTTGATATAAGAACAATATCATCTACATGGAGAAGAATGATGATGACTATACCAGCTAGAGTATCTCATAGAGTAAGCTAGTTGATTCTCTATTGCACCACCAGCTAGGACATCAGGGAATTGGGGGAAATCCTCTCCTCTCCTAGATAGCCCAATGATAAAATAGATGTCATCCTCAGTAGGATGGAACAAATGAATGTGACCAACATGAAATGCTTTCCTACGACGATCCCTGTGTCAGATGAACTGACACGACGATGAAGAGTTACCCTTGAGGGATGTATCCTCCTGATAGAGATTTAGGAGGCCAACAACCCTTAAGATCTCTCAAGTCTGAAAAATAATGGGGCAAGGGTATAGATACCTCTCCCTCTCCCTAGCCTCCTAGTCTCTGACCATGTTTTACTGATCCACATGTGCATGCTCCTTTCAAGCAACCTGTCTCCACTCACATCTTTGTTTCATATATAACTTGAATCAGTGTCATAAATAGATATCTAAAAACATGATATATTTCATTCAATTAACAATTGCACTGTAAATAGTTTATATAACAATTGCTCTGAAAACAATGCTTTTTCCCTACATGAACCCTGATAAACAAGGGGCCGTTGGAAATTTTAAAATGTTCTTAACGGTGCACCCATTAAACATAAATGCACTATAAATGATGTGTCACTATTTATGTCACTATTTACTAACCACGCCGTCAATGTATTGTGTGTGTTTTTTAAATTTCCTACTATATCTCGTATTTTGATATTTTTAGGAGAAAATGGCCCCTAAATTCACCCTTGTTGTTTGAATAACTCCCTTCTATTATCTTCAGTATTTTTGCTTGAGGAAGAGGGTTTAGCATTCAAGATCAGAGAAGAGAAAACCCAAGGGTTTTGGCAAGTAAGAGGCATCCCAGTACTCAAGATGACAAGTGGAGAAGTCACTAGTCAAGGGAAAATGGTATGGTCAATATGTATAATTTATAGATTACTTAGATGTTTAAAATTTTTGTTTCTTGTTTGAATTTTTATTGCACAATAATGTTTTTATAAACTTATTATATTTATTAACACTAAAAATTCCCAATTTTCACTTGGATAGGGAAATGTTGCCAACACAAATTCATGGTTGGCTTCTTTATGAATAGAAATGTTTGAAAAACTTAACAACCTTCCTCCTAAAACATTGAGACAAATCCTCAACTACAATACAAATAAAATCCTCAAACCCATTTAGCTAATGAAATGATTCCATCGGAATCAAGTAATTCTCCATGCTCTCCTAGGTCAAGCAAAAGATTCAGAAGAAAATCATTAACAATCACATGAAAAGATAGGGATCAAGATGTTGAAACTTTTGGTCTAGTGGAGACACCTGGAACTAAAAATTCTAGTTTCTCGTATGCATCATATGCACATGTATCGGTACCATAGGTACACAGATTGAGTATGACCATGTCATTGGTGAAATTAAATGAACACATGTTGGGATAACATTCATGGATACGTTGAGAGAAGCATGTAATCAAATATTTAAAGACCATTTACATCTCCCATTTTCAAAGATTCATCTACACCTCAAAAAAGTGGCCATAATATATATGGAAGCTGATTTTGGTGAGGGTTGGTTTGTAAAGAGGGTGAAATTATAGATGCCTCATAGTTGTAAGAGGTACCAATACAACTAGACCAAAAAAATAAAAAAAAATGATCCTGATGAATGTTATAAAAAAATACCAATAGACATACCTGTGAAAGTATGGAAAGAGTTGGTTAAAAATTTTGAAAAGTTGGATGCACAAAGAAAGGTTGGGGAGTAGAGCATTCATATATTGTATATTTTGTTTTAAAAAATTTCAAATTTTTAAATAAAATTCACAGTAATAATTAATTTTCTAATTACTTTATGTCTCGAGATAAGGCCACTAAGGTGAGGTTGGGAAAGATAAGTGCCACTCATCATAGTGGAAAAAGGAGTCAGAGAGCATTAATTCCTATTTTTTTAAGTATCTTCAATTGATGATTCATTTTTTTGAGATTTCCTTGTAAATAATGAATCTAAAATATCTAATTTTTCCATGTTTCATATACTTATAGGAATTGAAATATAGGTAACCTACATCCTAATAACATTGAAAAGGAAATGATGCAACAGAAAAAAATGGGCTAACTTTATTATTTGGATGGAGACTGGGGTAAACACTATGCGATAACACTATCTCTAGACACCAATATCTTGTATAGATTGTTTACTTTTTATGATTTATAATCATAAAAATACATTATAATTGCTAATAGGATTGAGTTCCAATAGTAGGTCAACCAACACAAGAATGATAAGAGAGTTTACTCCACAATGGCCTCGTTGCCCTTGTAGTCAAGAGGAGATGTAGAAGCTCATTGATCTAATGCTAGATGTGTCTGAGGCCTCAACATGCTTCTTACAATGAAAGATAATTGTGATAGTAGAGAAGAATGATGCAATCTACCTTATATTTGGCTCACACCTAGGATGGACACATAAGATTTGTCTCTTGAGTCTCTCTCATATAAATAGATCTAAGAATATTTTATCTAGATATTGTAAGAAACATGTGAGGGAGCCTAAATCTCTTGGTATAAATGAATGAAAACAACCCTGGATCTCATAATAGATCATACACCTAAACACATTGCTCCTTTGACTCGACCTCTTGTAAATGGCACAACTAATAGATCATATTTATGTATAGTATAATATAGCCATACTCCATCTAGAACTAGTGAGAACAAGCCGAGAGTTGACCAAGGGAAATGGTTAGGAATGTCAAAAGAGAATTAGAAAAGGGGTAAGTGCTCAATATATAGGGATATCAATTCTTTGAAGAAATAAAGAACTCTTTGAAAAAAAACATCAATGCCACCCAAAAATAATAGGAAAACCCTCCTCGAATGAGTAGAGGGAAAAAATATGGATGTCCCTTTACCCTTAAAGCTGAGTCACCCAAAGTGCGAATCCAATGGAAGAAGAGTACTAATCTAAAATTGATCTTAATACAATGAGGATGTAATGTAACCTATAAGACCACAAATGAAGAATGAAGAATGAAATTACAACAACCAATCAATTACAACACCACTAAAAACACATTAGTTAGCTAATTAATAGCCAACTTCAACTTTATTAATTGAATTTTATAGATTTCATATGCATCAACATTTTTAGATACAAACTTAGAATTACACTATTATTCTCTTTATGCTACCATTATTATGACAACCAGGAACTTCGTTCTCTTTAAAAATTATTTAATATATAGAGGACCAAAGAATAGGATAAAAACCAAGGAATTTTAAAATTTTCTCTAACGCCCACACTTCACCTTTCCTTCCTTCTCCTAACTTTCTTTGTTGCATGATCCAAATATCCACTCCTTACAACTTTGCTTCAGCCTCTCCATTTTCATTTGAGGCCATAAGTTATTTATTCATTCCCTTCGAGCCTTTCAAATTCCATTGCACTATCTATATATCATATCAGAGTGATGTGGACAACAAACATTTTACATGTGTTAGATTCATCTAGCAGCATAATGATGCAGTTGAATGCCAAACATAATTCCCCTTTGTTATTTATAATACTTCCCTTATTTTTCACACTAGTTATATGTTCATGTAAATATGGATCCAAAAAACCTACCATATGGCTCAACATAAATGGATATTAGGATTGAGGGGATAATCCTTCTCTAGGCCTTTGCAAAACTCCAAGATAAAACATGACTGCACATAAATGAATTCATAGGACTTAATTAAACCATCATTTCCTTCTCTCTTTTAAGCAATTGAAGCTTAAATGTTTGTCCCCTAAATAAATTAATCTTAAAAGGATTGTCTTGAATGAAATCTCACATAACCTACATCTACATAAGGACAAGGACACGAGAACGCACTAGAAATGGAGTAAATTGGTTCATAGGTCAAGAGTTCACACTAGTTCAAAAGCACAGAAGGCTGCTGGAAGATTATTGGAAATAAGTGTTGGTCCATGCAAGATTATGTAGTATGTTGTTCGGAGGGATGAAACTACCACCATATCAATTTTGACATGCAAGTTTTTTTTATGACATATGCACATCTCTAGGTTTTATTGCAACAAACTTGAGGAATTTGCATAAAAACTAAGAAAGAAAACAATAGAACACAAACATTGTACTTCCAAACTAGGTTGTGACACTAATAATATAGTAGACAAGCATTTGATGTAGCAAAATAGCTGAATATGAGTAGTTTTTTAACCAAAAGTAAGACTTCATCGTTTTAGGAAAATATCAATGAGAGAAAACCATGAGACATAAAATTTAGATTACCATTTATCAATTTAGGGATAGGGTTGAGGGTAACGGTTTTGGTTCTCTATTAGTACTTTATTCCTCAAAATCTCTTCCCTGGTGGCCAAAATGTTTTTTGCATCCATGATAGCATGGCCTTCATCATCTAGAGTTGGCAAGACATTTGAAGTTTTGACATTTCTCTAACTAGTTTCTTTAAGCATGAGACATGGAAAGTATGGTGTACTTGAGTTCTTGTTGGTAGCTAGACAACTAGCACTCGAGGTGCCTTGCATGGACACATTAATCAATGTAGGATCATAACTAAAAATGACTTAAATGGTGACATGCTAATAGCTATATGATATGCTAGATTGTACCCACTTACTTTCAAATGCACTCATTTTGGCTATGAATTTTGTCGATCTACAACAAAAGTCCTCAAGTACCTTTCTAAATATTTGTTAAGATTCTCTATTTGAGGATGATCATCGGTACTTGGCATTAATGTGGTGCCAATATGCTTTAAAAAATCCTAAAAATTACAATATGGGATCCCAACCACTATCAATGTTCTTTGGAAGTCCAAGCAAGTATCAATATGCTCTATAAATAGTTCAACAACTTCTGAAACTTTCTTAATACTTCCAACATCCATGGAAATAAAGTGGGCATACTTAGTCAATCTATTAGCCACTATGAAAATTGAGTTCTTTCCTCTCACCTGTGGTGGGCCGAAAATGACATCCATGATGTTGTATTCTTATTTATGGTTAAGAATGGGTAGGGGCTGCAATAGAACTAGAGTACTCACATTCTATGTTTTGTTTCTTTGGCATGTTTCACAAGAAGCCACAAATCATTTCACATCTTCACCCCCTTCCAATTTGTTTTCAATTCTCCATCCCCTTTCTCGGTACAATTTTCAAAAGTTTACCATTACAGAGATTGCATTGCATGTTGTTGAGCAAAACCCTGGATGTTAAAATCGCAAAAATAGATAACCGTCAGTCCAAGGACTCAGTCTAGAGTGGTGTCCCTAATAGTATGCTTATGTCACAATTCAAACGAAACTGAAGGTTTTTCCATCTAAGCCTTGGTTGACAAGTTATGGACAATTTCAACTTGCTCCTTAAAGCCATTCAAGAACACTTGGCAAATTTCGAACGGGGACATAAAAACCAAACCGAGCAACGAAATTTAGTGACATAACCTCCTACATGTGTGCTTGGGAAAGGCCAAGATGAACACAATGTCCACACTCTCGCTTGGAATAGTTTAAAAAAAAATACTCTCTAATACAAATATTGCATTCCATGTTACTAAGAAAAACCCTAATTGACAAAATTGTCAAAACAGATAACGGTCGGTCCATGGAGTCACATTAGAGTATTGTACTAAGCAACACTCTGATGTCACGATTCTAACAGGATTGACAGTTTGTCTATTCAAGCCTCAGTTATTGAGTTATAGTGAGTTTCAACTTCCTACCAAAAGTCATTCATAGACACTTAGCAAATTTCAACTAAGGGAATAAAACCAAATTGAGCAATGGAATTGAGTATCGCAACATACTACAGGAGTGTTTGGAAAGGATGATATGACCATGATGCCCACACCCTCATTCAAAAAAATTTGAAAAAAATTACCCTCTAAGCAAAAATTGAATTGCATGCTGCTTGACAAACCCCAATTGCAAAAATTGTCAAAATAAACAATGTTCGGTCAATGTTGTCACTAAAGAGGGGTGTCCCTAGTGGTACTCTGATATCATGATTCCAATAGAACTTACACTTTGTCCATCATATCCTTGGTTATCAAGTTATGGTGAGTTTCAATTTGCTACCAAAATCCATTTAGGTACACTTGGAAAATTCCAACCGTGGGCTACAACTAGTTCAAGCAAAGAAAAACCAATCAACAATTGAATTACCGTTATTAAAAAATGTTCTTGAGCAACATTGTAAATGTCCTATATCAATGTTCTTTTGCATCTTGATGCTTTTCCCTTTGAATTGTTGAGAAATAGCTACACCACTTTGTGTTTTGAATAGTTGGAACCTCGACTTATCTCTATTACTTAACAATGTAGTCATGTGAGGATTGATCTTTCCCTCTTGCACTTGCAAAATTTTCTTCTATGTGTTGATATTTTTCCATTTGAACTGTTTATAAGTATCTATACCACTTTGGGTTTTGAACAAATAGAACCTTCACTTGTCTTTATTACTTAACAACTTAGTCATATATAGATGGTTCTTTCCCTTGTGCATTTGCAACCAAGCCTTGACAACCTACATACTTAAAGTATTTTTTTCCATAGATTTTGAAAATCCCCAACTTATTTCTCCAACTAAATATGCACATCTCGATGACCATTGAATCAACCACTAACATATCCTATGAAGACATGGGAGGAATGCTCAAACAAACATTTTATTTCTTATTTTACAACTACTATCCTTGCACTGACATAGATGAGAATGGTAGGTAAAGTAATAGATGTTTCTCATTCATAAGTCAATGTTTTAAGTGTCAAAGTGGCATATTCAATTGTTTCTTCTCAATTAAGTAGTTGTTCAATTGCATATGGCTAGGGATATTATGTTCAAATGGTAGCAATGTTTTCAATTTTTAATATACTCCACATGATCAATTGTATTTTCTTCTCCTCCACATGGAGCACAAATTATGGTAGTAATAACCTCATTTTCTCATGTATAGAAACAATATCCTCGTCCTCTCATGCTCTTGCTGTAATTGGTTGCAATTAATCAAAATTCCTAATCAATAGAAACTCTAAATTCTTGTATCATACAATTCTGACCACCAAAAGAAAGTATATTACAAAATTTAATTAAACATTACCTTTATATATAATTTTAATTCTTACATATTTCTCAAGTGCAGGGAAAACATAAGAAGTTAAGTTAGCATGGCCAACTTTCGTATATTTCTCAAGCCAGGGAAAACAGCCAAAATCATGCAGAGTTCACAGGTGCAATAGGCGAGCAAGGCGAAAACTAAGAAGGTATGTTGTTTAATTCTAACACATTTTTCTTCTACATAAATTTATAATGCTTGTTTTCTAAATCTGTAGGTGAATAAAAGTGGAGGAGCCGTTGAATGTCATTGTGTGAAAGCGTCAGAGGGTAAGTCCTCTTTTGGTGCAAAACTAGCACCAAAACCCATGGTGCAGATACAATTGACCTCCTTCCTCTTTACTATTATTTGTTTTTTCATCTAGATGTGTGTATTTTAAAATCCAAATGCAGTGCAGGTAAATCAGAAATCTGTGTGTGGGGAAATCAAAGCACTCACAACCAGCCCAGCTGATACACATTCCAGCCACAGTGGGTGCAGGTAAGGCTATTCAAAGGTATGTATGGATTAGTCTAACTCATTTTCTGTTAATTATATAGAGTGTGTTTTGTAAAATTTAGAGGCAACAAAATCAAAGGCTAAGTCATGTTTTAATTTTAATTTATTCTGCTGCATAGTTATATGATGTGTGTATTTTAAAATCTAGATGCATTGCAGCTAAATCAGAATTCAGTAGGTGGGGAAATCAAAGCACTCACAAACAACCCAGCTGATACACATTCCAGCCACAGTGGGTGCAGGTTACGACTATTTAAAAAATTAAAGGTATGTGTCGCTCAGTTTATCTCATTTTCTGTGTGTTTTGTAAAATTGAGAGGCAATAGAGGTAAAGGATGAGCTGTTGAAGGCCTTTGGATGAGTGAATTCTCTTTTGGTAGAAAACGCATGTAATCATTTAAATTTCAATATAATTGATTTCCTCCCTTTTATCTATTTAGGGTTTGTACCTTTTGATTTCTCTCTAACATTTTTTAATAATATTTTTCAGTTTATGCTTATTATTTCTCACGATATTTGTGTTGTCACTAGGTTCAGTCTCAAACAACCCAGCAAATTCAAGGCAGTCCCATATAGCCAAGGTGATGGAGATTCAGCGTTGGCTAAGCATAAGGTTTAGTTTAATTCATGTAAGCTGAATATTTCAGATACAATAGTTCTACTGCAGTTTATGATCTTTAGTCTTTGCATAAGATTTACTACATAAGTTTTGGGTTTCTATTTAATATTTTTTATAATATATTTAATTTATATTTAATATGTTTTATGATTTTTTTTAATATTTTAAATCTTTTTTATTTATAAGATATTCTGGTTGGGTTTAATTGGTCAGGAAATTATGGGAGGCCCAATCAACCCAAGTGATATAGATTCCATTGGTGTAGTCGGCACAAATGATTTAACTTAATTTTCGCTAAAAAATTTCCTTGGATAAAAGGTAAATTTTATTCAAGAAGAAGAGAAATTTATATTATGTGGCGTAGTCGATAGCGTCAACAAAAAAATTCGACCATAGAACCTTGTCCATTGCTCAAACCTCCATATTTGGGCTTCCCTTGGATTTGTTCCTTGATTTCCATGGCTAGGGGAATAATTCGGAAAAACCGACCACATTTAGGAAGAAGGTGGCTTGTTTGTAGCATATATGTAATATCATAGCACCTGTTCGATGTGATATCTTATTGCTTGAGTGATACAAGCAAGTAGAAAACTTGCAACTCTACACCTTTGCTTTCTATTTTTCTATGGAATGTCACATCGGTCATTCATTTTTGCCAAGAAAAGGACTTGGATAACATATTTTCTTGGTTGTAGTAGTAGTTCCATTTTTTATAAAGGCACATTGCATTCTCTCACACTTTGCATAAAAGACTAATAATAGGTAACTCATTCATGAATTGAGAATCAAAATATAAGGAGTTAATAAAATTGAAAGGGGCACCCCTTGATAGCTTCCCTAGAACCATATAAATAATATTCAAACTCCAACAAGTAATCCCAAAGGGTCATGGAGGTCAAGGTTGGAGGAGTATTTCTGTGGTTTGGTTTCATAGTTTGGTTTTGTGCATGTACTTTATCGTAGACACTTGGGTTAACACCCAAAGAAGCACATTAACTTTCACATAGTAACAACGATCGAATGCTTGGAAGTGACTTCAACCACCTTTCAAAGGTCATGTGCCCAGTCCACTAAAAAGTGTGGACAGAAGTGGGCAAATCCTCTCCAATTCACTTTGATTTAGACGATAATGATATTAGTAGGGACAATACTGGTCGATAGAAAACTTGGATTAAAGAAGAGGATTGAGTAAATCATTAACATCTCTTTTATGTTTTACATGAGTTGCACACATTTGTTATAGCAGTTTAATAAATGAATGATATGCGCTATGTGAGTTGTTGTTATTCCCGTAACCTTCCCTCTCAGCCTTAACAAGTGCTTTATGTGAGATGATGTCAAAATCCTCTTACTCGCGAACACCTTACCACCGAAGTGTTTCCCTTGTTGATATTGTGTTAGCTTGATTGTGGTGTTTTCTTTTACTTGTCTACGGAGGATCCTTAAATGGTTTACATCAATGACATGGAAATGGTGTGCATGAAGTAGTGAGAATCCCATTCTTAAGAATCTAATGATTCTACCCTGGTAGCCTTGGGGATAAACTAGTTAGGGAGGAAAAGAAAGGTTCTAAGAGAGAGATAGGATCGAAACTACCCTTGGACTTGTAGTAAATATTAACTATTTCTAATTGACTAACTACAGTTCGACTTGTAACTAAGGCCTTGAAAAGCTCACTAGGCATTCATATCCATAAATCTCCATTTGAAAATGAACAAGTGGAAATTGTGAGCAACAAAGATTTGGAACCAACCAAAGAACGAAAAAGACTAATTAGTCACATGGGGAGGTACTTGTCCTTAGGACTCCAAGAGTAATTGTTGGAGTAAGGAGTCCTAAGGATAAGTACCTCACCATGTGTGGTTCCTTGTTCATTTATGTAGCAAAGGAGGGATTTGGAGAATGTGTATTTACTATAGAGATCTAAATAAAATTGACATCAAGAATTGGTACTCCTTACCCAAGATGATTAAATTTGAGGTCAATTAAAGCATTTTAAGTACTTCACCAATCTATATTTGAAATCCAGATATCGCAAAATCTGGATCAAGGAAGAAGATAGCTTGAAAACCCCCTTCAAGATGAAACAAGATCAATAGGAGTGGTTAGTAATGACTCTATTTGAGTAATGCACATACTACATTTTTTTGTACAATGAATGATTAAGTTATGTAACTTCGCAATCATCCTTTCTCATTTGATTGAGAAAGGGGATGCGCACAATGTAGATTATTTAAACTACTTTTGCATCACAAAGGAAAACTCGAAGGAATACCAAAGAAGAGCATCTCATTTACTTAGTGCCTCAATAAACACCACAAGGATGCAACTACTACAGTTGAAGAACATCAAAAACAAGTTAAGGCCCATTACGATAAGTCTATCCATCCTCAAGTCTTTTCTAAGGAGATATGGTCTTGGTTTATGACCAAGATAGTGACACTTTGGGGGTAGGCAAGTTTACTTCTATGTGGGTGTGTCCTTATATCGTAAAGCAATTCCTTAGTAAAGGGGCTTATGAATCAATTCAATTCCTAGGTCTGCTTCCTCAGTAAAGGGGCTTATAAATCGGTTTAATTCCTAGGTCCATTATATGTGTGTTGGTTCTAGCCACCTGCAAGTCTTATTGCCTCGGAAAGCCTCTCTTTATGTGTTTATTTGGCCGGTAGTGACCCTTTGTTTTTGTACGAGTACTTCCCTTGATGAGAGAGGTGGACAAAACTAAGCCCCTTCCCTTGTACTTATCCCCTCCAAAAAATTATTGGGGGGGGGGGGGGTCACATGTGCACGATCCTCCATAAATTTTGATCTACTCTTGTAACGATGCTTTGTTACTTCCTTCGGTTTAACACTCAGAGTACTGAAAATTGTAGAGACTTCCAAGCTTTGCCAGGCTTCTTTGAACCATGATTAAATTGCCTTTGAGGCATGCTTTTTGGAGGGCACTTGTAGCTACCAATAACTGACCTACATTTTGATGCACATCGAAAGGTAGGAATGCATCTATCTTCAAATATCTGACATTTCTTGCAAGAAAATACCCCAGGAAGCACAAAAAAAATGGATTTTAAATTATTTAAGCTCTAGCTTCTACCAGTGAGTGAAGTACTTTGCAATTGACTTGAACCTTGCCATCCTCCTCTTACCCTTGTTTATCCGTCCATTTCTTCCCAAACTTGTCTAGCATATGTACGTAAAATTGACAATTGATGTATGGTTTCCTCCCACTCCTTGCATAAGATGCCTACTAGGACTATGCTTTTTACTTCTCTATAGAGCCTCCTAGGTGAGGACCTTGGGCCTTATTCTTTTATAACTAACTGCATAAAGATTCTTTTCCAAATTGGATTCTACCACCATTAAAAATCTTCCTGGCTATCAGTTTCACACATGGATTTATATACTAGTTATGGAGTGTAAATCCCTAGAGTAGAATTCTTGGACCATGCCAATTCTTTGTCCACTTCCTTAATTCCAAGATGAATTACCTTTAATTTTATTGTATATGCATCCTACAAGTTCCCTTCCTGATGATGCAAATTGAATTGATTTGCATTTTTTTTCTCTTGGTTCCAGAGAGTGGACATCTTTGGAGAGGTTGCTTGAGTTAGGTTAAGGATGACTTTTCTTTGAGGTGTTGTGATTAGATTGTCAGGAATTTGATATAGGTCTCTGCAACCATGGATATATTCTCATCTTGACTTTTTCTCTATTTCCATCTTTACACTAGCCAATTCCACACTAGCAGGAAAGCTAAAGCCATGGAATTCCATACTATTTACACATTTTAAATGCTTTTTGAGGGTCTTCTAATCTATCCTGCTATAGTATTAGGATCAATGTATTTATGGGTGATAACTTGTCTCCATAGATCATCATTTTTTATGAGTCTCTAAAGGCCTTGGCAGCTTGTACCTTCCCAATTCATTAAATATTCTTGAGGCCCTAGCCTCCTAGATCTTAGGCTTAGCTATGGGTGGACATAATTTTCAGTAGAGATTTTCTTTCATGTTCTTTTTTACCATACCACAAATATCTAAAACTAACTTTCCTATTTTTTTTAGAATCCCCTTTGGAATAAAAGCAAAGGAGTGCTAATAGACTGTGATTGCTTCTACCATTGATTTAACTAATAATTCTTCAACATAGCTCTAATATCTCATATAAAAAAGCATCTCTCCTTGAACTATTACAAAGTAAAAGAACATCATTGAAAAAGGGAAATGAGTCAATGTAAGAGATCTCCCTAACCTTATACATTTTACAGATCCCATTCTTGTTCCTTATAGTAAATCTCCCCCAAGACCTTTAGCTCCTATTAGAAATAACAAAGGTGATAAAGGGTGGCCTTGTGTTATCCCTTTTTCCTTGTCTCAACCCTTTTCATGGTCTACTAAATGTGGATGTTCATTGTTGATTAAGACTTCAAACAATACTGATGTCATGCAATTCATTATCCAATTCACTAAATGCACATAAAAACAAATTTGTATCAACATCAACCTCAAATACAACTAGTTTTCCCAATCATATGCTTTAGGAAGGTTAAACTTTAGAATTGTAGTCGACAATTTCTTTGTTTCAATAGTATGCATCCTTTCTTATGCCACTCCTATAGCATCATGTATTTATCTACTATAGAGGAGCACAAATTGCACTTTTGAAATTGTTTGGGAGCCTATTATTTACCCAAGGTTATTGTCTTGGCAATTATCTTGTAAATACACTCGCATAGGGAAATTGTCTTAAAGTCATCAAAAGTGTTGGGTTTGTCCTTTTTTTGGAATTAATGCAATGAAAATAGAATAGAAGATACCTAGGACTTTGCCAGTACTCCCTGATTATCAATTATTGTAACAAATGATCTTTGAAGTCATAAAAACCCATAAAGAACTTTATTGTCCAACCATCAGCTTCAGACTTTTGTCCTTTCGAAAACTATGAAGTACTATTGGTAACTCATCTTTAGTAATCTCCTCCATTAATATCTCATTGGTTATATCATTTAGAAAGTCAAGGAAGAATGATATCTTCTACAATATTTTCCCTCTCTTCTTTATATCAATGTTGAAAAAGCCAGCATAGGTAAAAAGTTGGCAAGGGTCTCGAATACAAGTTCTCGGCAACATTGGCGAAAAAATCGGGAAAAATCGGCAAAAGTCGGCAAAGATTAAAAAATACAAAATACATTCATTTTCTTCAGCATTTTAAACATATAATGCAACAATTGTTAGAGTGTGGTAATTTCAGGATGTCCTCCATGGTTCAGATGCCTTACATGGAGGTATATTAGCTGCATAGGCATAAGGATGGAGTAGAGGATGAGATGCACTCTACTCAGTGGCATGAGTCCAGTGGGGGATGCATGCAGAGCTTCAGGGGAGAGTGACCTTTGCATGCATGAGTTTTGCATGACCTGTCAGCATTCAGTGACTGCATGCAAAAGTGACCTTTTGCATCCATGCATGCAAAAGTGACTTATTGCATGCACTGGGAATTAGGGTTTTTGCAAACCTAATTCATTGGTGAGATTATTTATAGAGGTAGGGGGTCCCCATATGAGGTTACTCAATTGCATTGTCGGAGAGAGATACTGCTAGAGTGAGGAGGGCGTAGCTATGCATGCAAGGTGACTTTCTGATAGAGAGAGGAGCTGCTGCAGGAGCTAGGAAGGTCAAATCTGAGCTAGATCAGTGACCTTTAGTTCCAGAGTTGATAGACACCCATTACTGTGAGCTGAGATAGCTCATTAGTGTGTTTTCTGATCAGTTTGGAGGAAGATGAGTTCTCTTGGAGGATGGTGCATTTCCCAAGGAGGGAGAAGCTCATTTTGAGCTGGATTGACTGATTCAGAGTCTGAGACTTCCAGGATAGCCTTACCTCAGCATTGGAGGAAGGTTAGGGACGATCAGAGCTCATATCTGCTGAGATCCAGACCGATACGAGCATTTGAGATCCATAGGAGAGGGCGCACTTGTGCATGTAGAGGAGGCCGAATTCATCAAAGGGCAGTCTTCAGAGAGAGCAGATCAGAGCAGTGAGATGCGTGTGAGATGCAGAGAGGGCAGATCAGTCAGAGGCACCTTCAGATCACTCAAATCTAGTTTGACAGTTAGGGCTTACTCCTTCAGTGCATGCATCAGCTGGATGCATGCAAATCTAGAGTCTATCCTGTTTCAGAGAGGATTGAGTTACCTGCTGAGGTAATCATGTATTGTATTTTCATTTATATCTATATGCTCTGGGCTCGAGAGAGAAGATAGCCCCACAGTTAGTTGGTTTTTCCCGAAAGTATTCCAGGGTATATCTGTTGTTTATGTGTGTGATTGCATTTATATTTCGGTTGGTAAATGCAAATCTAGTTGTTTGAGTCTATATTTTTTATGAGCATATATTGATATCGAGACTCATACTGCTTGAGATCTCAAGGCGATTCAGAGGGAGTAGTGATCTCTGAATCAAATATTTACATGGTATCAGATCCCTGTTAAGGGTCAGAGAGGGAAGTCACACATAGATCTGTGGTGTTGGAGACTAGATTTGAGATAGATCTAGTATATCGACAGAGATAGAGACCAGATCTACCAGATCTTAGGAGAAGATCTTAGATCTGAGGTTGTAGAGGTCAGATCTATCAGATATGTGGTATTGGAGACTAGATCTGAGATAGATCTAGTAGATTAGTGAAGATAGAGACCATATCTACCAGATCTAAAGAGCATAGCTCAGATCTGAGGTTGTAGAGGTAATATCTATCAGATCTGCTAGTTTGGAGGTGAGATTTGAGATAGATCTTTCATATATGGCATGAGCAGAGTCCATATCTGTGGCAAATATATCATATCTGAAGCATAGTGTCCATATTTGGAGAGCAAAGTTCAGATCTATGAATGAAGACATCAGATCTATTAGGATAGATACCAGATCTATCAGATCTATGAGTTCAGAGGTCAGATCTGAGATAGTTCTGCCAGATCTGTGATCAGGGGAGATTCTTGTTTCATTGTGGGTTAAAATATTTTAGTTTTGCAGGGTTATGGCCAATAACTTGAGTGTAGAGTACAGGTTGTTGGGAAAGGATATATGTGGGTCCAGGGAGACCTTGGATATAGTTTTAGCATTAGTGATAGTGGAAGAGCAATGTGCTTCTCTCCAGATGACATTGATAGAGGAGGAGCATAGATCTGCATATTAGAGTGCAGTGGATGTAGCCAAAAAGTCTTCCAGTTTAGAGAAAGTAGTTGCAGCAACATATGATGTGTTTGATCCTGGTGGATGCTTCTCCAGCAATACCTTCCTAGCTAAGAGGGAGTGTTTTTACAGAGATGTGCATGAGATATGCATGTGCATGAGGTCTTGCATGATGCATGATGCATGTGCATGAGATATGCATGCACATGACGACTGAGAGATGGTTGATCCAGGATGAGCATGTGGTAGCAGCGGAGGTGGTTGATGAGTTTACTTCTCACTTTGAGAAGGAGTTCTCATTAGCCTCAGTACAGTCAGGACATGATAGTAGCCTACCAGAGGCTCAGGTTGATCAAAGTTGTAGGGTGGACTGCATGCTCAGCAGTCACATGATAGGTGTGTGGGATGCATTCCTCATCTTAGACCACACACCCTTGCAGTGCGCTCAGGATGTGCAGGGGGTTGACCACTTGGTCATTGGAGTGGGTAGAGTGAGGTTTCTGCTTGACCGTGGGGAGCTCCTAGAGGTTTCAAGAGTGCTCTTTGTTCTAGGATTGAGAGGGGGTATCCTCTCAGTGGTAGCTTTGGCAGCTGCTAGCTGTTCAGTAGTGTTTCATCGGGATCAGATATTCACTTACCCTAGAGGAGTAGACCCAGTCTTGTTGGGTCGCAGGATTGATGGTGAGTACTTGGTTCATGGAAAACCTACTTTGGGCACATTTGGATGGCTGAGTGCATCCTCTTCAGATGCAAAGGAGGAGGATGAGTGGGATGCTCATAGCAAAGATGAGGCCAGTAGGAGTGAGCCTGTTCAGTAGATGGGTGGACCAGATGCTCACCATGATGAGGATCAGGGTAGTGATTATGGAGTTCAGCTAGATGAGCGAGATGTTATTGATAATGATGAGTCTTAGGATATTGAGCCCTTGGGATCATATTAGATGGATGAGCATGCTGCTCATGCAGGAACCATTCAGAGAGTGAATTGGTATGACATGGCTGAGATGGACTTGGCTCAAGAGAGAGCTAAGTCAGTTCAGATACAGAGGGAGTTGACTTACAGAGTTGAGTCAACTCAGGGTCATAGGTAGATGATCTACAGAGCAGTAGATCCACTTGACAAAGGTCTTCAGGGTTGGTTACAGCAGCAGAGACTGAGAGGGAGTTTGAGTCAAAGTGCAGTGGTAGAGTCAACAGTGGTTGACAGAAGGGATTCTTCTGAATCCACACATATGGAGATTGATCAGAGTTCTTCATGTTAGAGAGCAGTGACAGGAAGATTAGTTAGATCAGTGTCAGTAGCAGTGGACTTGATGGATCCAGGCATCAGTGTTAGGACTTCCCTCGTTAAGAGGGAGTGTTAGAGTGTGGTAACTTTGGGATGTCCTCCATGGTTCAGATGCCTTACATGGAGGTACATTAGTTGCATAGGAATCAAGATGGAGTAGAGGATGAGATGCACTCTACTCAATGGCATGAGTCCAGTGGGGCCTTCATGCAGAGCTTCAGGGGAGAGTGACCTTTGCATGCATAAGATTTGCATGACCTATCAGCATTCAGTGACTGCATGCACAAAAGTGAATTTTTGCATGCACCGATAATTAGGGTTTTGGAAAACCAATTCATCGGTGATATTATTTATAGAGGCAGGGGGTCCCCAGATGAGGTTACTCAGTTGCATTGTCGGAGAGAGATACTGCTAGAGTGAGGAGGGCGTAGCTGTGCATGCAAGGTGAATTTCTGAGAGAGAGAGAGGATTTGCTGCAAGAGCTAGGAAGGTCATATCTAAGCTAGATCAATGATCTTCAGTTCCAGAGTTGCTAGACACCCATTACTGTGAGTTGAGATAGCTCATTAGTGTGTTTTCTTATCAGTTTGGAGGAGGTTGAGTTCTCTTTGAGGAGGATACATTTCCCAAAGAGGGAGAAGCTCGTTTTGAGCTAGATTGACTGATTTGGAGTCTGAGACTTCCAGGATAGCCTTGCCTCAACATTGGAGGAAGTTTAGGGATAATTAGAGCTCAGATCTACTGAGATCCGAACCGGTACGAGCATTTGAGATCCAGAGGAGAGGGCGCACTTGTGCTTGCAGAGGAGGACAAATTCATCAGAGTGCATTCTTCAGAGCAATCAGATCATAGCAGTGAGATATAGAGAGGGAAAATCAGTCAGAGGCACCTTCAGATCAATCAGATCCAGTTTGACAGTTAGGGATTACTCCTTTAGTGCATGCATCAGCTGGATGCATGCAGATCTAGAGTCTGTCCTATTTCAGAGAGGATTGAGTTACCTGCTGAGGTAATCCTGTATTATATTTTCATTTATATCTATATGCTCTGGGATCGAGAGAGAAGATAGCCCCATAGTTAGCTGGTTTTTCCCGAAAGGGTTCCAAGGTATATCTGTTGTTTATGTGTGTGATTGCATTTATATTTCGGTTGGTAAATGCAGATCTAGTTGTTTGTATCTATATTTTTTTATGAGCATATGTTGATGTCAAGACTCATACCGCTTGAGATCTCAAGGAAATTTAGAGGGAGTAGTGATCTCTGAATCAAATATTTACAACAATAACTTCATATAAACACATTGGAACATAAATATGGAGAAATCACTAATATATAGATGTAGTGGATGAAAATAACTCGGAGCGGTTTGATTTCAATGACTCGGACTATTAAAAAGTACATAAAATTTTACAATTTTAATGAAAAAATATATATATTAAAGATTCCAAGATATGATTCCAAACCATTAGAGACAAAATATTATCAAAATGGCACCAAGCGCAATACATATCTAAATAAAAATTGAAAAAACATAATCATAAAAATCATTGTCTATGTTGAGATCATATTCATCAATAGCACCATGTTCCCCCACCTCTAGGCTCTAGACCTTGCCTCTACCTCCAATCTCGAAGTTGATCCTCCAAGGACATCAATTAACACCCTACAATTTTGATTAAGCTTCTTAATCCAAGCGTTAAAATAAGGTAGAAAGAGCTTCCCATGCTTAATAAGTGATTTTGATTGACTGAAGGGTACATTTTTATTAAGGTCATGACAAAGGAATTCAAACAACTTTAACAATTAGGCATCGACACCACCAACATCAAGGTACATAGAGAGTTTGATGTGCTTCATTAAATTCCAATCCCTTACCCACATACTTGATAGAATCCACTGGAAACGTTGGAATCCTGAAATCCTGAAAACCATTAAGTTTGTTGAATTCTAAATGGGATCTAAAATTCTAATTTTTGCATATGAGGTCCGATGAGGTTGGAACCACTCTCAAACCTCCTGAAACAATTAATGGTAATGTTAAAAATTTAAGTAAAAGGATGGAAAATGAAAGATAAAGAGAATGTCACTTTTACTTTAATAATCTAACATTACCAATTGACATAGTCATTCCTTATGATATGTGGCATAGAAGGCTTGGTTGTATCCATTTCAAAGTGCTACCCAAATTGCAAAAGATGGTGAAATGTATTCCAGTGTTTAAATTTGATTTTGATAGTTTTTTTAGAGGTTGCGATCTTGGCAATAACATTAAGAATATTTTTCTAAGTAGTACCAAAATATCCAAGGGGATTCTTGACTTGATTCATTCTGATCTATGTTTTCCTATGTTTGCACCCTCATTGAGTGATTATTTGTATTATGTGTTTTTCATAGATGACTTCTCTCGCAAGTCATAGGTTTATTTGAAATAAAAGAGTGAAACTTTCAGCAAGTTTCAAGAGTTTAAAGCATTGGTTGAGAATTAGACTGGGAATCAAATTCGTGCTTTGAGATATGATAATGGAGTATAGTTTGAGTCCCATGCTTTCAATGACTTATGTCGAGATGCAGGAAGAAAAAAACAGTTGACTATACCCTACAACCCCCAGCAAAATGGGGTTGCTGAAAGAAAGAATAGAACAATATGTGAGGCTACAAAAGTGATGATGTGTGATCAGGGTCTGCCCACATCCTTATGGGAATAAACGTCCAGCACTTCTATTTATACTCAAAATAGAATCTCGCATGCTATCTTGGGAGAAAAGACTCCTGAAGAGGTTTTCATTGTTGAAAAACAAGATATTGGACACTTGAATATTTTCACGGGGGGTTCACTCAGTGAACTTTTTACATAGCATGATCGTTCACATGATATTAAAGAATATCCCTAATTTTACTAAATATTGGAAAATTCCTCCTAAAATGTTACTTTTCAACCCCCCTCCCAATATGCCTTTCCAATTAAGAAAACCCCTAGTTTCACCAAATATTGTATGTATCCATTTTTACCAATCCATTTTTAATACCCCCATTATATCATATTGCATGGGTGTTCACTTGTGTTTTCATGAAGATGGAAACTTGGATTTGCTCATATTCTTGGTGCAAGTTTTTCGATGCCCTAGTATGTGGATGAGATGGGTCTTTCCTCTTGAAACCTTGAAGGATGATCCTATAACACCATGGAGTTAGTTAAGAGCAAAATTTTGGAGTTTGACATTCTTAAGCCAAATCTAATCTTCACAAGCACCAAATAGCAGACATATCCAGATCTGTCCATGGTGACATTTGAGGTTTTTGTTCCAAGGATACAAATGTCGGTGACTCTGTTAACTATTAAAAGTGAGTGGTGACATTTGAGGTTTTTGTTCCAAGGATACAAATGTCGATGACTCTGTTAACTATTAAAAGTTTGTCACTGTTGGAAAACCCGCAAGGTGTACTTTGGAGGTTATTTCCAGCACAAGGGTCTCATGTGGTCTGATTTAGTAGACAGAAGCCGAAAGAAGCACCCATAATTCTAAGTGATGGAAAAACCTCACATTTGATGGAATGTATGGGAACATCCTAGTTTTTAATCAATGATCAGACTTATTTTTCCTCCTTCTAACATCGATTTTGGGCAAGTATGTACATTGAAACAATAGTAAACCTCATCATTACAAATTATGGGAACTTTCTGGGCATAGAAAGTTACAATAAGTAGCATTATGTGCTGATTATAAGCCGACCTATGCACTGAGACAGACATAAACAACAATAAATCCAAGTTTGGGCACGTCCTAAGTGGTCTTTATGGAGTTGTTGTATAGCAACAGCTCTAAAAAGACAATTTTTTGTGCCAAACATTTGGATAAGAGACTCATGTAGTATGCCTTCTGCATTGAGATAGGCGAGAGGACCAAATTTCAGAAATGAGGCTGATCCAAGATTCTTGTAGCGAACTGTCCTTGGAGTTGTTCCCTCTTTAATGTTATTACTCATTATGTAGTGAGGGAAAAGATCCAATAAATATGCATAGGATAAGCATAAAACATGATAAAGAGTCTCAAGAAATCTTATAAGCTACTTTAGAGATGATAATGATACAATCCTATAAGCTATTTTAGACTTGTAATTGAGATTATTTTATTTTATTTCATGGTCAATAACCATTGAATTTCAAATACCCAATGAAAAGAGCATGCCAGGCACAAGCAGTAACAAATCCACTCAAAACAAGCAGTATAGTCTATAAGTAAAATGTGCCACTATAAGTTTTTGATGATGATTTACAAGTTGAACTAATATTTACAAGCGAGCATATGTGCATTTATACATAAACACCTATAATAATGTAAGAGTGAGATAGACTATCCCTATCCTAAAGTAGATCAAATCACACCAATCCCAATCTTACGTTCTCATAGTGGAACAACACTAAATCTACAATTGATGACAAGAAAAGCACAAAAATAAAAATGTATGATGGATTTATAAAACTAAACACCTATGATAATGTAAGACTGAGATAGACTATCCCTATCCTAAAGTGGATCGAGTCACACCAATCCCAATCTTACTTTCTCATAGTGGAGCACTAAATCTACAATTGATGACAAAAAAAACACAAAAAATAAAAAGGATAAGATGGATTTGTACAACAACTTAAGTTATCTGCACATGTTACGTTATTCAAAAAAAACAAATCAAATATATATAGATCTTGGATGTTGAAGATGATAAAAGAAAATATAAAGGAATAAATGTTTAAACAATCACACCCATCTATTTACCAATACAAAAAAAACATATTTACCTTCAATCTAAGAGCATTTAGTGTATTTTATTTTTCTAATTTGATTTGAATGCATGTAATCTAAGAATTATCTACAACTTATTTACTAGTCTTCTTTCACCACACTTCACCTAGAACATTATGCAACTTGTAGGAATACTTAAGGGAACTTGAAGAAAATTGTATGGAGATGGGGATGAATGTGAGCATATGCAATACTAAGGCAGTGAGTTTTTCATTGAAAGGAATCCAAAGAACCCCCCCCCCCAAAAAAAAAAAAAAGAGAGCACCTGGAAATAACCCAAAGCTATAAATACTAGGGGCTAAAATTCAATGAGTTAGAAATGCACGACTTGGTTGTTGCTTTTCTTCTTCCTCTGCTCTTAGCTTCCCCCTATTTTTAATAGGAGTTTTAATTATTATTTTTATAATTTATTTGTTGTTCCAAAATGTTCTCCTTTAGCAGTAATGCTTCTAGTATTCTAGTTCACCTTAATTCCTATGTAGATTGCACTGATGAACATATCTTGCACAACAGTAATGTGCAAATTTATAACAGTGGGAATATTGTTTCTAAAATGGGCTGGCATAAAAACACTTTTTGAGGTTATATAGCAATATTGGTGGGAAGCAAACCTTATAGAGGGAAAGGAATTGCAATAGAACTTGTAACTAGAGCCATTCAAGTGATGCAGGAATTTGGATGCTATGAAACTATGTGGCGATCTATATTGCAATTAAGATAAATAGAGATTTTATGGAGTATTTTTGAATCAAGCATATAGATATGTAATAAGAAGAACCAACACAGGTCAAACCTTTGAAAACAACCATTCCAAAATATTCCCATTCGTAATTAAAATCCCAGGATAGAGCAGCCAAGGCTCAAAGGGAGATGGGGCATTTGATTTTATTTTTTAATTAAGTAATTTGTTTGACCTACAGTCAAGGATAGCATTAATGTAAATACTAATCAATTTGTCAATAATTGCATTTTTGTTAGTGAATGTTCCCCCTTGATCTTGTGAATCTTTATTTACTTAGAAAGTTACCTTTTGGTCAAATCCTTATCCTATATGCATTATGATTTTTAATTATTATTATTATTTTAACAAAAAAAATTATTTTAGCTTTTGATTGAAATAATAGTTTTTATTAAAAAAAGGGGAAAAAATTATTATTTTTCATATCTATTGCTTTTACCCACCCATAAGCTTTTTCATGGTACATTACCATAAAAGGATAAAGTTGCTCGGATATCCACATCATCTATTTCGGGATACATCATCTATTTCAGGATCTTGCATGATCTATTTCAGGATATTATCTATTTCAGGATTCCTATTTCAGGATATGATCTATTTCAGGATTCTGCATGCACAGGCATGCATCCCAGTCACCAGTTTGATGCCTCCAGCACCTTATCCACCTTCTTCTAGCACCCGGGAGCCACCTACCACAGAGTTTTAGCCCTCCTAAGCTGAAAGGCACCCACTTCTCACCTACTGCCAGAGAAGGGCGCACTTGTTCACCTACCACTGCAGTTCCACTTCAGTTACATTCAGTTAGCTCCGATTCTCCCTGATTTGAGGCTAGTTTCACTCCCGACTGACTGTATCACTTCCGTTTGACCTCCAGTTTGATTAGGTGACTTGTTCTGACTTCAGTTAGCCTCCCATGCGCCCCCACTGAGCCTCCAGATCCTATATCAGTGCTACACACTTCAGTTACATTTATTACACTCAGTTAGACTCAGTTTGACACCTGGATGACTGGTTATTGTGATTGATGAGCACCACCGATGATTGATGAGGACTCCTAGATAGAGTCAAGCTACTCTATTCAGTGATTCGAATGGCCTACTTAGTCAATTCGAATTGCTCATTGACAGGTATTGCATTGTATTGTATTGTAATTCATTCACCCTTTCTGGGATAGAGAGCACTGCTGCATGTTTTGCACAGTTTTGCACCATATTTTCTATGTTCATCTGTTGTGATTGATTTACTTGTTCATTAGATCTGCTGTGACTAATTTTACATGGTATCAGAGCCATTGCAGGGACAAGATCTCTTTTCTACAGGTGTTTATACAAGAAGATTTGACTGAATTGCTAAAAATTGCAATAAGTTTGGCATGAGATATCTCAAGGCCATTCGCTCCTGTGCATGCAAAGCTTGAAAATTATTCCAATACCACTCCAGAAGCTTGAGTTACCACATAATTCCTGGATTTGATACATTGGACCCATTCAACATTGCTTGAAATCCAATCCCAGGTGTGATGCAACTCTCAAAGGGTGGATTGTTCGACCTTATTGTGGTTGTTTTGATGTGATTTGCAGGTTTATTGTCTCCTCCAATTGCATTCGCTACCTTCTGCATGCAAGCCTTTCTACAGCAATTGCATTCGCTATAGTCTGCATGCAAGCTTCCTCTTCATCAGTTGACTCAATCCTTGCAATGGAATACTCTTCTTCAAAGCCTATCCTCACCCCATTCAATTATTTTGATTGGAAAGATGATATGGAGATCATATTACGTTCAAAAGGTTACTACCGAGTCACTCTTGGTCTTGAATTGGAGCCAAACAATGTAGCAGAAAGAACTAAACACTACAACAAGCTTGATGAAGCTTATGGTCTTCTTTGTCTCTCCATCTCCAAGGATCTTCACTTCCATCTCAGCGGATTGAAGACTCCAAAAGCCATATGGGAGCAACTTGAGACACTATTCGGCAAGCAGGATGAGCTTAGGGCTTTTCAATTAGAGAATGAATTGATTGGCCTTAATCCTGAGAATTTCGAGACCATCAATGAATTCTTCACAAAATTCAAGAACTTGAACTTGCAATTGAAGAATAGTGGTGTTATCAAAGAGGATAAACAGTTGATCCTCTCCATTCTAAGCAAGCTTGGGAAAGATTATTCGGTATTTGTCTCTACTTTCAATTCCGGTCGGCTAACTACCCCGAATTGGAAGATGCCTACCTTGAATGCCTTCATTGAGTCCGTTACGAAAGAGCATGACAAGTTGATTCAAATGGGGTCCATAAGCTCCAAATATTCAGCCCTATTTGTTCAAGGACCCAAGATCTCGAATGTTAAAGGAAAGCTAAAGAAGGAGAAGCCCAAATTCGAGCCTCACAAGCAAAAAGACAAAGGCAAGCAAACGGATGCACCATCCAGTTCGAAATCCAAGCAAAAGGGCAAAGAAGGTAACCAAAAATCTAAATGTACTTATTGTAACCGTGGCTTTCATCCCGAAAGTTCATGTATGAAGAAGACTATAGATCAAATGGCCCTCCTTTTGGAAAAGAACAACATAACCCTTCCTGACGGTGCAAGGAAGAAGGATCGGAATGACGATCATGAAAGAGGACAAGCACTCATGGCAACGGTTTCGAAGCCCACTCTCTTGATAGATTCGGGTGCATCAAATCATATGGCTGCAAATATTGATTCTTTTTCCTCATTCGATCCAAACAGCTCCATCCCCATCCATTTGGGAGATGACTCAAAAATTTCTTCAAAGGGCAAAGGTACGATTCATGTAGATCATGGATGCTTTCAGAATGTTCTCTATGTGCCTTCCTTAGCTTCGAATCTCCTTTCTGTGTATCAAATGACACACACTGGTGATCCAAAGAAAGTCACATTCAGCCCTAATACAGTTGAAATTTCTGATATCAAAAGTGGAAGACTAGTTGCGGTTGGGAAGGCAAACCACACTGCAAAATGTTATGAGTTTTCGCACTTTATTCCGCTTGCAAAGCCCACTGCTCTTCGCACACATGGTAATGAGGTTAGTAGGCTTTGGCATGAAAGATTTGGACATCTAAATTATAAGTATTTGCTGCTGCTATCAAATAAATCCATGGTAGATGGGCTTCCACAACTCCGTTCCTCGAAGGGAATATGCACCGGTTGCATTATTGGGAAGCACCCCGAGCACAGATTCGACCGCGGCAAGGCTAGCAGAGCCTCTACTATTTTGGGATTGATCCATTCTGATATCAGTGGTCCGCTGCCCCATATGTCATTAAATGGTTCAAGGTATGTTTTGACATTTATTGACGATTTTTCCCGCTTTACATGGGTATTCTTTCTAAAAAACAAGTCAGAAGTGCTTGGAAAATTCAAGGATTTTAAGGCTTCTGTCGAGACCACCACTGAGAGCAAGATCAAAGCTCTTAGATCTGATAATGGTGGGGAATATATCAAGTCCGATTTGCTGCAACTTTGTGCCCAAAGCGGAATCAAGATCCAACATACAGTTCCCTACACACCCCAGCAGAACGGTGTAGCGGAAAGGAAAAACCGGTCACTGAAAGAGATGGCTACATGCGTGATTGAATCAAAAGGTTTGGCTGCAAATATTTGGGCTGAAGCAATCAATGTTGCTGCATATATACAGAACCGAGTTCCACATTCATCCGTGAAAGGTATGACTCCTTTCGAAGCATTCTTTGGTCACAAACCGGATGTGTCAAATTTGAGAGTTTTTGGCTCTACTGCATGGGCTAGAATTCCTTCTGAGAAGAGACGAGCTTTGGATCCACAAAGTATCGAGTGCATATTGATAGGATATGGGGAAGAATCAAAAGCATATAAACTCATGGATATCAGATCTAAAAATATATTCATAGAGCGCAGTGTGCAGTTTGAAGAACCGCTTCAAGAATTGCAACTAGTTGAGGAGAAAACTGCCGATTCACCGCCTTCACCAGAAGAAGATTCGAGCAGCGATAATGAAGGTATGAGTTCTGATATTTCTGATATTGTAGCAGCATATGATGATCATGACATATCAGGTTCGGAATCCGATCATTCAGATCCCCCTCAGTTACCAAAGTGGGCCCAAAACACTCTACAATCTGCTGGTTCTAGTCTTGGAAATCCTGCTGATCCGAGACGAACAAGAGGAGACTTTCAAAGGGCAGGTATGGCTCTTTCTATTGCTGATCCATTTCTTCCTGAGATTTGTTATTTGATGGCTGGTTCAGATCCCCAATCATACTATTCATCCCATCGAGATCCGAGATGGAAAGATGCCATGGATGAAGAGTACAGTTCTCTTCAAAAGAACAATACATGGGAGCTAGTTTCTCTTCCACCTGGAAGAAAATTAGTGAAGTGTAAATGGGTCTACCGTACTAAAGTTGCTGCTGATGGAACTATCAGCAAATATAAAGCAAGGTTGGTGGCAAAAGGTTTTTCCCAAGTCCAAGGAGTGGACTACACAGAGACCTTTGCACCGGTTGCAAAGATGGATTCCATCCGCCTTGTTTTAGCTATTGCCGCATCCAAGCACTGGGAAGTGCATCACATGGATGTGAAGAGTGCATTTTTACATGGAGACCTTGCTGAAGAGGTCTATATGCAGCAGCCAGAGGGTTATACATCAGATCCATCATTGGTTTGTAGATTGAAGAAGTCTTTGTACGGGTTAAAACAGGCCCCAAGAGCTTGGTACGCAAAGATGGACTCCTTCCTTCTTTCTCAGAATTTCCAAAGATGCAAATCTGATCCGAATGTCTATCTTCAGCGAGTTAAAGGTAATTTGTTGGTTATTGTACTTTATGTTGATGATCTGCTTATTACTGGTAGCACACTTACTTCAATAAACAAGCTATAATCTGCCTTAAATCTAGCTTTTGACATGAGCGATTTGGGCTTGCTGAGTCACTTTTTGGGCTTGGAGATAGCTCAAAATTTCGATGGGATCACTATATCTCAGCAAAAATATGCTTCCGACCTGTTATTGAAGTTTAATATGGCTGAATGTAAGGCAGCCCCGTTCCCATTCCTCTCAGGAATCAGTCTTGAGGAGGGAGATTCCACACCGCTTGCAGATTGCAGTATGTATCGACAGTTGATTGGTTCACTACTTTATTTGACACATTCACGGCCTGATATCTCATATGCCGTGAGTGCCGTGTCAAGATATATGCAGCAGCCACATGAGCTTCATTGGCGAGCAGCCAAGCGGATCTTGCAGTATGTGCAAGGTACGAGACAGTTTGGCATACATTATGCTGCAGATTCTGAGCTAGATTTCATTGGTTTTACTGATTCAGATTGGGCAGGTGATAGCATTGATCGGAAGTCCACTTCCGGTTATGTTTTCATGATTGGTCATGGTGCTATTTGCTGGTCCAGCAAAAAGCAAGCAGCCATTGCACTTTCTTCAGCAGAGGCAGAGTATCGAGGGGCAGTCAATGCCTGCATTCAGGCAGTTTGGTTGTAGGGTATTCTTTCCGAGTTTGGTTTTGGTGGCACTACTTCGACTGTCCTATTTTGTGACAATCAAAGTGATATCAAGATCTCCACAGATCCAGTTCAGCGGCAGAGGACCAAACACATTGAGATTCATATGCATTACATTCGACAGTTGGTGCACGACCGCACCATCATTTTGCAATATTGCCCTACTGATGAGCAAATTGCAGACATCTTCACCAAGAGCTTCACTGAGAAGAAGTTCTCTTACCTCCGTTCACTGTTGGGGGTGAGTTCCATCATGGTGGAGACAGATTGATTCATTATTATGCTTTAGCTTGAGGGGGGGCTTTCTTCCCACTGGGTTTTCCCTCTTTCCTCACTTAGTTTATTTTCAGCATTTTTTGGATTATTGTATTGGGGTGACCTTTGGTCTTAGTTACCAGGGCCCCACATTATTTTAGTTGGCACATCATAGTCTAGCTTGAGGGGGGGTGTTCGGATATCCACATCATCTATTTCGGGATACATCATCTATTTCAGGATCTTGCATGATCTATTTCAGGATATTATCTATTTCAGGATTCCTATTTCAGGATATGATCTATTTCAGGATTCTGCATGCACAGGCATGCATCCCAGTCACCAGTTTGATGCCTCCAGCACCTTATCCACCTTCTTCTAGCACCCGGGAGCCACCTACCACAGAGTTTTAGCCCTCCTAAGCTGAAAGGCGCCCACTTCTCACCTACTGCCAGAGAAGGGCGCACTTGTTCACCTACCACTGCAGTTCCACTTCAGTTACATTCAGTTAGCTCCGATTCTCCCTGATTTGAGGCTAGTTTCACTCCCGACTGACTGTATCACTTCCGTTTGACCTCCAGTTTGATTAGGTGACTTGTTCTGACTTCAGTTAGCCTCCCATGCGCCCCCACTGAGCCTCTAGATCCTATATCAGTGCTACACACTTCAGTTACATTTATTACACTCAGTTAGAGTCAGTTTGACACCTGGATGACTGGTTATTGTGATTGATGAGTACCACCGATGATTGATGAGGACTCCTAGATAGAGTCAAGCTACTCTATTCAGTGATTCGAATGGCCTACTTAGTCAATTCGAATTGCTCATTGACAGGTATTGCATTGTATTGTATTGTAATTCATTCACCCTTTCTGGGATAGAGAGCACTGCTGCATGTTTTGCACAGTTTTGCACCATATTTTCTATGTTCATCTGTTGTGATTGATTTACTTGTTCATTAGATCTGCTGTGACTAATTTTACAAAAGTTTGGTTTTGTAAAAGTATACCCACCCATAAGCTTTTTCATGTTACGTTGCCATAAAAGGATAAAAGTTTGAAAAGTTTGGTTTTGTAAAAGTGTTGGTCTTTGTCCATTTCCACGTTAAATCAAACCAACATTAAGTCTCCACCAACCGTCGCTCCAGGTATGGAGTTGTCAAGGCCCGCCAAGGGAGAGTTCACCAAGCCTTTGTTCCCAATGCGTCAAAGTCATTTAGAAAGAGCCTTCAATATCAAACATGACTAATAACGCTCTTCGCTCCATGTGGGATATTTCCCACCATAAGAAAAATGTAAGTCCAAATGTCAAAAGCTCAAACATAGAAGCTTTGTTATTAATAATGCTTAAAGGTGTCGACAAAGCTCCTCATGTGTCGAGACAAGCTTATACATGAAGCTTACGGGTCAAGTTTTATGGTGCCTATGGTCACCAATTCTATCTAAGATAATTGCACCAGTTTTGATAATATTGTTTGCTTTAGATATTCATCATTCACAAAATGGACGAGAAAGCTCTTGACCTGGAATATATTCTTGACCCGGAATACGTTCTTGACCTATTTTAATGGTGGACACCAGTCGTAACATGCCCAAATCGCCAAGTCATGATGAGAATGCTTTTGACCTGGAATACGTTCTTGACCTATTTTAATAGTGTGGACACTAGTCATAAGATTCCCAAACTGCCCAGTCATGATTATTATTTTCTCATGTCATAAGCGAGCGGGAGTAGCATAAGTTTAAAGTGACAAGTGTTGCAAATCAACAACCAACTGTCAAAGAAATCACCATATTTCGAGAATGCTCAAAGGAGCTTATGAATCTATAGTGCATATGGGCATGGCTCAAATGTCCAACAAGTTGATCCGAGCTTGAGTCATCGCATAGTGCCAAGTTTTGGGCTTATTCTATAATCAAAGCGCAAAGACAGTTGTATATACAAAAATTGTTCAAAACTCTCTCTATTGCAATCATTGTTTAAAATGTGAAGCTGCTAGCTATGTTTGTAGTGAAGAAGATGTAGCTACTAATTCGTAGCAATCATTTCCAAATTTCTGAATATATAGTCAATAGAGGAGAGCTATCTTCCAAGATCGGAGGTAGATAATTTAGCATTTGAAATGGCAGAGGATCGGCAGAGGTTGAGTATTTAAAACAAAAAGTTGGAAACTACATATCTATTCCAGATTTTAAGGCAAAGTATCATTCGATCAACAACAATCTAGAGCAATAAGTTATTAAGGTATGGTTTTCGGATTCCAATGTAATAATTCCCAGGAAGCATTCTTTGTTATTGAGAGATCTAATTCATCGAGAGATTTAGTTGAAGAGAACACATGGAAACAGAGGATGGTAGACAAAGTGTCATGTAGCCTGTGCTATCCACCTGTCTACGGTATACCTCAATCTAACACTAAATTGAAGCGACAAGACAGCCACTCAGAAATAGAATTAGTTCCAATTAATGTTGCAGCTACAACATGAATGGAATCCCCTCGATTGAGTAATTTATTCACCTGTACCATTAATATTAGAACAATATAGTTTACATTTATTTTAGTCAAGGTCTCTTGTACTTATTTCAAGGTTTTCCTTGATTCGGTATAGAATTTATTCCATTTATCTTTTGGATTTATATTTTTCTCTTTCTCTCCCTATTTCAACTACTAGGTGACACGAGCTTAGCCCTAGATTTCCCATTTTTCTGTTGAAAGGAAGTAATCATTAAGTATAGGTACTCACATCGGTTTATATTGAACAGAATTCCTACTCTTCCTTTAGGTTTCATTCAATATGAACATAAAATATTGAAAAATATGGTTCTTGCATGTACCTTCTTTGTTGACTTGTGATTAACAGAAAAGGAGATCGAAGCCACTGGACCAGAGAATCGCTACTCATCAGATGCACGAGATGATAAAAAACCCTTTTTTCTTGACATCATGTATTTTTATTTGTAATGGCCATAGATAACAAGAGGTATTCCCTCGAATGCCAAATAATATGCATGGTAGCCAAATCATGTTGTTCTAATACTATTAGAGAAAACTGATTTCTAGTTAGCTAGAGCTTACAGGAATGGCATGATGATATTTGAGGGATCTAGGTTCAAGATTATTATATTCTAGTAATCCATATGATAGAATATTGCCCATTTATATATTTTTCAGATTAGAGGGGAAATAAATATTCAAACAGGAAACTGCGGATCCATTTCATTCTACTCACAAATAGAATAGAAATAGACTGGCCGACACAGAGTTGGGTACAGGCCAGAAACGGAAGTTTACTTACCAGCTATTTGAAATATCAT